>CM034310.1:46456266-46888326 GCA_019925795.1 Dendrobium chrysotoxum
ATTCTTCCCAAAGCATGGTCACCTACTCCTCTCTGCGGGCATGGACTCCAAGGTCAAGATCTGGGATGTGTTCAATTCGGGAAAATGTATGAGAACCTATATGGGACACTCCAAGGCAGTCAGAGATATATCCTTCTCCAATGATGGTGCGAAGTTCTTGAGCGCAGGGTATGACAAGAATATAAAGCTATGGGATACTGAGACTGGGAAGGTGATCTCGACTTTTTCCACTGGGAAAGTTCCTTATGTTGTGAAACTCAACCCAGATCAAGACAAGCAACACATTCTCCTTGCGGGGATGAGTGATAAGAAGATTGTCCAATGGGATATGGATTCTGGGAAGATCACACAAGAGTATGATCAGCATCTGGGTGCTGTGAATACCATCACTTTTGTGGATAACAATCGGAGGTTTGTGACCTCTAGCGATGACAAATCTCTTCGTGTCTGGGAGTTTGGCATACCGGTGGTCATCAAGTATATTAGTGAGCCGCACATGCACTCAATGCCATCAATTTCACTTCATCCTAATGGCAATTGGCTGGCTGCACAAAGCTTGGATAACCAGATTCTTATCTACAGTACAAAGGAGAGATTTCAATTAAACAAGAAGAAAAGGTTTGCAGGGCATATTGTGGCAGGATATGCTTGCCAGGTCAATTTCTCACCAGATGGACGATTTGTAATGTCAGGAGATGGGGAGGGCAAGTGCTGGTTTTGGGATTGGAAGAGTTGTAAAGTCTTTAGGACCTTAAAATGCCATGAAGGAGTTTGCATTGGGTGTGAGTGGCATCCTTTGGAGCAGAGCAAGGTTGCAACTTGTGGATGGGATGGCATGATCAAATACTGGTAATAATGCTTTCTTATCATAATTTTGTTTTCTTCTAATTTATTACGGCTTGCTCTTCTAGGAAGCTCAATCTTCTCTTTTATACTAGCATGCTTATTTTAGGACATCTTAAGTTGGATTTCATTTATACGCATCAGATTCATTCTTCTGTAGCTCAATGCTATAGATGAGGGTTGAAAATAAGGTAAATATACTGGCCTCTTGAACTAAAACTGAAGCAGAGATGATATTTGAGAGGTTTGTTGAAGAAAAACAAATCAAGAAAGAAAAAAAAGAAATAATACTACATTGATCTATGCACGTTCATATGTCAATTGTTTGACACTCATTTATGTTTATTTTAGTGACTCTTGTACTGAATGCCTAATACAGAAGCACTTGCAAGTGCTTATTACTGAAATACCATGTCAGAAACTAGAGTAATTACGTAGTTGGCTGTACCCTTGTGTACAACTTGTATGAAAATGACGTCTTTGTGCACAATTGGATTCACATTGAAGTGGTTCTAATTAAAACCGAGTAAATGGAACATGTTAGGATTCTAAAAAGATTACCTTTTAGGTGCATAAAGAATGAAAAGTTTATCAACATTTGTGCTTTGTTTAGAACCACTTGGTTTCCTGCATATTTTTCTTTGCATCATAATTACGTATAACAAAATAACTTTTGGCTGGTTGTAATTATTGAAAAATTATATTATATTTACTTCTAACCTGTTCCTATACTTCGCCTTGTTTCTTAATCCATGGACTTGTCAATGATTTTGCACTCCATAGGTTTACTTGTTCTTTTTGTTAATCAAGTGAGCTTGTTTAATGAAAAAAAATCTATAGTAACGAAAAAGCCATTTGAAAATAACTTGATTAACCCACCTAGAACCTTTTTGAAATGAATGATTGTGTGGAGCTTTCTAGTCACGTTGTGGACTTTGTATCCATTAGTTTTATTGTTTTCACAGAATGCAAATTTTCATATGCTCTTTCCTATGTTTAGTTGTCATTGATACATAACTCATTGCAGGTTTAGAATAAGGACTAGCTTTGTTTGATTGGTGATCAAGCCTTGACATTAGCACGCTTCTTGTACTGATTTTTAAAAATGGCTATGTTGCAGAATAATAAATATAACCATTATGTTTAATTACAATATCAACATTTTGCTATAATCAATTCGAAATGATTTACAAATGTTCATTTGTAAATGAAATTTGCAATCTTTGTTGGCAGGTTGCGAGAGTTAAAAGAACTAAACTTGCATTGTTGTGTTTTCACAAATTCACCATTTGAATTCATGTTTCATATGTTGTACTCAGCTTAGGCCTTGTCGTCCTGGTTGCAGAAAACAACTGTTTTAAGTATGTTGGCTGAAAATATGTACTTTTTTTTCTAAACTCATTCAGTTGTTCATCAAATACACACTAAATGCCCTACTCCTTTTAGTCTTTTACTTATTTCCAAAATACTTTTTCAAAAGTAAATCACTTGGTTGGCTTGTGCATGGGCCATTATTGGCTGAATTTTTAGGTGACTTGGCATCTTTGGGAATGGATACGGTTGAGATTAAATATATCAGTTCAAATGTTTTTTTAGATATTCCTTCGTTCTATTCTCATTAGTATTATTCCCTTTTATGCTTCTTAGAAAATAAATCTATGTATATCCAGGGTGGCAGAATAAGATCAAACCAACCGTTTTAGTAATAAGACAATTTCAAGCTGAGTCATATTTGTAACTATTATATCTTTCTTTTGACTTGAGAAGGCAGGACTATATTACAACATTTACAAAAGAGTGAGGGCACTAAACAAAAGAAAAGAAAATAAATGACTTTGAGGTGATTAAAATATAGAAATACTTCAAGAGTATTTAGCAAATCACAGAGATTTTGAGGTAATTTTGTAAAACTGTGATTAGCCTTCTCTATTGCTAGGGAAGGCAGCTAGATATATCATAGAGAATTGAGGGATCTTAGCCTACTCTTGTTCTTCTATTTTTTTTATTGGTAGGAGCTAAGGGGGAGAGATCAAACCTCATTTATTCTTCAATTGGTCTAACCTATTACAATGAGTTAGGAGTTGGTAGGGGTTTTAAGGATGGTCCCTGCTCCTCTATTGGTAAGCAAAGAATCCTTGCAGCTTTAAATAATAAGAATTCAAGAGAGGAGCTCGGAGCTTGAGAGGATATAGGTAAATCAACTGGGTTTTTCATATTTGGGCCATGTTTCAAATAGGTCCATGGTTTTGAAAACCTCCATTCAAGTCCACTATATTTGTATCATGCTTCACTTTTGTTATTCTATTATCGAAACCATCAATTGAGTAAAAAGACATAAATATGTTCGTATTTTCCCTCAATTTTTCACCACCTCGGGTGTAGGGTTATAAATGAACAAAGTTGAGCCGAGTGATGCATTTTTCAAGTTTGTTCATTTATTTTCTTATGAGTTTGAGCTGAGCTCGAACATGATTTGAGTTTTAAAATTTTATTCAAGCTTGTTTGTTAATTTTCTCTTTGAGCTTTAATCAAGCCTAATTAATTATATGTTTGATACTAATCATTTAAACATATAGCCTAATTACTACTAGACGCCATAATTGAATTTATAGATTTTAATAAAAAAAAAATTGGCATAATTCATTAGGTGTTGTTTAAATTGTTTAGTGAAGTTTAAAAATAATAAGACACTATTTAAAACTATATATCTAGCTATTTATTTAATACATATGCATCATAATATGCATAATTTTTTGAAAATATAAATTATAGAGAATTTGATACAATGACTTATAATAAGTCATCAATAAAAAATTAAACCATCATGAAATAAGCCATTTTTGTATTTTTAGTGGGTTATTTGTTAAACAACAAACTAGTATGTTCGTTCACAACATAAATGAATAGGTAAGTCAATGTTCAAAATTGTTAATTTATATGATGAGCTTTTAAAGTATTATTCTAGTTTGTTCAATTATGTAAATAAACAAATATAAACGAGCATTATACAAACGAGTATCGAGTTGTTCATCAAGTACACTACAAACCTACTCGGATAATCTCATACCCTCACATTGCCAAAAACCCATTATACAAACGTTCGAGCCTTGTATGAATATGACTCAAATTTCAAAATTTTGTTCAAGCCTATTTATTGTTATTTTTATTGAGTTTGAGCTATAATTGATCTTTATTAAACAAGTTTAATTGACTATATGTAGTATGTTAATGATTCAAACAAATAGACTAGTCTTTTAATCTATTCATGTTGCTATATGTTCCATATTTTAATCTTATACTTCTGTTAATTTAAATAACTTTTTAAGTGCACTGAACATAAGAATATTAATATAACAATATTGAATGAGTTATTAAAAAGTAAATAAGTCATTATTAAATTAACATTTTTTACCTGCGAGCTATTTGCTGAAGAACAAGCGAGTATATTCACGAATCAAGCTGGCCAATGTTTAAGCTTGTTCATTTATATGTCGAGATATAAAAAATTTACTCAAGTTTGCTCAACTATATAAATAAACATATATAAATGAGCATTACATGGATCAACATTGAGCTGACCGTCAAGTGCATAAAGTAGTTTACAAACCTAGCGGCAATGACTACATAGAGCAATGGCTGATGCTTTCCACCTTCCACAGAAGCTCTTCCTTCACTGTTATTCTCCTAACAATTCATTCTTTGATCCATATGATAAAATTAGAAGTTATTCCCATCGATGAATTTGAAAACATTTTTCAGGCATTTAGGAGTTGTTGGCTGTTGAATAGTTTGCTTATTAGTGCTCAGGGTCCATTTTGTAGCTTGCAGAGTAAAGTGCAATTTCAAGAGTGAAAATTTTGTTCTCTTTTTGTTTGAACAAAATCTTTGCTTGTAACAGGTTTGTGAAGTTTTAAATTCATGTTTATTTGTTATCATATTCAACTAAATGATGGTACAAAATATGTTCTCTATCCACTAGCAACCAAATGATCCCTCAGTGACTGCATGTTTCTTTCTATCGGGCATAATGTTCAATCTTTCTACTCTTTCAAAAGGATCATCTTGGCCAGGGATCATTTTTGATCATTTTTAGATACCTGAATATTCCATCTACTCATTTTTCTCTATCCACCAATTCTCTTCCTCTCTTTTTGGAACCCTTGTTCTCTCTCAATTTGCTTAGTCGCAATTAATGTAGTTGTATGGTGGGTATTGGACGAGTCCTTGCTCCAAACATTTAGTGTTTTTTCAGTTTTTACTGTGTACTTACTATTCACAGCCTAGCAGTGAGGCAATGATGAACCGCTGTCAGCTCTGCTGTCAAATTTTTTATCAGACTGGTTTTCAAATTCATTAGATTCTTGTAATATTATATTGGTTAATAATATATTATTTTCATCCCAAAATAAATTTAATGATTTTGAGATTTATTATGATTGAACTTTGATTAGGATATATCCTCATTCAAATTTTTTTTTTGTGCAAAATTATTTGCCTATTCAAGCGGCTCGTATGTTATACTTAACACTATTCATTTATAATGTCCATATTGTTAGAATTCTTCCCACTTTTATAAACTATTTAACTTGTTCGCTTTACTTTTTTGAAATGCAGGGACTAATTTTATTCACTTGTTCTAAAGTTGACCGTTAGCAAACATCTGTTATTATTTCATGGCTACAGAATCTTCACGCCTTCAAATGCAACATTATGAGGAGGCGAAACTGTTCTGCTATAGAACGGGTAAGAATGGCAGAGTCGTGTAGAACAACACAGATTACGTCGTGATATTCTTTCCTCTCATGAGTGTGGAATCGTCAGCTGGAGCTTTCAGGTTATAAATATTAGATTATTGGATGAAGAAAATAACTAAGCTTGCGTAGTTGAGTTTTGGATTAGATTTGCTTCTTTAGAATTTGGACTGTGTTATTGAAAATTCTTGGGTAGAAGCGTAACTTTTATGATTGGCTCAGATCTGTTATTGTTTATGTTTACTTTTTTCCTTGAATTTATAGTTATGGTAATTGTGAACACCAAAGTGGAAATATTAAAAAGAGAAATTAGTGTAAGTATGCCCAGGCCTGTTGTTGGGGAGAGAAAAACTATCAATCGGTATCTCACTGGGCCATGACTTACAACTTCAATTGTAGCAGGTTTTGTTACATAGTGTGATTTTGCTGATATGTAGGATTTACAATCTGTTTCCAATTATTTCTGTGCTTTATTTTGACTTTGTTAAAGATATGATCTGATTGTCGTATGAATTCTTATCGATTTATTGTCCAGTTTCAAAATTTTTGATCAATTCAGGTTACTTTTCATTAAATACATGCTTTTAAACTATATATTAGAAACATTTTCAAGAATTTTCAGAAAGAAATAAAGATGATCGTAAAGTTGAAGCGGTTTGAAAGTAACAATTGCTACCTTAGATTGCATTTGTTAAAAAAAAAAAAAAAAAAAAAAAAACAATTGAATTTTGTTGTATATTATGGCCACATGGTTGCTTCGCTTAGTAGGGCTTGTTGAATTCTTGTGGACGAACTCAGGTGATGAAGGCCCGGCCCACTCCATTTAACGCCCTTTGGCAGCTAGAGAAGAAGAGGTTTTCAATGTGCCTGAAATTGGCGAGTTGAGCCAGAAGCACGGGAGATTATCAAGCAAATGACGAGAGGACGAAACGAAATAGGAATATTGTCCGGTCATTATGTTTTCTTTGGCTCAAAATTGGCCAACAGGTACAACTCATTTGATTGAGTTAGCCAGTCATTAATACAAATCATATGCATAACGATGACTTGAGAACTCCCGCTTTATTGACGAAACCAATACCCCAAAGTGAGAGTGGCATATATCGCATGCAATGAACAAAATTATATTCGAGAAAATAGTGGGTCAATATCAGTCTTTTGCGTGAAGTAAATTGAGAAGCATTTACTAAAGTGCTGGCGTTAGACTTATTTGAGATAACTTTATATTAATTTTATTATTTTTTTAAATAACTACACTGCCATCTGATTAATTTTTTAACTTTATTTCATGAAATTTTGCTATCTAAAATAATATTATTTTATGCGAAATTTTTTACAGCAAAACTCAAGAGACCAAATGACCATACAATTCGCCTATCCCCAATTTATCTTTCAACATAATTTTTCTTTATTTAGGAAATAAAAAATTATAAAAAGGAATTCTAGCTCTCATCTCTTCAAATTCAAAAACCAAAAGCATGGCATAGCGTCCTCTTTCTAAAGTTTTGTGGACTTGGGCCAAAACAATTATTCTTCCAATTGTTTTAAGGGAAAAAAAAAAATCTCAGAAAACAGAAAGCGCAGCTCACACATACACATCAATATATGCATAGCAGTAAAACAACAATCAAACGACAACCACCACATCCCCAAATAATCTATAAATTTGATATAAGAAAAACAAGTGCGTGCAGTGGAAGACGATTGAGTTAAATATAAGACAGGAAGCAATCAATAGATAGATACTGTGGAACAAACAACAATTACATTGGCTGAAAGGGAAGAAACTAAACAACCGCCACGATGAGACGAGATATCAATGGGCGCTAACAAGAAATGGATTTTGGCAAACACCACATTCTATTGTTTCAGAACCAGAGTTAGGAACTTGAACCTGCAAATGAACAGCAGCAATAAAAAAACTATTTCAAGCTTTAGAATTTGAGACGAGTACTTTATTAATTACTCACGTATTGCATTTATCTTAAAATAAATCTGACTTTGAAATCATCTCCTAATACAAGTTTTTTATTTTCTTTTTTAGCGGTAAAATGATGGATAAAATGAAAACCTGTAGATGGACGGTGCAGATAGGGCACGCCACTTCCCTCATCTTCTTTCCAGATGAATCAGACATTTTAGAATCTATGAGAACAAAAAAAAAAAAACACAGAATAATGTTACTATAAAGTCCGCCTGAGTGTAATAAATAATCAAGCTCAGGTGTTCATTACAAATTACCAGATGACGGCTTGCGATTTCTCTCCATCTCTTCCTGTTAGATGGCGCAAATTTAACGAGTATATTAGAATTCAGTAACTTGCATAAATTAAATCTTTAGGAATCAGACAAAAAAGCACTATATTATTAAAAAATCATGTTTATTATCGAATTTACAAATATAAAAATGTCATAACAAATCATGTTTATTATTGGATTTACCATAGCCAACAGAAAAATAACATCATATATAGTTCGATCTATCAATCAAAAACCTATAAAGCATGAATGAGGAAAAAAGGAACTTGAGAAAAAATGTGTACGAACACAACAACATATGTTTGAATATTTTTATATCCACATATAAACTAAAGCAGTAGTATACAAATAATACAGCAATAATAGGCTATAGCATTCGTGATCATATTCCAAAGGACTTAAGAATGTCGAGAGCAAATGCTGTTGTAAGAGTTATAGCGGAAAAATGCAAGGTTGATCTGGTATATAGTCAAATTAGTGCGGTCTATCAATCACTTAAATTTTGTCCAATCACCCATGCTGGTTCCAATAGTCATAACACACCGATCCAATCATATTTTATAAAATTCAATATGATTCATTCATAGGGATATCTGATAGACTGATCCCTTATGGACCGGCCAGGAAGTTACAGGAGGCAGAGGCGAAGTTTCCGCCAGGAAAGTCCGCACCCCTTGGGGTGGGATCCGGGGAAAAAAAATTCATAGAGGTGGGTGGGCCGGTTAGGAGGGAAAAGGAAGAGGGGGAGGGCTGTTTTGACATTGACTATGTTTTGTATGCTTTAAGTGGTTTGTTTATGCTAGAGTTCAGGGGAGGGATACTGGTGTTTGTTGAATTTAGGTTTTCTTATAGTCAGCGGCTAGGGATTTGGGAGAGCCGGATCTTCCTCTCCAATTAAAGATCCAATTGTATCTTGCTATTTTCTTTCATATTTGTTGCAATAAAAAATTTTGTGACGTGTTCTTCCCAAATTCTCTTAGTAGTTCTCTGATTTGGTAGAAATTACATCTACTTCCTATCAAATTGGTATCAGAGCAATTTCTGGGCTGAAATAAAAGTCGCCCTCGTTAAATTCTACTGCATTTTCTTCTCCATTCTTGCTAATTTTTGTTGTTTGGAGGCCATATTTGCATCAAAGTTATTGTTTTTTTGCTGTTGGAGCCTAAATTCGATTACCTATGGCAGGAATAAAGGTAGAAATGTTGGAAGGGAAGATTGGACAATTGAAATTAGAGTTTGAGGAAAAAGCTTCAGAGTTAGAAACTCAAATTTTAGCCATCTATGAAAAGATAGAAAGTTTTCTCATGGAGAAGATGATGAGGAAAATGCTCGAGGTCCAAGCCAAAAAGGTGACGTCGGAAGCAAGGGGAGCAGTCGGCGACCAAGTAGGAAAAATCCTAATCCAATAAGGCGAAGGGAAGTTTAGGAGGTGAAAATTTTAGAGAGAGCAGAGATAATGCCTCCCCGAGAGCCTATTCATAGGGAGAAGTCGGGTAAAGGGTATTGGGAGAGGAATAAGGGTGTTCGGCATGAGCGAATGGGTGCTAAATTTGAAATGAGAGGGGATGATTATAATCGGAGGGGTGCTGAATTTGAAAGAGAAGGGACTAAATTTGAAAGAAGAGGGGTTGATTATGATCGAAGAGGTACTGAATTTGAAAGGAGAAGGTGGATTTTGACGAAGGGTATGGGTACAAGAGTAAAAGGGATGATCAAGATATTTGGGGGGAACCACCCCCTTGGGGGATGGGAAATTATGGAGGAAATAGGAGGAACGGAGGAGATTTGAGGGTACAGAAGATGAAGATGTTTATTTTTTAGGGAGAGGATGCACATTGGTGGATCTACAAGGTGGAAAAGTACTTTACTACCGTCAATAGGTTAACGAAGTAGGAGAGACTGACGACAGCCGGAATGTGCTTAGAGGAAAAAGTATTGGCATGGTACCAGCAGAGGGATACGAGGCGGCTCATACGGACCTGAAGGGAGTTTAAGGACCGTTTGTTGTTATGTTTCCGAATCAGCAGAGGAGGGGACTTCTATAAACAGTTCTTTGTTCTAACGCGAGAGGGGACAGTGGTGCAATACCATGAGCAATTTGAGTGATAGACTGGTCCCTCATGGATTGGCCATTAGGCCGGTCTTTCCTAGACTGGCCAGGGAGTTATGGGAGGCCCAGAGGTGGAGGTTCTTCCTGGAAAGTCCGCACCCCTTAGAGTGGGACCCAGGGGAAAAAAATTCAAAGGGATGGGGAGGCTAGTTAGGAGGGAAAAGGAAGAGGACGGCTGTTTTGACATTGACTATATTTTGTACGCTTTAAGTAGTTTGTTTATGCTAGGGTTCAGGGGAGGATACTGTTGTTTGATAAATTTTTGGTTTTCTTAGATTGTGAGGGCTCTCGCCAGCGACAAGGGATTTGGGAAAGCCAGCTATTCCTCTCCAATTGAAGATCCAACCGTATCTTGCTATTTTCTTTCATATTTCTTGCAATAAAAATTTTTGTGGTGTGTTCTTTCCAAATTCTTCTTGTGGTCTGCTGATTTGATAGAAATTACATCTACTTCCTATCAATATCATCATTAACATATTTTACATGCACAAGTTATGAAACGAAAATGATATTCAAAAACCCAAAATGAAAATCAACCTGCAGCTTCCTAGCAAGATCTTCATGTGTCTGCGTGACAGAAGAACGGTTGCCAGCCTCCTTAGAAATGCTCAAGTTTTGAGTAACTTCCGCCTGTAGATGAAATAAGATTTCCATTAATAGCCAAAGAAACAAAATCTCAGACTGTACTTGGGGACAAGTCAATGCTAATATTAACACTTATAAATATGTAGAGAGAGTTGTCTATGATAAGTTAACTGCAAGTCAATTCCTTCTTATTGGGCATCGTGAATCATGATCCTTCTTTTTTGGGTATTGAGAATCATGGGCATTACTAAACTTTTTTATTTGCTTTCTTGTAAGATATTAAATTTTGATTACTATTACACTATGTTTTGAAAGGAATATAAACATGTTTGTTGTTTATGTATTAAAGGTAAACAAGCTTTGCTAAAATTGAGAATTGTTAATCTATGAATAACGATTTTTTGTTTGTTTCATTGTTCCATCTTTTCCTAACTTGCATAAGTTAACCTTAGAACCTTAAGTGTCATATATCAAATTGATATCATAACTTATGATAACATCATCGCATACTAAAAGTAGGATATAATGCTTTAATCAATCAAAAGGTTCATAAAAGATACACCTTAAAGAAAATTGGCAAGTCAAAGCCCTAAACAAACACAAGTTAACTATCAAAAGGATTTAAATTACATGCTTGCCTTCAATCAACACGTATAGTCTAGAGGAATTTTCAAACTTCATTGACAATTTGGAATACTTCTTTGAAGATTACCATTAATATGATTTTGAACAACTTGTATGTGTTAAATCAAAACCAGTGGTTCACAATCATTTGACAAAGTACTACAAGTAAGACTATGTCTACATGGGCTAAACTAAAACATAAATTATAATATTTGTCATTTAGTGAGTATAAAGATCAATTGCATGAACAATTTAACAAAGTAAGCTACAATCTATTAAAAACCCTAAACGAGGCTTTATCCAAATTTTAAATATCAAGGCATGTTAAAAAATAAAATAAAAATAAAAATAAAAATAAAAAATATCAAGGCATGTTATGAGTGTTATGTTAGGACAATCACACATATAATTAAAATCCCAAAAGAAAAACTATTACCTTCTCTCAAGCATGATATCAATATGATTAGAAATAGGATTCAATATCTAAGTTAGTTAACATATGAATGCGATCAAATTTTATTTATTTTTCAAAACCAAATGAATAATTTAAACAAATTAAAACCAAATAATCAATGAGAGAAATCAAATTGAAGCCTCTACAAAGAAATCCTTAAAATCTCTTCTGAAGCATGTCAACTAGGGTGTAAACAAGTCGAGCCAAGCTCGAGTTACCCCTATCTTGAGCTTGAACTTGAGCTTGATTAATTAATAGAGTTCGAGCTCGAGTTTTATTTTACGAGTTCGAGCCGGCTCACGAGCCAGCTTGTTTAGCATGAAAGAGAGAAAATGATTATGATTAGAGAAATTATTATAAAAAAAATGGTTAAAATAATGAGAAAGTAGAAAATAAAAATAAAATAACTTAATATAATAAGTGAGCTATATTTTTTAAACATTTTTAATAACTATGAACTTAAAACTATAAATGTTAATATATTTTAAGCGCATTTTATATTAATTTTTAAATGAACCGGCTCGCGAGCTAACGAGTCGAGTCAGGACTGGCTCAAGCTTGGCTCGTTAGCTTATCGAGCTCAGCTCACAAGCCATTTATCGAGTCTAGCTCGAGCTAGCTCACGAGTCGATGACTCACTTACACCCCTAATATCAACCATACGACAGAAGAATCATGTGTAGTCGGATATGATCCTAATAAAGAACTATAGTTCACGAATACATCATCGATGATGTATTAGATACAAAAGAAGTTCTACAATTGCAATTGGAATATATATTTGATTATATCAAGTTAAAATATGTATCTCTGCTAGATCATGACTATGAACTAAACTTATACTTAAAAAAGAGTTAGAATATGAGCTTGAATTAGGAATTAAATTGGAGTTTGAGATCAACTTTATATCTACATCTTCATTAGAAACCAACCTTCACATTGAAAATGAAACAAGAATTAAATCTATACCTAAATTGCAATTAGAACATTAATCGAATTGAGTGGAACTCCTGAATGTGAATTTGAGCTTTTAGTAGAAAAGAAAACCATTTCTTGTTGAGATTAATAAACTAATGTTGAATATTCTTCTCTTTCCATTTTCTCCTTGCAAATTAACATCCAACACCATACTCAATAGATTTTCTACTCTTGTTCCACAATTCATCTTTGTAAATTATAAGATTTTCTCCACTGTTGATGGTGGATATCACATGTTTCTTGTGTCAAGGGATGTCATCCTTCTTTATGATGATTCATAGATCAACTAGTAGGAACGCAAAAGTTTCCCAGATTTGCATAATTGCATGAAAACTATCAAATATTTACTTCATCAAAGCCAAATTTTTCAAAAAAGAAAGAATGAAGAAATATAAATATTTTTATTCATTAAGCATCATGCGTATTATTATTATTATTTTATTTCTTAGATTTTTAATTCCTAGTTCATTAGTGTAGTTCATGTCTATGATAATGGGATGCATTTTCTATTATTTGTGTTATCTTTTTGAAACGAGCCCATCCTTACAAGGTTTCGATCTGACCCATAACATTCCAAGTTCAATATATTTCAGGTTTATATTTGGTTAAGAATTTAGTAACTTCGAGAAGAATTAAATGAAATATTTGTTTCTCTACTATTCTATTTTTCTATTATTATTGCATTGTTTTCCTTTTTTTCCTCCCTTTGCCTACCAATAATGTTTTCATGTTGTCAATTTATATGCTTCCCATTACTTTATTATTTCCAACCTCCAATCCCGCTATTTCCCTTCTTGCCTTCTGATTTTTGCAGGCCCACTGATGAGGACATCCACTCTAATTTTGTTTTTATTTTATTATTTGATGTATTAGATTTATTTTAATGTTTATTGTCTTTTCCAATTTTGCCCTTACTTAAGGGTTTAGACATATATAAGCCCAAGGGGCATTTTAGTACTTTTGATTGTCTCTTTGTTTTGGGCTATTTAAAGCCCTCCCCTCCTCCTTTGTGAGGGGATGATGATTATTGAAAAGAAATTCAGCTTGTTTAAGATCTTTTTGTGAGTTCTAGTTTTGCTTTGATCTCTTTGTGAGTTCATGAGAATAAAGAGCCTAGGAGAGGCCAAACACAATACCCATCAATCGGTGGAAGCGTCCCCGGTTCGTGGTTCTTTCCCTTCCCTATCTCTTCTTGGTTTTCTTTCTCTTCTTTACCTCTACCCTATAGCCGCCGGCCACCCCAAGCTTCCACCCTTTTGAAGCTGTCGGCCACCCCATAACCACCTCCCCTCATTGCCCCACCACCCGCCGGCCCATCTCACTAGTTTGACCGTCGGAGCTCTTCTTCTTCCCCACCACCACACCCACCGGCCCCCACAAATCAACCACCCCTCACCACCGCCCCTCTAGATCCCATTAGCCACCGGCCCCTCCTCCCATAACCCTTGGATTTTGAATTTCAAAATTCAGATCAATCATTAATTACTTTCCTAAAATAGCTCCGCGTAAATTGGGAAAGTATTTTAATTGAGATCAATCCTAGGTTTGAATTTCAAATACTTTCTTATTTGATACCTTTATTTTAGGAAACCCTCAATCTCCTCAAATCTGAATTTAAACTCAGATTTATTCACCTAATTACATTGATTGCATGGGGACCACATACATTAAACCTAGACATATTAAGCCCCTCCTCATATGGCCGGCCCTCTCTCTATCCCTTTCCTCTCTCCACTTTGCCGCCTAGACCCTCATTAAGTGCCCTTTAATTCTCCATGCAAGGCCGGCCCACCCTCTCTCACTATCTAATTAATTCCCCACCAATTTCTCCAATTCAATCCCTTAAACTCCTCCCCAATCCAGCCGCCCCCAGCTCTCTCTCTCCTAGCTGGCTTAAACACCACCCCACCTCACCCTAGCGCCCAAAATCTGCTCCCACGGCTGTCCAGAAATTATGGTCTAGGAATTTGCTGTCCAGAAAATTCTGGCCAGCAAATTTGCCTCCAATTCCTCTCCTGATGGTTATCCAGCAATCCTTCAAGTGCTGCCCAAGGCTTTTCTAAGCCATACAAATTGCTGCCCAGAATTTCTAAGAGCCGAAACTGCTGTCCAGGTCTGCGAATTTGCTGTCTAGAGCTCCTAAGACCCAAAACCTGCTGTCCAGATTTCAGGGACAGCCCAGTCTCCTGTCCAGAAGCTTCCCAGAGCCAAATAGCTTGCTGCCCTGATGCCCACAGCTTGCTGTCCAGCCGTCCAAAATCTGTCCTAGTTGCTGTCCTGAGGAGATCAAGTGCTGTCCAGCCGCCCGAAGGAACTCCCATTGCTGCCTAAAGGTTCCAGAAGTTTGAAAGCTGTTGTCCAGTAGTTTCAGCCACGCCATAGCTTCATATCTTCTATTCCATTGGATAAACTCTTCCTCCAAGTCTCGTATCTTCTTAGTTTACCTCTCAATCGTGATTATATTTTGATTCACAAAGCTCATGCCAAGCTCTTCACCGCTAAAGCTTAGAGAACTAGCGAGTTGAGTGAGGGACTCGTGCATAGTGCCTAATCTCATTGTTAGTTTAAGAATTTATTGTTGAAAACATTCATGTATGCAACGTTAGATTAAATTGACTATTGCGATCTTAATTTCTATGAGTGTAATTTAGCCTAAACTTATTTTACCGCTCATTGTGTTTTATTTCGTCGTTCAAACTCACTTGAATTCAATAATTATTTTGTTCTCTAAATACTAAGCGTGCAAATTCATTAAGTATTTCATTCATTCATGTATTGTTCTACATCACCCACACTTCGCGTCACTTGATCCCTGAAACAATAGCAATCAATGACTTCTCCTTAATTACCTTTTACGACCTTTGCATTCTCAAGACTTTAGCCCCAAATGACACTTTTCTACTTTGGTTCCTTCAGTACCGTGCGAAGCCTTCCACTACTTTTTTTCCTAGCTTAACTTCTACTATTTCCATGTTGAATTTTCCTCTGCCAATGTTGGAATCGAGACTTTCCTGAGCTGGAATCTGCAAAATCCAATATATATAACCCCTTCTGCATTTTAATATTCATTCAATGGTTCAATAAATTTCATATTCTCTCTTAATATTTGTGTACTGTTACATGTAATTCTTCAAGCACTTTGCAGGTCTGGATGACTACTTCCATAGAATGTTTTTGCACAAGCATGATGCTTAAATTAACACTAACTGATCTGTATCCTCTATCTCTTATCATTTAATTATTCATGTGTGAGCCATTGAAGTTTTGTCAAGTATGATGTCCTCGATTCCTATTTTGTTGGATGAGTATTAATCATTGTTGAGATTTAATAAATGCTCTTAATTTTTTTGGGATGTTTCAAATTTTGATGCAAGTTATATTATTGTTTGAAATGAAAAAAAAAAGCTATTTTGCATTAAAAGTGACTAATTTTTGTTAAAGTTGATAGTTAGAACATCTGAATTGTGATTTTTATGTGTTTTATTGTGCATCTCATCATAGGTTACATTAGTAAACAATTGATCCATAAGCATCTTACATCAATCTACATCTATTCCTACCCAATAATTCAATATTAATTTTATCTACCAATCTTAATGGGTTCATTTTCTATTCTTCATTGTACATGTCCAAAGCACCTAAATCTATTTTTCACCTCATTAGGTTTTGTTCCCACAATTTCTTTAATATAATTATTTCTCAATCTCTCCCTCATAACTTTCCCATACATGCATCTTAATAATATCATATTCTCCCTTCCAACCTCAACTAAAAGTTACATAATCTCAACAAAAATAATTGACATCTGGACATATGTTGTCATTTATTTTGGGCGACTGTAACTTTTTATAAATATTTAAAAAGCTACTGTGAGAAAAATAATTTTTTCGAAAGATGTTATGGCTATAAATAATTTTTGAAAAAATTGGTCAGTAACTTTCTTATAGATAACACACTTTAACATATCTGATTGTAAAAAACAACTTCACACCACAAAAATTTAGGAAAAGCGGTAAAAAATAAGTGTCCATACAGAAGTATGGCAGCTTTATGAAAAACATGACCACACCAGTCCCTTAGTCTAAATCACCAGACTATATCTTTTGAAGTTTTTTTTATTCATATAACTGGGCAGCCAAATCGGCTGCATGTATCACAATGATGACAGCAATATGCATTTCTCCAGGATAGCTGAGAACTAATATCACGAATCAGGGATAATAAGAAGCAGGCTGACAGGACCAAATAGTTTAGGAATGAGAAAACCATCAAAAGAATACAGGATGAAAAATATTCAATGCGCATTGGTGTGACAGAAGCAGGGCCCCTCTAATTAACTAATTGGATAGTGTTACAATCTGTTAAAAACATTAACGTACTATCATACAAAAATTATTTTGTTAATTTTAAAAAATTACTTCCAGGAAAATTTTTGAACAAACCTCAAAAAACTTTAATTGAAGTCAATCAAACTTCTAGGCTGCATTAACTGGGTCAAGAGTTTGACCTGAGTTTGGTTGTTGAGCGAACAAGAAATTAGCTAGCCGACAAGGTACCCAGTTATGGCAGCATAAATAGTACTTGAAAATTGAAATATGCTCAGCAAGAAATAAATTTTTTTCTAAGCGATTTTAACATTAGTAATGTTCTTCTTACGTAGATTGCAAAGTATTAGATACATAATAAAGAAAGATACCATGCATCCGTCACAAACACGGACTAGCTGAGCATTCTCATCTGTAGTTAGAGCAGTTCTTCCTTGGCTACATTTGTCGCAGAAGATGTCACCACAATTCCTACAATGATGCTGAAAAATATAGTACAACAGAAATCAGAACTTTGTAAGTCTAGGATTTTAGCAGGCACTAGATTGCAATAAAATTCAGAAAGTTATTATTACCCTACGAACAAAAGGCCCAAAAGCAACTGCACAAGATGTGCACTGTGAGACGGCTTCGTCTGGAACCTGAAATCACCAATATGCATTTTAAGAAATTCATTAAAAAGATGTGGCAGATGATTAATATATCAACTAGTAATAAAGTGCAACACCTAATATACGCATCTACAAAGCACCCACACACAACACATTCACTTGTAGAACGTATGATAATGCAATCCTCAGTCAGAGGCTCCTGCTTCTCCTTAAACTTAAAAACACTCAAGTTTAAAACTTTTCACATAGCAATCTGTTTGCGGTGCTTCTATAGATGCAGTCTATCTAGGATTGTTCAGAAGATAAATAAACAGAATAAAAACTGAAGCCCAGGTGGCCATTATAAATCTCTTCTAGCAAGAGAAACTTAAGCCTGCTTGCAAACTCAAAATAACATAGATGTATTGAAGAAGAAACATATTATCAATAGGACTGATAAGGATTTACCATTAAAACAAGAAATTAAAGCAAAGGTCACCGAAGAAACTAGATGTCCTACTGCTAAAAAGTGCGGGAATTGAAGATTAAAAGTACATCAACAAAAATATGCTTCTTAAGATTGGTAATGTACAAAAAGTGTTAAAAACCTAAAATTATTCCCCCAACACCCTAAGATGCTAAAACTGCAAGTTACCATAACCACAATATAAATCCCAAATCTCAGAAACTCTCCTGATGAGAGTCCAAAATCTTTGCATTTATTAAAATAAGCCCATAGTAAATAAGTAATCATCATCATGATAAATACACAATATACTAAACTTTTTTATGTCGTCCGATCATCCATGTACTTTTTACATGCTTGACAAATGGTTAAATCCCAGGAAAATAGATGAAAACTTGAACCAAATGTAATTATTATGTTTTAAGCCATGACCAATGATGCAATCTTTAATTTGCAAATTATAAAAAGCGGTAGATACAACAATACATTTTAGAGAAAACAATCACTCTCCGTCCCTTACAAGAGTAATGGTGAGAAATTTTATGAAGTAGATGCAAAAATAAAATTAAGAGAAAAATAATGATTCTCCCTCCCTTCCTCAACCTTTATTTTGAAACAATATTATCAGACACTCGCCTTAGAGACTAAGAGAGACAAAGCAATGTTTCAATGCTTCAAATACCTTCTAAGCGGGTGCCATCACTAAGGCACCCCCTAGGAAAGCGCCTTGATGTAAGGCACTAGACGTTCAAGTGCTTACTTCTATGAAGTGTTGTTTTAAAAAAGAAACAAACAACCATATTATGAGATTGAAGACTACAAATCTAATGAAAATTAGGAGAGCATGGGTAAAGATGAAGATGAACTAGATCATGGTTTAAAATTACATAATTAGAGGCCGCCTCAAAGCTTGCCTCAATACAATTAAAAAAAAAGACTGTGAGGCGCGTACGCCTCACGCTTGCCAAGTGAGGCACGCCTCAAGGTATGCGTCAATGCAATTTTTACACAATTTTGAAGAAGTGTAAACCTAAAATATTAAACTTTTGGTAATTTTAAAATTTTAATTTACTTTATATATTAAATTAAACCTATTTACTATACCTAATTAAACCAAACCTAAGAAGAGCCGCATGACCTCAAACTCAATCGCAGGCCCGCACGCCCTAACCCCATCCTCTTGTGTTATCGTCGTTGTTGTGCCACAACTGTTGTTACAGCATCATTGTTTTTCCTCTTGTTGTCAAAAACCCATTGAATATTAGGGTGGAGCGAAAGCAATTAACTAAAATAATGATCCTAATGAAGACTCTAAATGATGAGAGTGATTGAGAATTTTTAATTCATAAATTCTGACCTTAAATTACTTGTTTATAATGAATTGGGGGTAGAGCCTGGTTATTTAGCATTGTTTGTAGTCTTATATGACTTTTAATGGTCTTTGACTTTTTTTTTAATTTTATATTAACATCTTACTTGATATTAATATGTTACTTATTATTTCATATTTTTTATTAATGTAATGATTTAATTTTGAGGCTTGTGTTTTGCCTTATTGATATAAAATGCCTTAGTACCCAACTGCGCAATCTTAAACTTTGAACTAAATTTTGCTAGGGAAGCCACCTAGTTAAATAGTGAAGATTAGACTAAATTTATGCTGCAGAAGCCACCCAATTATTTTTTTTTTTCTATTTGTTTAAAGTTGAAACAAACTTTTAAGCCTTATAGGCACTCATTTTATAGTATCTATATGATAAGTTTTAGCTGTTTTGGTACTTAGAATGAATACTTTAGATTTTATTGTGAGAATTGTCATATTATATTCTCCAAAAGTATTCCTCATAATTAAAATAAATGAAAATTTTCAGTGCCACACTTTGCTCATATGAGCGCCAAGGCAAGCGTTTAGCATCTGGAATATTAGATAGTCACATCACCTAGCACCTTTAATAACATTGGTTTGAAGATTATATATAACAATAGATGCAAAAAAAATAAAATAGAGGATAACATAAATTCTCTTTCTAGATTAGGATGCTTAAAAAGAAGATTATTAACTCATGAATTTTTGTCCTCAATTTAACCCTTTTATTAAGAATCACGATTGAGGAATAAATCAATGTATGGTCAGAAACAAAAGATCCTGCACTAATATAACATAATATACCTAAATATTCGATCAATAATCAGGAGTTATTCAAACTTCAATGAATGAGACCAAATTACTTTTGAAGTATAATCTTCTTCCATCTAGATAAAATATCGGACTTTTACAATAGGTATATAAATGCTACTATGTCAAGGTACTGATCAAATAATATGAGTTAGAATTTAGTTGGTCAATAAGGTGTGGCTCAATTAATTAGTAATTAAATACTATTATTAATATCTATATGTGTGTTAACAATATCACTACGTGATGCAATGGTGAAAGATTTCATCATTTCATGTTTTTAAAGATTATTTGATTACCAATCAATTAAGTTTATCTGATGGAGTGTAAAGATTCATGATTTTCAATGTAAAGTGTATTTCAAAATATGGATTTGTGACAGTTATTTACAGTATATGTCACTATTTTGATTGGCATGATACACTGCACTTCTACGTGCATCCAATCATCCTGATTTTTTATAATGATTGATTGATGGTTAAATCATTGTGAAATGATATGAACTCTATGTCTAGTAGTAGTTTCATATTGTAAATTACAACAACGTGATCTTGCATTTGAAGACCATATAATGTGGAAACTTAAAAACAAACTTAGGCAGGAGAACGACAATCTACTAGAAGAATAAAACACCATAAATAAATACATAAATAAACATATCATATATATTAACAAACACAAATGTATGTGCTTTACTTTACAGTTAAGAGTTCTCAAAATAAATTTCAGAAATTTATTTTCACAAAATGAGACAAATAACAAATTTTAGGTGTGTCCACACAAAATTCAAACAGTTATTGCGTAACACTAAACAAGAATAGACTAGTAAGAATTAAATGAAAAGTACATCTATAAAATAAATTCATCACCTCAAATGATAATAAATATTAAAATAACAAACAAAATTATTTAGACACCTAAACAGAAGATTATATCATGATTGCACTTTAGATTTGTTGGTACAACCTCTTCAAAATTACTATAATCTAATTTGAATACTTCCTTCCTTGACAAAACAAATTTAAGCATACCCAAATTTCCTGTCTCTATGAGTTATAATTTAAACGGTGGAATTCTTTAATACTAATAAAATGTTTTAAAATAGAAATATATCTATAAGAAGTACATTTTTATTACTAAAGAGATTTATTAGTTTCACAAAATCTTATGGTTCGTAATATTTGTTTTGTGACACGGAAATAAAATTAAAAACAGAAAGACAAGGTTCCTATTCTCAATAGATTATTTCATACTAGAGCAAATAGGTTGCTTTTAATGGAAGTGAGAACTTAACGGTACATTTACACATGTTTGAATAGGTTCAATTTTCTTCAAAAGAAAACAAAAATTAAATTATTTTGTAGATTGTGTTGCATGATTCAATTAAAAAACTGCAAAATAACTAAATATTAAAATCTTTCAATCAGGACCCTAAGCAAGCAAAAACATTACATCATGTTTGTGAAATCTTTCATAATCAATTTACTAAAAATTTACCAGTTTTAAATCCCAAGATCAATGTGCAAAAAGGAACTGAGACCATGATAGCCATAACATGCAGTACAAATATACATGCAGAAACGTAAACAAGTAACCCAGTAAACGAAATGTCTTAACTGACGCTTTGCCAAATTAGGCATGCAACACTATTTACTACCCAAAAACTGTTTTTGAAGCAATTGTTAACTAAATCAATTAAGAAAGAACCCTAAAAGAATATCTATAAGTCACAAAAATAATAACAGAATGAACTCTATTTGACAAAAATCAGACAACAAAATGGCGGTAAATTTTGAATTTAAGTCAAGTAGATAATTCATTTCTCTGCAGGAAGGCATGACAGAAAAAAACCAGCAACCATGTCATTTCACTTCAAACCATATTAGGGAAATTAAGTCATAATTAAAGCACAGTTTACCCATGTCATTTCATTTCAAACCATATTAGGGAAATTAAGTCATAATTAAAGCACAGTTTACCCAATGATCTTTCTCCTCATTGCCTGGTTTCATCTTGTTCATCCAGTCAGCAAAACCCTTTTTCTTTTCATTTGCCTGTTCGGATGGCTTGCCACCATCAGCACTTACTCTGCTTCGGCCAACATCACTTCCACCCATCTCCTTAAGCTGGTATTTGGACATACTCAAAAGATTAGCATAAATGTAAACAGAATGCGAAACCTTTTTGGTTAGGAAGCTTAAATAAACATTCTTCTCAGTACAGATCACATTAAAAAGAAAATAAGTGCCACATACATCATGTGCGGGTAATTCAAACTCTAAAAATTCATCAAGTTTGAATCACTATAAACATAGTACAAAGATCCTGAGGCAAGTAACTAGTACATAGATCAGGAAGAAGGAAATGGATAACAAGATTTCAAATGAAATTTCTAATATAATCTGCTGGAAAACTGGCATATGAAATTTGTCCTACTCTAACTTGACATTGCTCAGGTCTGTAAGCCAAAATTCAAACGTTAGATCAAATCCCAAGACAAAAAAGAAAACAAAAACATATCATACTTCATGAAAAATGTCAGGCAAGAAAATTTACATCAAATATAGCAACTTAGGTTTTTTAATTTCTTACCTGCACAGATGCAGCAGTTACGGTGTCGAGTATGGTAGTGGTGGTGTAACTATTAGATTTCAGCCTGATGCGTTTGGGTTCGATATCAACAGAACTTTTAGACCAAAAACAGAATATGGAAGAATCTAGCACCTAAACAAGGAAATCCAAAATCCTCAAAAACAACACATAAAGAAGCAAGATAATATTGCATATGGCATGACTAGCAGCATTTTTTGTATACTTCTATAAACTAAACATTACCTCCCATCTTGTCACATTTTCCAATGGATAAATCCTCAAGGTCCTGTTAGTGCTAGGATCCAGCATGCGAATTCCATCCAAACCAATCTGTGTGAACAAAATTACAATTTGACGTTCAGTCTAATCACAATGACTGAGATTATGAACTTTGGACACATCATTCTTTATCAACACAGTTCAATGGACTATCATACCAGCCACAGTGCCAAAGCAATTTATTTTGTAGCGGCCAACTAAGATATAAACATAATCCAAAGGGTATTAAACTTAATCAAATAGACTGGGATTATGAATACAATGACTGGGTGAACTTTGGACACATCGTTCTTTATCAACACAGTTCGATGGACTATCATACCAGCCACAGTGCCAAAGGAATTTATTTTGTAGCGGCCAACTAAGATATAAACATAATCCAAAGGGTATTAAACTTAATCAAATAGATACCAACAGTAGTAGGAATAAAGAAAAACTAAAAACAAAAGAAGTAAAAACAGCACTGAAAGATGATGTTCTTTATCAACGTAGATTCAAACATAATAAACATGCATCAAACTTGCTGAATTTTTTCATTTTACCAACGTAAGTTATATTTCAAAATAATGATACGGAGCATGAAAACCATGCCATCTGTATCACAAAAATAAATTGAGAAGAAAGCTCCTCATGATGGTCCTACATTAATTTCCAATAAGAAATTTAACATAATGGTAAATCAAGATTAAGTTGTCAAACATTTATATGCTTCATCAAGCCAAGGATGGCAGCGCACAATATTGATAGAGCAAGCACCCACTATTAAATGTAACTTGCAAAGAAGCACGAGTGACTATCTAAATCCTAGCAAGAGATGGATAAACTCACAAAATAGTCATAGATTAATTACAGTATATGAGGCCATTCCAATCAAAATCATTTCAGAAAGTACAGGAACATGAACTGCAACTGAATATGGACAGCTTGATGGTCTTAGCCTGAAAGATAATACAAGTCTCACAAATTACATCTTCTCAGTTATAACTACATAATACCAAGATCTTTATCAGAAACTTCATGGTCTTATCCTGAAAAATATTCATAAGATCAGCATAAGACAATTTCCTTTCACAAGGATTATGAATGCAATGCACAAAACTTGAGGTATCCATTTAAAATACCAAAATAGTTTATCATATCTCAGCAAGCAAATTAGTGCATTCAAACAACTCAACACTCATGCATAAAAAGCTAACTTATGTTTGCTTATTTAAATAATTAAACAAACTTGAACAAAGAAAATTAAAGCCCAATGTATAAATGAACAAGTTTGAACATTAATTCGCTCTTTTACATGTTTCGTAAATGAGTGTGTTTGTTTTTTACCAAATTGCTTGCACAAAGTTCTATAAAATGCTCACTTATTGATGGCTTAATTTCTTATTTGGTTACTTATTTTTTTATTTTTATGTTAATTTTCTTATATTTATGTTTTTGTGTTAATTTTGTTATGTTGATGTTTTCTATTAATTCTTTTATAGTCCATGCACTTTAAAAACTTTATATATATATATATATATATATATTAGAGGCAAAATCTTATGAAAATACCAAACAAATTGGGTATTCACATACACATCCCAAGTTTCTTATGTATTTACATGTTTGACACCTAAATCATTATATTCATTTATATATCACTTAAGTATCTAAATTACATCAAAATAAATGCATGAAAAGATGTGCTTTACTTTAAATAAGTTAATATTAATAATATTTTCACATGATTTAGAGATTTAAGTGTTATATAAACAAACATAAAAAGGTAGGTGTTTTAGCTACGTAAATGCATAAAATTTTGTGGCCTATACGTAAATCACTCTAAATACTACTTAGAGTATTATATCAACTTTAATTAAAGATTATAAATTCATTTACATCTTACAATTAGGTTACATGTTTATATCATTAGTATAAAACACATAATTAATGAAGCATCATCACAGTTTGAATTCGATAAAAAAATAATTAAATAAATTTGAACAAGATTTTAAATTTAAGATCACGTTCAAAATTGGTTAGAACTTGATATGAAAATAAATGAACCAGCATGAACAAGATAGTGATTGGCTAGACTATGATCTGCTTATTTACTGCCCTAACTTTGATAAAAAGTACTGACTATGCAAAAAGTAACATCAGCTAATCTAAATACCAGCATATTGAAGCTTAAACTCGACAAGCTAAGAATAAAATTAAAAGAACACAGACCGTCCATGCAAACCTGGCAAAGAACGTCAGTGGTATTCACGTTCGTCCCTTCTGGCAAAAGTTTAACCCGGAATTTCTGCACTCCACTCTTAACATCCTGCTGAGCTTCTGCCTTTGGCACCGCCCTAACAATCTTACCCGCACTCCCAACTTGGTCACCCCTACCAGAAGAAAAGCTAGTCGACCTCCCATAATCATCAAACCCGCCCCAAGCCGATGAAGATGAAGACCTAGGTACCGTTCCACGAGCACCGTACGGCTCTGATCTGCCGCCATCATAGGCATAGACACCCTCTCCTAATCCATCATCCTGCGCACTAACATGCCCATATTGAAACTCCCGCTCCGGCCGCTTTTCATAAAAATCCTGATCATAACCAGGCCGGCTTTGCCCAAAGGATCCGGCAGCGTTCATGCCATACTTTCCAGAATTGTCATTGTAGTACCCACCGCCATGATCGAATCTCGGGACGCCACCCTGATAGGTGGTTTCGCTAGGAGCGTAGACGGGGGTGACGGGAGGAGTAAGATCGGACCTATGAGTGGGATCAGGATTGGGATTTGGGAGGTTATAATTGTGATGGGAGTCATAGGAATGGTATGGGGCTGAAGAAGGTTGCTGGAGATTAGAATACGGCGCCAACGCCGGACTGGAGGACAGCTCCGGCTGGAAGAGAGATGAACTGTAGTTCGCATAGGGAGGGTATTGCGATGCCGCGTCTTGAGATTGGGATTGAGGCTGGGAATACGATGGAGCCGAGGGCGGTACCGTTGGGATGGGATCCGCATGTTGGGAAAAGGGAGGATAGGGGGCGGTAGAGGCGGACATGGACGACGAATAATGGGAAAAAGGCGGAGCGGAGGCGTATGACGGATGAATCGAATTAGGAGGAGCAAATTCGTTGGGATTGGGAGTAGGGTTAGGGTTCGGATGGGATGGAGGATACTGATAGGCGTAGTATTGGGAACCGAAGTCGCTCCCTTGCTGCATCTTGATCACTTCGATCTCTTCAACAAAAAGAGGTTGCCAGGGAGATCGGAGGGTAATTGTTCAGAGTTAGAACTCGATTGATCTGAACTTGAGGAAAAATCCTGCGAGAGACAAATCTATCCTTTGCGTTCTTCCACCTTCAGCAGCGGAGGACTCGGGGACATTCGGAATAGGTCGGTGGAGTTTGTTGTTCCGGCGGAGCAATGTATAGATTCAATAAGTTTGAGAATTCACCGTAAGATATGACCGACATGAGTCAACAAACATAACGTATGGGATATGCCGTCAAAAATTTTAGCTTATACTTTGGAAATATAATTAAAAGAAATTATTCACTTTTCTTAGAATAAGCTTTATAGTTTTTATTATTGTATCTTATCTTAAATTATATATATATATGAACAGTAATTTATGATTTTAATATATGAAAATGATCATATTCTAAAAAAAATATCAAACAATTAATTTACTTCATTATTAATGGTAAACAATGCATATGTGTATATAAAGTTGCATGCAAATTACATAAGATTTGTTAATATAAGAATGAAGTTGTTGGAGGCTAAGCAACTCCTATGCTCATAAATCTTTTTGTAGGGATGACCATATGAGCATGCTCCTTCAAATTAGTGATCTTTCCTATAAATAAATGGAGAAGAAGAGCATTTTGGATTTTTTGCATCCCTTAGTGTTTGTATTACAAACATTTGAGCCAGTGAACTACTTTTTGTAGTACTTTCCCCTCTCTTTTGTGATGGCCCAAAATTTAATTTGGAAGATTAATTTTTTTATCTTTTAATAAACAAAATCAGATCTATCTAAGTTCTTTTATCAATCTAAATAACAATAGAGATAAAACTATCAATCAAAGCATCAATATATACATATGTATTCATTTCCTAAAAATCATATAAAGTACTTAGGATCTATACAATCATATCATAATTAATATGTCATAGTACAAAAAAATAACTAAAACAAAAAGAAACAAATCCTGGTATGATCAATCTCATACACTTGATCCTCTATCCTGACTTGAAAATATTTAATCACATATAATGAGATAAAAAGTCTAGTAGGTCATCAAAACCTACAACTTAACTCAAAGCACGACAAAAGAGCAATATGCATGTCAACAATCAAATCATAGCTGTTGGATTTATATGATCATTGAATAAGTGCATAAATAGTAAAACTGTATGATACAGAAAATAATAAATCAGTATGAGTGTCAAATCACTAAAGTAATTGTCATATCAATACTACAATCAATAGAGAAATCGTATAAAGCTATAAAATCAAATCATCACATGTTATCCATTTATTTTATATCAGTATTAAATCATTATCTTAATCATATGCTCAATATATCATGTATATCACATGCTCAATGAATATATCATACTTTTTATATTAATAAATCAGTAACACTGTTAATAATAAATTCGTACAGTAATATGAATAAGGCCTCAATAACATTCATTTCAGTAGTCACACTAAACAAGTAAGAATTCTAGCTATCATGATATTTTTCAGTATCGTATCAGTGTCAATAAATCGTTGGCTCAGTAAACAGAGTCATTACTCTTTACCCGTCGACACAGAAATCGTCTCCTTATAACTTCCAATCAATATCACGTGCATCAGTAGAGGATAACATCAAATTACAGTATTTAAAAGAAAGTTCGTCAGCTCACCATCCTGTAGAAGTCAATCCATCTCCAACCAACGGGTCAACTAGTATTTACTTATCTTTTACACACACATTATTATCACAGTAATATAACAATAATCTCATTTACATATCCACATTCATTTCCAATACATTACAGCAAATAAAATAAAATTGAGCTTAATTTAAAAAGTGTCAAAATGTCTCAACGGTAGACAACAAAAATCATACTGAGCAAAAATTCATATTTTTAGAATTTAACCAAATTATTAGATATTGCATAAAATGACATTATATGATCTAAATCACTATTTTTAAATGTCAAAATAAATTTTTGAGTTGCCAAAAATTATTATATTTTCAAAATCACCAGATGAAAAATCTTAAATAAATATTCAAAATGTTCATTATCTCAATCTCTATAACATATAAAAAGTTACTCGGTGAAAGTTTTATCAATACAAAATTATCCTAATTTTTTAATAACAAAAATACAAATTTAATCGAAAAAAATTAAAAAATAAAATCCTTGAAATAAAAAATAGAGTAAATATTCCTTATAGTGAGACGTGTAAATTTTCTAATTGGCTCGACTGATGAAAGTCGCTCCATGATCTCCAAATCCATGAATTTTCTTTCTCTCTCTTCTCTTTTTCTCTAAATGTCTCAATCCAAGTCTCTGTTTGGGCTGAATGAAGAAAAATAAATGGTTTTAATAAATATTAATAGTAGATTATGATATTTAGATTAAATTAATAATATATTATTAATATAATTATATAATATATTCAAATTTTAATAGAAAAATTCATATAATTTATTTGGGATTTTAAAAATTATAAAAAAAATATATGTTGATCCCGGAGGATCAAAATGATATTTGATCGAGTATTTGACTTATAATAATCTGAATAAATAATCATTAATTTCATAATAAAAGTCATGGTAATAAAATAATATATCTTCCTGAGGAAAGAGGATATCGTCTATTATTGATAATTTGAATATGACGACAATAATCATCAAATTTGATTTTTTTCAAAAAAAATTAATTGAGTTTTTTTGTTAAATTGATTTTTAATATTTTGATATGGGTTTCTAAATCTCCTACGAGCACAAGCCTTCGTAGTTAATTACATCGTATGGGTTTCTAAATCTCCTATGAATACTCTCGATTAAAATAACGATAGAAATTTTATTTTTGAATTCTCAAAAATTGATATAAAAGGAAGCGAGGTTGGAAATTCAATAAGGATCAGATCAAAGTTGAACACTTATTTTAGAGATTAATGAAAGAAAGAAGGAGATGTTTGGGACTTTGAAACAATTCAAAAACATCAAAATTTATCCTATATGTTGGGCTTAAATTTTGATTGAAAGAGATTTAAATTTTATTTGTCGATTTTATTAGAAAATTGGGATTCAATTCCCGAAGGTTGAGGTCTTATAGCATGAGTCTGCCTCAGAACCTAGATCTAAATTGGGTACTAAAAATCAGTAACCTGACTAGCTAATGTAGTGCAAATCTGGACTTACCATGGCTTGGATTAGGGAGCCAGCTAAGCACCTAAGCACTTTAAAACTATGAATCTGGATTTTAATGAAAGAGTAGATAAAGATGTTTAATTAAGTTAAGTTTAAGGAAATGGGGCCGACATCTAGAACATATCATAATTGGCCCCTTAACTTATATTGGGTGATATGAAACTTAAAATAAAATTATAATTAAGTTTTAGACTCATTTAAATTTATTTCTAATGCAATGAATGCAAATTGACTCGATTAAAATGTATAAATCAGAATAAAATAGTTTTAAAATTAGGCTTAAAATAAATTTTATCCTAGAGATTGCATAACATTCCTATGATAGGACTACACCCTAATAGATCAGGTGGCCTGCCAGAACCCGTAGGCGCGGAGGTGCTTAACAAGGAAGAGAAAAGTATAATATGTATGCATGAAAGTCTCTCGATGATCCCGAGCTTACTTATTAAAGTGTTAAAATTTTTATATTAGATTAAAGATTTTAAATTTAATTAAAGTAGAAAATATTTTAACGTGCCCTCATGAGCCTCTAATCATTCCTGGTTAAATCAAAAGTGGCATACAAGTAAAAAAAAGATTAGAAAAATGTGTCATTTCTACTATACAATCAAATTAAATGAATCAACTCAAATTAAATTAAATTAAATTCAAAGTTCATATGTCAAGTGTCACTTAATAGTACAACTCAGGGTCTGTAGAAAAAGTAAAGTGATCGGATAACACTGACAATAACCTAGATTATACTCCTAAGGCTTAAGTGACTTTGAGAATTGAGATTATTCTCGGTCTTCACTTCTTCATCCTTCTGCGGGCTCCTTGGAGCTATCAGGTCCGGATATTCAAATTAAAAGAAACTCCCCCTCGAAAGGGGTGTTCTCTTTTCCCTTTGGATACTTGAAATTTATCATAATTTAGTTTTTCAAATAGAGGAGAACTCTCCTCTAAGGGATGTTCTATCATCTTTAGAATCTAAATAGGATATATATATATATATATATATATATATATATATATATATATATATATATATATATATATATATATATATCTCGTCTCAAAGATCACTTTAAACTTTATAACTCAATTAAAATTAAATTACATTGAATAAAATTAAAAATCTAGACTCTAATATAACATGTAAGGTTATTCTATACAGTTATAATTAAATCATCCCAAAAAGTTAATATTAATAAAAAATTAAAATACTCGAATCATAGGTACACTTGGCCATACTCTTTTAATTCTAAAGGGGGTCTTAGCATGCTTAGCACCTACACAAAATATGTTAGTTGAAAGCTTGATTTATTTTGCCCCCTTTATATTTAATTATCATGTATGAGCATGACTACCTACATAAGATTGAATTAGCAAATAAATTATCCATAATCTTGGGGCAATTTAACACACAATCAATCAAATCATAGAGTGTAGAAATTAAATAGACAATCATATCAACATGTTTTAAACCAGCATGCAGTGAAAATCATGAAAAGCCCAGCACATAGCAGAAAAGTAAATACCAGCCTAGCCTAGGACTAGAGTTGGTTGTCCTAGCAAATTATCTAAAGTGTGTGAGATAGGTTGTGTGATTTGAATATGTCCTATGTAGGGCAATTGGTTAGAGTTGTTTAATATTTTGGTTAGTTGAAAGGCTTAAGAAAATTTTTTAAATATTAATGATTTGAAATTAATTTTAAAGTATATTTTTTGAATGTTAAATGGTTACCACCTTTATTGCTCACCAGGGTCGTGAAGATTATTTCACATTCTTTGGGGCAAAGTTAATAGCATTGTAGGCCCGGATTATCTAGTATTAACCGATATAATTAAGTGAATTGAATTGATTAAAGTTAAAAGTTGATAAATTTTAATTAATATTAATTAGTTGTTAGTTTTTAAAGTTGGATTAAGGGTTTCCTAGATTTTTAAATCAATTATTGAATTTTCTAGAATTATTTGAATTATTTAAATACATTAATTAAAGGGGTTAAAATTTGACTTTTAGATTAAGATTAATTTCTAAAAAGTTAATATTTTTTATAAATAATAGACCTTAAGATGAGTAATTAGACTGTAAGTTTGCTGAATTTGAATTTTTTATAATTAGTTATAAACTTTTTAAGTTTTAACTTCATTTTGACTTAAAGTTGACCAGATTGTTGACTTTTTAAATTTGAATTATTTCTAGTGGTTTAACATTTTTGATAAATATTAGACCCCAAATAGAGTCCAATGCTTTTGAGTTTACTTAATTTGAATTTTTTTTAAATTAGTTATAATTTTTAAAAGTTTGAGCATTTATTTGAATAATTTAATTAATTTAATTAAGGGGCTTTTAATAATTTTACTCCAAATGAACTCCAAACCCCTTGAAATCACCTCCAAAAGTCAGGAATGACCTAAAGAAAGATTCCTAAGTGTTTGGAAATTTTTTAGAATTTTGATTATTTTTAATTAATTAAATTAATTAAATACTAATTTTTAATTTAAATTAAATTAATGTTGAAATTAAAGTCCAGTCAAGGGTCTTTTATTTTTATTTGATTAAGGATTTAATTTTGGTCAGTTAGAGATATTATATATAATTTTTAGATTTAAATTTGATTTATTAGAATTTTTGGGAGTTTTTAATGCTTAATTAAAGGATTAATTAATTAAATTTCTTAATAATTTTTAAAATCAGTGAAAATTTTTTTATGGGCTATATGTGTCACTATATTTGAATGTTCAAAGTCTTATGTTAATACGAAGTGTATCCTAATTATTAAAATTAATCTAAGTTATCTAAACATGTCCTTAATGATATCACTAGGATGTATAGGATTAAATCAAGATTTTACAAACCCTTAAACAAGTATAATAATGCACACACAAGCACAATCATGTTCTTACAATTAGGAGAGCCTAGGCTAAGTGAGTTTGTGCATCCTAGACATGCAAAGATTGAAAATAATTAACATAGATGATAGCTTGATTAGTGAATAGTTAGAACACAACTATTCACTAATCCTTCCCCATGATTTTTATTCACATAGGCTCAAGCTATGTTTAAAATTCCATGACTCACTTAAAGGCTCTCAAAATTTAATGTATAATTTTAAAATTAATTTGATATTTGAAAATATCACAATTTTAGAAATTTTAGAGAAGTTAAGATATTATAAAAAAAATTCAAAATAATTTTGAAAATAAGTTAATAATATGAAAATAAGTTCAAATGGAGTTTTTTGATTTTTGGAAGTAATTTAAATCAATATTGAATTAAGAAATTAATTAAATATTAAAATATTAAGTAATTAAAATTATTTAAAATATATATGAAATATCTTGAACTAATTTTAATTTTAAATAAATATCTTAAGGTAATTATCTGAATATTTAAAAAAATAAAATTTTGAAAATATTTGATATAATATTTAATTAAATATTGAAAACATTTAAGTAATTCAAATTATTTGAAATAAATTAAGTTTTAAATTTTAATATTAATTTTAAATTAAAATATTTAAAATTCTAAAAATTTTGAAATGATTTAAAATTAATTTTATAAAATTTAGCAAATATTTGATTTTATATTTAATTAAAGATTAATTAAATAATTAAATATTTAATATTTTAATAATTATTTAAAATATATTTAATATTTTAAAAATACTTTTTAATTTTTAGAAATCTTATAAAATATTAATAATTTATAATTAAATTTGAATTTTTAAATATTTTCTTGAATATTTTAATAGTTAAATATATATTTAAAATAATTGAATATAAAAATAACTTTAAAACAAAATCAATTTAATTTTAAAACATTCTCTGCAAATTATAGAGTATTTTAAAAATAAATTTCTTTAAATTTTGAAAATATTTATTTTTAATTAAATATTAATTAAAATATTACATATTAAATATTAAAAATTAAGCAAAATATGTTAATTATCTTAACTCAATTTTAATTTTAAAATAAAGAATTTGAAAAACCAAACAATTTGATGTATTATATGAAAATTTTGGATTAATATTTGATTTTTAATATTTTTTTAAAGTTTTCTGGTATTAAAAAGGATTAAATTTAATTAAATCTAATTATAACTTAATCCAGCGATGGGAGGGCTACGTGGCGCGCTCTGGTTGGATGGATCAAAATGCGCTAATCTTTGCCGGCGGCGATATTAAATGCCAATGATTGCGCTGCTGGCAATTATTAGTGTTTAATGTGCGGGGTCCACACGCATTTACTAATCCACGCCAGCGTAAATTAAGAGTCGTTCGATCCAGTGTTGTTCGAAATGGATGGTTGTGATCGAGTTGGATGGAGATCCAACCACGAGATTGGATCCACTTTTTAGATTAATCGCAGGATGACGGGATTGCAGCTGCTGATCTTGAATCAACGGTGGAGATCCCATGCAGCTTAAATAAACCACGAATCAAACCCTAAAAATGAAAAATAGCTCATTCTCCGCAAACAATCAATCAAAATGAATGAAATTTGAAACCTAGGTTAAGTGAATGAACAGAAACCATGTGGATTTTATTTCAAGTTTTAAAATACGGTTTTAACGGAGTTATTTAAAGCTATGTGCCCTAAACTAAGGTTAGCAATATACCTCCATAGAGTTGATGGATTTGGATGATCAAGGGTGCTTTGAGCTTGTTGATTGTCCAAGTATAAATTTGTAGAAGACTTCTCAAACAGAAAATAACTGGATCGAACGGTCCAAGCTCTTGAACGAAATGGGCTTTGGTTGGCCGGAAAGCTTGTCGTCGGCGACTTTGACCGGTTGGATTGGATTGTGGATGTGGAGAGGGATATATGGGGAGTTTGAATGAAAGCTTGAAAAGCTTTGGGAGGCTCAAGGATATGAGAGAATGCAAAATGAGTGAATCAGGCTCAAAGGAGGGTTTTGCCCTATTCAAACATCTCAGCTTATCATGGACTGCTGGGATCGATTCAGAAACTTCCTAGATTTCCAAGACCTGTCTAAGGGTTGTTAGAAAGCTGAGGACAAAGACTAGCCAAGGACATGACATGGAAAGTTCTCTTTGCTTTCACATGGGGATGGGACCACATGGATTAGCTTGAGTCTTAATCCAGGGATTTAGGGTTGGTCTAGGAATCTAGAGTTAATTAAATGGGGTTGATATGCTGTTATGGAGAGAAAGTGTTTGGAATGGTCATTTTGACCATTTTGAGCTTAATTAGACTTTGTTGACTATTTGACCAGTCAATATAGTCAAGCCATGATGAGATGGCAGCTAGGTGGCATCAAGAGCTAATGGAGTTAGTTGAGGATGGTTTGGAGGTCAAGAGTTGAAGTTTGAATGCATAGGAAAAGATTTGACCAAGTATTATTGAGTTGATCAAGTCAACTTGACTTGGGTATGATTGACTAATGGATAGGGAAAGTCTAGATTGTAGGTTGGAATTGAATGAGCTGAAAGTTTGAAGTTTGATAAGGATTGGATAGCTTGAGCTGAATGTTTGAAGTTGCTTGACCCAAATAGACCACTTTTGACTGGATTTGGACTTAATTGACCAAGTCAACTATTGAATGGTTAACGGGTCCAATCATGTCCAAATCACTGAGGAAGAATGATCAAGGGGTTTTGGGTAAGCTTTGACTGCATTTGGGGTTTGATCCAATGCAAAAGGACTTAAGGGTTGATCTGATCAACCTAGGTTGACTTGGTCAACTAGGTTAACCTAGGGCTGGGCTTTGGGCTTAATAGATTTGATTTGATATTTTGAGTCTGTTAGAGGTGGTCCCAAGGTCTGGAGAGGTTAATTCAGTCAGATTGACTATTTAGACCCTAAAGGGCCTGTTTGGTCAACCTAGGTTGACTTAGTCAACTAGGTTGACCTAGGGTATGGGTTTGGGTCCAACAAATTTGATTTGATATTTGAAATCTGCTGGAAGTGGTCTCATGTAATTTGGAAATCATCTGGTTTGAAATGTTGTTCAAACCCCTAAGGGGTATTTTGGTCAAAACTGGTTGACTTGGTCAACCAGGCTTGACTAGGGTCTGGGTTTGAGTTCATTGCACTTGTAATAATGATTAAGATACATTGAAAGAGGTTTTGAGGCTTGATTTGAAAAGGCTATGATGAAGTCTATAGAAAACTCCAAAATGCCCTAAAGTCATTTTGACCCCTGGTCAACTAGGGGTCAAAGTGGGTCCACAAAAAAATGTAATGCTTAACAAGTCATAATCAAGGGTTTGGATGTGATTAGAGGGTTTGGAGAAGGCTCCAAGGTCAAATTCTACTAGGTGATATGTCCAGTGGCATAAGCCGTAAATATTTGAATATTTTACAGCCTTTGGATTTCAATCAGTTTCTGGGGTTAGAGATCTCAGATTGAGCTCAAATTTGGAGAGTAGACCCTAGGGACATGCCTAATCAATATTTAAATAATAGATTATGAATTGGTGGTCATTTTACTAGGGTTTGAAGTATTTAAAAAACTATTAAAAAGGCTTTCAAAACCTAGGTCTTTTGACTTAAGATTTGATCTAGGAGTTTGGTTTTGAACTGGGTTTTGAATTTGAATGATTGGAATTGGATTATCCAAATTATTTATAATCATTTGGATGATCATAAGTGATTGGATAGGGTTGAAACTAGATTGGAGGTTGGATCAAAGTTTAAGCTGGAATTGATATCTGGATAGGTTTAAAGTCTGGATAGGTTTGTAATCTGGGCTTGATTTGAATCGGGATAGATCTAAGATCTAGATTGATCCTAAGGTCTAGATAGATCTAGGGTCTAGGTAGATTCTAAGGTCAGGATAGATCTAGGGTCTAGATTGATTTAGGGACTGGATTAGTCCTAGTTACCTCATACAAAAATGAGGTCAACAGCATCGTAGTTCCATATAATGCACCACTACAATGTGACCCCTTTGGTTTTGAGAAAAATAATCATGTTGGGAATGGGAATATACCATAGGAAGATATTGCTATATAATTAGGAATTCAACTGTAGTATCAATCTACTATCCTGTATAGTAATTAGGCCGATGGGCTTACCTTTAAATACTATAGTTTGTGTTATTCCTACTCATTCATGTAATACACTGATTGGGAGTTAGAAGGACATGATTACTGTGCCGACGGGTAAAGAGTGACGACTCTGTTTATTGAGCCAATGATTTACTGATACTTATACAATACAGAAAAATACTGTGATAGCCAGGACTTCTTACTTGTTTAGTCTGACTATTAAAATGCATGTTCTTGAGACATTATTCTTATTATTATATAAATTTATTATTACTACACAGATTTACTATTATTATATTATTTTGTTGCTCCTGTCACTAGATTGTTATTGTTATCGATTTAGATACTGATATTATTTAATACTACTGATTCTGATATTAATCATATGATATAATGAGCACATGATATATAATAATTAGATAGCGTGTGTATATTCCTATATGATTTTATTGTATTGATTCGATTTTAATAGTTTTTGCTGATATTTTGACTTGATGCTTTATCCAATTTATCTGCTGATTAGTATTACGGATATGATGATTGCTTTATATATTTGACACTCATAGTAGTTTACTATTTTATTAGTTTTTTTATAGTGTATTATTTTATTATTTATAGATTTTACTACTACTGCATGTAAATTTTATTATTTCTGCAATGATTTAATGATCATATAAATGTTACTTCTATGATTCGATCTCTAATATGTATATTGCTCATTTATCTTGCTTTGAATTCAGTTGTAGGTTTAGGTAACCTACTGGGCTTTTAGCTCATAATATGTAATTAAATGATTTCAGGTCAGGATAGAGGATTAGCAGTATAAGGCTGGTCAAGATTCCTTCAACTTTAGGTTCTTTTTATTTTAGCTATTCTTTTTGAAAGTTTGTAAATATTGTTAAACCTAAAGGAACCAGCTCGAGGCTAACCAAGAGGAGGGGGTGAATTGATAATTTAAAAATTCTTTAATAAAGAGAAAACCTAATTTTTAAAGCTTTTTCCAAATATCTGACAATATCAATTTTATCCTTTGATGCGAAAGCAGATTAATTTCACAATAACAATAAAATCAGAGTTTTAAACCATAAAAAATAAAAAAGTGTGGAACTTAAAATACAGAAAAGTAAAAGAATGAACACACTAAATTTTATAGTTTATAGTGGTTCAGTTAAATCTGACCTATGTTCACTCCCCAGAAATCTCCATTCCAAGTATTGCACTAAACCTTTAGTATCTCTCCTTTAGCTCTCATAGCTAAATGAAGAAGCTCTTACAAAATTTTTTCCACCAACTGGTGAAGGCAGAGAACCTGGAATCCATTTTCACCCTCCTAGTGAAGGCAGAGAACCTGGAATCATTTTTCACCCTCCTAGTGAAGGCAGAGAATCTTGAATCGCTTTCACCATCCCCGATGCGACGGAGTTACCAGGTCTTTTGACACCAAAGAGATCTTCTTCTTCTCAAAACCTCCCTTAAGATAAACCTTCACTATGATGGTACTTAGGTGTAAGTTTGTTAGAGCAATCGTGTGAAACTCCCTCCACACTTTCTTGAAACCCAAAAGGATCTTCTCCCTCTCAAACTTCACCCTTTCCTCTCTCCCTTTCAAGGCTCTCTCTTCAAGTTTTCTCTAGAAGAAAAATGACTCAATGAATGTAAAAAGACTCTTACAAAGTCTTATGAGAAAGCTTAAATAGAGGGCTTTGAAAAATCCTAAAAACTTAATTCTACCGTCAAGGATCGTATAGTACGATCGCATGATCGTCCAGTATGATGTGTAAAACTTGACCTGTCAGTGTTATATGATCACCATATAGTATAGTACGATCAGTTCAAATTTGTACTGATCATCCAGTTTAATATTGGGGATCATCCTGGATGATTAGATGAATAATTATGATATTTCATCTTATACGATAGTCGACAATTAATTATTATCATATACAATGATCGGGTCGTATAGTACGATCAACACCGATCATCTTGTATGATCTGATTAAACAAATTAACCATAATTACTCCCCTAATCATAGGATTAATTTAGGCATGATTTATAGATCGTACAGTATGATGCACATCATACAGTATGATTGGAACAAAAAAAATAAAATTCAAAATATTGCCTAAATTATGATTAGCGGTTAAGTTTCTTGATTTCTGTAGATTGTCTTGTACAATGTTTATCATACATTATGATTTGTTCAAATTATAACAATATTAAAATTAGTTATTTTGATGAGCTGATCATACAATATAATAAAAATCATACAGTATGATTAGTTTAGAAATTTGAACTTCTAATTTTGATCCAGTCTTACTCCCTTGAGTGTGTGTATGTATGGTTACCAAGCTAGCAAATACCCTTACAGAACTTGACTCAAGAAATAAAAAATATATTAATAAATATTACAAATTCTTTATAATATAATATATTCTACTCAATCTTGAGCCTTGAATCATTGTTTGATGATGCATGGTGTTCCTGAAATATTAGTACATACACAAATAAATAGAATACAAATACTATGAGACATAAAGATGTGAGCCACAATATTTATTATCATCAAAAATATAAACTTGTGAGCTCGATCTATAATAATCTCATCTTTTTAATGATGGCAAACATTACTAGTTGAATTTACAAATTAAAAAAAATTCTCCTAATATCTCCCTTATTAAGATAATTATTTTAAAAATAGGGGAAACAAAAATTTTAAAATAACGACAAATAAATTTTAGAAATTAAATAACAAATAAACAAATACCAATACAAGATGAATAGATACAACCTAACCATAAATACAACTAGACAAATACATTCCCCCCTTTAATATTATCAATAGAATAAGAGTTAACTGCACTAAGATCCAGAAAGGTTGGAAAATTAAATTTTGTCAATCCTAGCTTAGGCTCCATATATGTTAAAGTCTTTTTTAAACAAAAAACTAATTCAAGAAATAAAATAGAAAGGAAATGTGATCTTTTTAAACTTCTTTTCAGAAATATATGTAAGAGAATAGCATTGCAAAGTGATGAATAAAAAATTATGATTTTTAAATTCAGATGTAAATGATATCAATTAGAACATGAATTTGTCTAAGATTTAAAGACTTGACAGGAAGGGAAGCTAACTTATTGTGGGATCATTTTATGTATCTTTTATCAGTGTTTGGCATACTTTGCACTTCTTTTAACTTTTGATACATTTTATGCATCTTTTAATTTATTTGACGAATATTATGCATCTTTTTAGTTCGGGCTCATTTTATGTCTCTGTTTCATTTTTGTAAAACTTGCTTCCTTTCTAAGTCTTTAAAGACTCTCCATTGTGAGATTATCTTCTAAATATAAGAGAAGAGTGACTCACTCTCTTATATAAGAAAGAGTAAATCACAAATCAAAATATGATTCATCTGATATTGATAAACAACTTGAATAAGAAAATTTGAAAAAGATTAATTGATTTGCAAAAATATTCAAATGAGATAGAGAACTATAGAAAGATGAAATAAATCTCTATTTCTTGGTCCAATTTTTAATTTAAAATAGATTTTGATTCAGAAAGAGAAATAGTCTCATTAAAGAAATAAGATAGAGAGACATAATCATGAATTTTCTTCCTTTAATTATTTAGAGAAGTTAATCATCACTTACCAAAACATTTAAGTAAAAAGGCGGTAAATTTTTTATTTTAAGAAAAATGTGATTAGAGAAAAGTGATTTAATTCTCTTATGCATATATAAAAATTAATGTGATTTGTGTGTGATGATCAGAGAGACTACATAAAAAATAAAAAATAAAATAAAAGATCACAAACATAAATAACTTTCTACCAAAACAAAAATACAAAGAAAAACATAGAAAATAAACACATTCACAATGAATTAAAAATATACACGCATGCATTAACTATAAAATAGATAAACACACAAACAAAACTTTGCACATCCTCATCTTGCTCCTGGTTTGATGATTCAGAAGCTAGATCTGCCCATGAGATTTTTTACTTTTTATCATTTACCATTATTACAATTGGCTTATTTTTATCATTTTCCTTTGTAGGAAGAGTTTTTAAATGAGGGCAGTTATTTTTCATATATCCGAGTTTTTTATACTCAAAGCAAATAACATCAGAGAAAATCTTAATATTCTTACCATTTTTACCTTTGTTCTACTTTTATTGATGTTGATGCTTGTGCTTGAGAAGATTTTCAAATTTACTTGTTATTAAAGCTATATTCTTACTCTCATCATCTACTAAGTCGCTTTTATCCGTGTCTTCAATTTTAAGCACTATAGTTTCACCTGCATCCAAAAGTCTTTGACTCACATTTTGCTCGTGTGCAATGAGTGAGCCAATCAGATTATCAATAGAATAATTATTCAAGTCTTTTGATTCACATATAGCAGTGACTTTAGCATTAAATTTATCAGGTAGACAACATAAAATTTTATTGACCTTTTTAAAATTTAAAAGTTCTCTACCTAAATCATGTAATGATGTTACTATTTAGCATTAAATTTAAAAGTTCTCTACCTAAATCATAATCATGTATTAAAATATTTAACTCAAATTGCTTGACTTCACTAGTACCTTCATATGTAAATATGTAATGCATAGTTTTTTCCAAATTTTCTTGCAAGTAGTGCATGTAGAGATTCTAATATAATCTTCAAAATTTAAAACATAGAAGAAATAATTCAAACATTTAACATTCAATTGAGCATAAGTTTATTCTACTATACTCCATTCAATAAACGGAATATCAGTTTTAACTCCATCTACAATACGTGATGGTACAGAATAGTTAATTTGAATCATATGCCATATTCGATAATCTACTGATTTCAAAAAAGTAGACATATAGATTTTCCACAAATTAAAAAAAATATTTTTAAATAATAGTGATCATGTGATTGAATATCCTTCCGTAATATACCAATTTTTCAAGTTAGCCATTGATCGTTTTATAAAAGTTTTCTAAAACTTAGTTTTTGAAACATGTCTCTGATACCACTTAAAAGTTCATGAAGTTGTTAAACCTAAAGGAACCAGCCCGAGGCTAACCAAGAAAGGGGGAGGGTAAATTGATAATTTAAAAATTCTTTAATAAAGAGAAAAATCCCTTTTTAAAGATTTTTTTAAATATATAAAAATATTAATTTTATCACTTGATGCGGAAGCAAATTAATTTCATAATAACAACAAAATCACAGTTTTCAACCACACATAAAAATAGAAAAGTGCAAAATTTAAAATGTGGAAAAGTAAAGAACGAACACACTAGATTTTATAATAGTTCGGTCAAATCTGGCCTACGTCCACTCCCCGAAAATCTCCATTCCAAGTATTGTACTAAACCTTTAGCTCCCACAGTTAGGCCGAGAAGCCCTTACAAAATCTCTTCTACCAACCTTGTGAAGGCAGAGAAGCTGGAATCCTTTTTCACCCTCCTAGTGAAGGCAGAGAACCTGTAATCATTTTTCACCCTCTTGGTGAAGGCAGAGAACCTTGAATCACTTTCACCTTCCCCGGTGCGGCGGAGTTGTCGTGTCCTTTGACATCAAAAAGATTTTCTTCTTCCCAAAATCTCCCTTAAAATAAACCTTGACAATGATGGTACTTAGATGCAAGTTCTTCAAAGCAACCATGTAAAACTCCCTCCATACTCCCTTGAAACCCACAAGGATCTTCTCCCTCTCAAACTCTACCATTTCCTCTCTCCCTTTCAAGGCGCTCTTCAAGTTTTCTGTAGAAGAAAAATGACTCAATGAATGCCAAAAGACTCTTACAAAGTCTTATGAGAAAGCTTAAATAGAGGGCTTTGAAAAATCCTATAAACTCAATTATACCGTCAAAGATCGTACAGTACGATCACAAGATCATCTAGTACGATGTGCAGAATTTGACTTGTTAGTACTGTACGATAATTAGATACTACAGTACGATCAATTCAAATTTGTACTGATCGTCCAGTACGATATTGGGGATCATCCTTGATGATTAGATGAATAATTATGGTATTTCATCTTGTACGATAGTCGATGATTAATTATCATCCCATGTAATGATCAGGTCGTACAGTACGATCAATACTGATCATCTTATATAATCTGATTGAATAAATTAATCATAATTACTCCTCTAATCACATGATCAATTCAGGCATGATTGTCATAGATCGTACAATACGATGCACATTATACGGTATGATTAAAATAAAAAAATTGAAATTTAAAATATTGCCTAAATTGTGATTGGCGGCTGAGTTTCTTAATTTCTACAGATCGTCATGTACGATGTTTATCATACAATACAATTTGTTTAAATTGCATTAATATCAAAATTAGTTGTTATGATGAGTTGATCGTATAATATGATAGAAATCATACAGTACGATTATTTCAAAATTTTGAACTTCTAATTTTGATCCAGTCTTACTCCCTTGAGTGTGTGTGCATATGGTTACCAAGTTAGCAAACACCCTTACAGGACTTGATTGAAGAAATAAAAAATACATTAATGGATATTACAAATTCTTTACAACATAACCTATTCTACCCAATCTTGAGTCCTGAATCATTATTGGATGGTGCATTGTGTTCCTGAAATGTTAGTACACACACAAACAAATATATAATACAAATACTAGGAGACATACATATGTGAGCCATAATATTTGTTATCATCAAAAACATAAACTCATGAGCTCGAGTTGTAACACTTATGTACTCATAATAGGATAGATATGTGATGATTGTATAGATCATGAGTAATGTATATAATTTTTTGGATTGAGTATAGATGTATATATTGATGTTTTGAATTTTAGAATGTATTTTCGTTGTTTATTGCTGATAGATGATATTAGATAGCTCTGATTGTTGTCTATTAAAAATAAAAGAAGAATTCTTTCAAATTAAATTCTGGAGCATCACAAGATCTATACATCATTTCTGACAAACATGCAGGCTTAGTTCATGGTAACTGAGATATATTTCCATGGGATGCATATCACCATTGCTAAAGACATCTAAGAAAGAACTTCAAGAAAGTAATATGAAAAATGGGAATAGTAGAAGTAGAATTTTTGTGTTAGAAAATGTACTTCTTTAGTAACAGTGATGACATATAAAAGTTCAATCGATGTATGACTGGTACAAGAAGAGCAATCATCTTCATGTAAGCTCACCCAGCTTAGCTATAAGAAAGCGCCTACCTTGAGGGCCCTCAACTCACCCTATTGAGACCGACCACTGAGCTCACCCTTTCAAACACTTCATCTCATTTGCCATCTCTCTTAAGGTGACACAAGGCTTAATATCGGTTACCCACAGTTCCAAGTCAACGCCCAGTCACCAAGCTCGCCTTGCTCAGTAAACACTTGCAGACTTGCTCATTCTCACTCAGTATCACAAAACTCACACGTATTATTAAGCTTGCCTAGAGACAACTCATCAAGGCTCTACAGTTCCCTCTCTCCCTCAACCAATGAGAAGGCGACACATGTCTCAAGTATTTTGTCTAATGTTGTGCTTTTTTGTTTTTTTTGGATGTAGGCTTTCTTGTAGCCCTCAGAACCCTTTAAATAATGGGTGAAGATGAGCATTTTTGATCTTTGGCTGGATATTAGATCTCTTGGCTGATCTTTACTAGATTGTGAACTTTCATTTTGAGTTTTTCTAGTTTTTCTCTAATTTTACTCTCCATTCTCACACAAGTTCCAACCTATTAGCTCATCAAATAGGCCTGCTAATAACCACAGACACAAATGGATCCAACAAGTACATATCAAAGTATGACCTTAGTTGATTTCCAATGACACTCCAAGCCTATTATTCCATCAAAATATTTTATTAACCAACAATATGATAGTCACATAAGCAACTTCAGATCAATATATTACGACAATGAACTACAAGTTTGATGATAATGCTAATGATAGAATTTCACAAGAATCGGCATATGCCACTTTTACATGTTATGCAACATTTGGTATACTCTCCATTTCAAATAGTTTAGAATTGCATTTAGCATCATTTTTTTGTGTTTCACCACCTTCTGTTATGCTGTGTGCTCATGTCATGCTGATTAATGGACAGCATGTATGAAACTTAAGTTTCATTTGAGATGGCTTTCTTATTACTTATTAAAGCATCTTTCTAGTAAAAAATAAAAAATTAATTTAAAAAATAGTAAAAAGGCCGTCCCAAACGAAGCCTTAGTGCACTATAAGATGTTAAATCACACTTCATAAATATTGAGGTTGAAAAAAAATGTTACAAGTACAGTGTTGTACAGGGGCAACAACTAATAACTAATACCATTTTATATGGAATTTCTCAAGGCTCATGTGGAAAAAAATTTCAAAAAAAGGATTTTTTTTCAGATTCCACAGACTGGTTGGCTGTCTTAGAAACCAATATGGAGCTTAAATTTCACCAATGAAGTTTATCACTGCAACTTACAAACCAAAAAAAAAAAAAAACAAATGAGAATGGATAATACCTCTAACCGAATAATGGGTCTGAAATTCATCGCTAAAAAAGACATTCAACCAAACAAAATAAATTGATATACAAGTCCATCACTATAAAAATAGACTTTGCATATCCACAAGCATTCCAAACTTCATGGAACCAAATGAAACATAAGAGGCCATTTAAGTCTGACCATTCTGGGAAGCATGTTACAGCGATAAGAAAAATCTCTCAATTCTAATAGTTGAAAAGGTTTTCTGATAATTATATGTAAGTTACTCGTTTAACGAGACACCACAAAAACTTCAAAGCGCAACATCTTAATTTATAACAAACTGTGAGCCTATGCCGATAAATCTCAGAAAAAATCATTCTTCGTCATCCTCCTCTGAGCTGCCCACCTCACTGCTATAATCACTGCTATATTCATCCTGGTCTGGGTTTATATCAAGCTGCACATACTTGACCTGAATTGGCTCCGGGGCCTTTGGCTGCGGTAGCAATAATCCTGACAGCAATGGCACACCACCTACACGCTGCTCCTCGCCCTTGTTTACAACCACAACCCCTTCCAGTGGCGGCAATGGTACAGGGTCCCCAGGCTTCCAGCCAGGTGGCACAAGTGGAAGCTCGAGAGGAAGCTCCACTGGCATCCCCTTCTTCCATCCAGGCGGCACAGTGATGGGCAACATTGGCGGAGGAATATGCAAGGGAGCCTCTTCCCGCGGCGGAGTTGGCTCTATGAGCGACTCTGTGATCTTCTCTGCAGCACCCTCCTTGCCCTCGGGGGCCTTCTTTGGTACCCCAACATCAAGGTCAGCAAAGTGATACAACTGTGAAGCGCGCATCTCGTTATCCTGAGGCGCAGGCGGGAGGGCGCCGCGCAGAGGCGCCAAACCGGCGCCGTGCTCCGGCGGGGCAAACGTGGTATAGCTGATTCGGTGGGCGTAAGCTAAGACTTCGTTCAGATCCAACGACGAGTGTAGAGAGGATTGGTAGTCGGCATCACCGGGTTCGCCCTTCAAGCGCTTGGGATCGCGGCGGTAGTCGGAATAATCGTCGAGGAGGTGATCAAGAACCTGCTCGGCCTCGTGGAGTTTGCGCGTGAAGGCGAGGAGGGTGCTGTCCTTGTTGCGGATCTCGCGAGCTATCTTCAACTTGGATTCTTGTAGATCGAGTATCTCCTGAAGCTCCGCGACGGCCTCGAAAAGCTGAGTCTGGAAGGAGGTGAAGAGAGAAAGGACCTCTTTGGTTGTGGTGGGTGGTGAAGGGTGGCGAGGATCGAGGGAGAGAGGTTGGGACTGAGCACCGGGGAGGAAGGTCGGCGGACCTCCGGCGCGGGCGGAGGCCCAGAGGGCGCGGTGGGGGGAAACTTCGAAGAGTTTGCCGGAGAGCAAAGCCATCTGAAGGAGAAGGGATTGGGCCCGAGGAAGCGGAGGGAGGAGAGAGAGGAGGGACGAGGACGTGGTGACGGGGGCGGAGGTAGCGGCGGCGGAGAAAGGAGTGGGCTTTAAATTAGGGTTAGGATTAGGGTTAGGGTTAGGGGCTTGGGAGGGAAGAGAGGGAGATGTTGCTTTAGAGAGGCCGAGTCTCGCCGGTGACGGCACGATCGCCTGCGCGTGGCCCTGTAGCATCTTTGCGATTCTCCCTGCTGGCCAACGTTAGGTCTCACGATTTCAGCGGGTAATGGTTGCAGAATAAAAAGTTCACGGGTCGACCCGTTCTAATCAGTCAAAATGGGATCGAATCGGATGATGTAATAAATAATAATATTTTAAAATTTTAATAATATTAACATAATAATGATTCCAATTTAATCTTAAAAATTTCATAATTCTAAGAAATTTGAGACTAAAAAATAAATAAAAAATATATATATATATATATATATTATTACAATATTACATAGTTTTATAATTAAATATAAATAATTATTATATTTATATTATATATTTAGATATAAATAATTACTAATTTAAATTTAAATATAAATATCTCCAATATTTGATTTTAATTTATATTTAAAATAAATTTAGTTTATATATAAATATATATATTTAATATAAATAATTACTAATTTATGTTATATATTTTGGTATAATTATATATATATATAAATTATATATAAATTTCACATTATAAAACTATATTTATAAAGTCATACAATATTATTTTTTTTATATTTTTTATTCTTCTTAATATCATTTAATTTCACATTTAGAGAGAAGTTTTAGAACTTTAAGAATTATAAATAATTATTTTTTATTTTAATAATTATAAATATATAAATAATTATATATTTAAGAACTTAAAAAATTATTATGAATATTTTTTATTTAAATTTTCTATATAAAAATTTTCTAACAAATTCTCATAGAAGCATCCATCATGCACATATTGTTGAAACTAGAAACTACTAGTTGTTTAGTCTCACATCACATAGGAGTATTATGTTGTATTGTTTATATATTTTTTCTTGTATTCATGGTTTAAGAGCCCACATGGGGTGAAGGAATCATGTGGGGATGATTAAGAAGTATTTAATATATAATATTATAAAATTTTCAGAATTAAATTATTAAAATAATTTTCAGAATTATATCATATATAAATTAATTTAATATTTTTAAAAAATATTTTATATTAATTTAAATTATTTAAAAATAATATTAATTGAACTGGCCAATTTTTAAAGAACCGGCTCGGTTCAACGGTTGGTCGGTTGAATCGGCAGTTCAAACCAGTTTAATGCTAAACCGATTTTTCAGTATGACCGAATCGTCCATAGGACCGGTTCATGGTTCAACCGGTCAAACCGGCCGGTTCGATCTGGTTTTCAAAACCATGGTTTTTACATAGCCAATACTTAAAACAAGTCTATTTATCTATCTAACACCTAAACTTTCCTATTTACATATATACCACTTAAAAACCCTAACCCTCATCAAAACTAGCACTCCGTTTCCATCCCGTCAAACCAAAAACCCAATCGTCTGCTACGCCTTCACCTCCTCTTCCTCTCGCTCGGCCGGCTCACTACGCCTTCACCTCCTCTTTGTCTCGCTCGGTCGACTCATTAATCCGTTCCGCTGGGTATGCTCTTCTCCATCTTGCTATGCTGTTTTGGTGTTCGAATAGCTTCTTTTGCTAGCAATCGGCTTTTGGTCTCTCTCCAAATCTTTGCTCAAGCCCAAACTTCACATGTAGCTTATTCATCTGAACTTTGCCTCTAGTTAAGCAAACAAACTCCTTTCATGCTAAAGTTTAATTTACCTATAGCATTTTAGTTCGATTTCCTGAGATGCTTTGATCCTCTCAAGGCGAAGCTTTGGCAAACAGATGCTTTAGGGTATATACTTATTTATGATAGTGTTTGAAACTTTATAAAAAGTGAAGCTTGGGCAAGCACAAAACCTCTCTCTGTTACCATTTCTATTATACATTTCTGTATAAAAATTTATGTATAAACATAAAGAAATGTTTTCAGTAATTTTGTATAAACTTGCTTTTATGATACCTTTATGTATAAACTTGTTATGATTTGGATTTGTGATATGATTTCAATAATTTTGGATTTGTGATATGAGTTTGAGCCGCTCAACACCATCAAAGAGAAGCCAAGACAATCAAATCTATTATCATTGCAATCTGCAATGTGAAATCTATACTTGCTACAAAGCTAACAATCGTGGGAGAAAGTTCTATCGATATCCCTGAAATAGATCGGAAGATGATTGTCCTTATTTTAGGTGGTTTGACGAAGAAAATTGTGAACTGGAAGATATCAATTGTTTTAGGAGTGCAAATGCATTAGAGGTTCACTTGAAACATGACGGCTCAGTCACATTAGAGTTACTTTAAATACTGATTTTTGCATAACAACATAAATCTAAACCTTAATGTACACCTTATAACTTACAGCAAAAATAGGTAAATGAGGTAAAAATGTCTACTTCATAGCAAAGTTTCAACTTTCACAGTAAAATGTTATAGCAAATTGTCATAGCGACAGTTAGCAACTTTATAGATTTGACTGACTAATTGCCTCTATAGGACTGGAATACCAATCTGTACACCTAATAGGAATTTTTGCAAAAACTGTGTCTTGAACATTGCCTTCCTCAAAATGTAAAGGTTCCTTGCATGTGTTTCTATGGTGACCCCATGAATTACAGCGACCACATTTATGAATATTTTTTTATTTTCTGTGCTCTTAATTCGTCTTTTCTTGGGTCTACCACGTGGCCTAAGTGTAACTGGTGGGAAAATAAACTGGTTATCATTGAGTATGGACCACTACTCTTTCCTTGGCAGTGTTGAAATGGCTCCTTCATATGTCATTCTGTATCTGCACAAAATATTGGTGTTTGGATAACAAATGTTAACAAAGCATTTAATTAAGGAAGATTACAAACCTATAACGGTAATACTACTCATCCACATATGTGTGCCACAAATTGTGATGTTTTGTTCCAATAAATGCTGTAACATGTAAATGTGGTAATCCTGATATCTGCAAAAAACCACATGTGTACATATGGCTCTCTATGTCAACCTTATGTCGCTTAAAAAGCCCTTCAACCTCAGCTTTTGTTGTAGTTAATTGTTGTATGATGAAATATTCTTTCCTAGTTGTAACATCTCTAATGTATTCCTCTACACACAGAATAAGAGGTTGTTGCAATTCAGGATCCCTAGCACCTGATTTTGATGATGATAAATAATAATGACTGAACTATTATATTCTTCCTTGAAAAATATAGATGTTTATTTTTTATCTGTGAGCACTAACATTTCAGGTAATATACACACTGCTCAAGACTCCTGGAGACTCAAGACTGGGTAGAATAGGATATAAAAGAATTTATATTTTATACTTTCTTTAGTTTTTCATTTTTTGAGTCTGCCACAAAAGAGTGTATGTAAATAGGGTGACTATGCACACACATAGAGGGAGAGTTTCTTTTTTTTTCAAGTTAAAATTTTTTTTGGAGAAAATTGTACTATACGATTTTTAATCGTATTGTACGATCTGTCGTTAAAACTCAGGCTTAACGGCTAATTCTAAATGATTAGTTTGTGAACTAATCATACTGTACGATCATGATTGTACTATATGATTTGTTTCCATCTAAAAACCTAGCTGCCAGTATAATTTAGGTAAGATTTTGAATTTGATTTTTTAAACTAATCATACTATACAATCCTAATCGTACTATACGATCATTTGAAATCTTGCCAAAATTATCTCCCGTAATCAGGCAATTAAATCATAGTTTCTTAATTACTGTCATTCGTACTGTATGATATATATCATACTGTATAAACTACAGAGATAATTTTTGGTCATCCCATAGATCGTACCAGACGAAACCATAATTTTTTGAATTATTCATCCCAGATGATATTTATATCGTATCGGACGATATTCTGAAATGAACTAATCATATTGTATGAAGTGTACAGTACATGATGATTTACAGAGATGAATTTCAATCGTCCTGTACAAACAGTTGAAAATAAAATAATATTGGTAAAATTTATGAACTGTTCATCTGCCTTCGTACTGGACAGAACTGATTCTGAACTGATCATATTGTACGATATTAGATCATACTATACGAACAACACCATCTGAATTGAATCATTAGGATTTTCTAAAGCCTAATTTAAAAAGAAGTTTTTCTTATTCAGAGTGTTGTTGTTATTATGATTGTTGTGTGAAGAAGAGGAACATGATAACTAAAAGAACTCTTGAGAAGGAGCTTTTGAAGAGATCCAGGATTTGTGAGAGGAATGAGAAGGTGAGCTAGAGTGTGAGAGAGAAGGAGTGTGAGGGGATCATATGGTTCCTCCGAGCTAGCTGCATGCTTGCTCCTCCTGTGGCCTTGGTGAGTCTTGTGAAAGCTCTCTAGGGAGAGAGGCTTCAAGGTCAACGTCCTCGAGATTCTCTGCCTTCTCCAGGAGAGAAAAAAAGGAGAAGGTCCACTGCCATCACCATGAGGGTGATATAGCGTCTGGTACTCCGCCACATCGGGGAAGGTGAAAGTGAGTTTTGTAAAGGCTTCTCCGCCTTGCTGTGGGAGTAGAAGGAGAGTCAACTTTTAGTAGTGCAACTCTCAGAGTGGAGGACTCTAGGGAGTGGGCGTAGGTCAAGTGATCGAACCATTATAAAAATTTTGAGTGTGCTTTTTTCATTTTCTGCATTTTTACTTTTCGTGCATTTATTTTTTGTGTTAACTACTTAGTGAAAAATCTAATTTTAGCTTTTTATTGTGAGATTTGAAATTATTTCACCACTATTATAATAGTGTACGAATCATTAGCTTTCGCATTTGACTAGTTAAGTTTTTATTTTAAAAAATCTAAAAAATTCTTTAAAAACTAAAACTCATGTTTAGGATTTAATTTTAAAATATCAATTCACCCCCCTCTTAGTGCATCTCGTACTTTTAAGTGGTACCCGAGCGGGGTTTCAAAATAGTATTCTAGAAAACCTAGAAACATACAATCCATGGCACAGTTTAATAACAGTAACACTACGAAAAATTATTCAATAGCTCGTCCACCGTTATTTGATAATATATAATTTGACTTTTGGACAATTCGCATATCTATATTTTTACAATCTATAGACTATCACATGTGGATGTTGGTTCAAGAAGGTTACTCTGTACCTTTTTGTCTCACGAATGGTGTTAAAATTATTTTATTATTTAATGAATGGAGTAATGAGGATAGGGAACTCGCATAATTAAATGCAAAATGCTTGAATTATTTCTTTTGCGTATTGAAATCAGAAGATTATATGCGAGTGTCTACTTGTAATACTGGTAAGGAGATCTGGGATAGATTGTGCATCACGTATGAAGGAACCAATGAAGTTAAATAGTCTAGGCTAAACATACTACTATATGATTATGAACTCTTTCACATGAAACCTAGTGAGATTATATCTAAATTGTACACTAGATTCACCCAGATGGTGACATCCTTGCATGCTCTAGGAAGAGAGTTGTCTAATTCTAAAAAAGTTAATAAAATTTTAAGATATTTACCTAGCTCTTACGATGCAAAAATAACTACAATAATTGAGTCCAAAGATTTAAATATTTATTCAATTGATAATTTGCTTGGGTCGCTCATTGCCTACGAGCAAGGAGTGAGTCAAAGATAAAATGATGCAGGAGAAAAGAAGAAGGAGCGAACTGTGGCTCTAAAAGTGCAATTCAGAAAGTGACAGTTCTACAGCGGAGGAAGATGACGACATAGCCTTGATGACCCGTCAGTTCAAAAATTTTCTGAAAAGAAAGCAACGGTGTCATCAAAACAACTGGAACAAAGGTAAAAGCTCAAAGAATACTAAAGTTGCATCTGACATAATTTGCTTTAGGTGCAGGAAACCAGGTCATCTCTGAGCTGATTGCCCCAATGTAAAGACTCACCCAACTAAGAAGAAGGGCGAAGAGAAGTCAAAGGACAAGAAGGGCAAACTAAAAATATAAAAAACTTTTTGGGCCGACTCTGCTTCAAAATCATCAGAAGAAGAAGCGGAGGAGGAGGTAATGAATTTGTGTCTTATGACTAACGATAACCTTGATCAATCAGATTAAGATGAAGTATGACAACTCTCTTATGATGAACTGTTAGTCATTTCTAAAAAAATTCATGACTCATATAAAAAGTTAAAGAAAATGCACGCTAGTCTTAACATTAATTTTAATACTTTACAAAAGAAGTATGCTAGTTTAGTTAAAGAACATTCTAACTTGGATAGAGATCATATGTCCCAGCTTGATGAATATGATACATTAAACAAGAAGCATATTGAATTAACTGTTGCACACAATTCCTTGAAATCATTACATGTTGAACTAGAAAATGCATTTAAAGAATAAGAATAACTTGCATCTTAACTAGATAGCAATAAGCATACATTGAAACGAGAAGTATTAAGCTACGAAAGTGTAAATGAATACTTAAGAGCAAATGTTATAGCATTAGAAAATAATAAACCATTACCCTCACGTGTCCAATGGGATAACCCCTCTACATTGCATGCATCACATAAACTTAGGAAGAGGCACCATCACCCATATATGTTAGTGAATCCATTTCCCGGTGTTAGGTGTTACTCTTATGGCATACTAGGTCACATAGCCCGTACTTACATAATTCATCATAGGACACATTTAGTGTGGAGACCTAAGCTGCATTCATCACAGCATAACATACATGCATCTCATTCATTCAAGTATAAGGAGAAACTCAAACTCACTTGGGTTCCCAAAACTAATCTTTGATTGACATTATAGGGGTGCTCTCACAAAAGACCTAGTAAGAGCATGTGGTACCTGGACAGTGGCTGCTCAAGACATATGACTGGAGGCCAGGTCAGGAAGTAAGATGACTTTAGGAGACAACACCACCAGGAAAGTGGTGGGCTCAGGTATCATTGAAAATTCTAAAAATTTTATAATTGAAAATGTTCTTTTAGTTGATGGCCTAAAGTATAATCTGTTAAGTATTAGTCAACTATATGACAAGGGTTTTGACATAAAGATTTTTTTCTTATAAATATATGATTAGCTTAAACGATAAACTTGTGTTAGAAGAAAAATAGATAAATAATATCTATATGTTAGACCTCAATTGCATTAAAAATTTAAACCCTTTATGTTTGAAAATAATAGCTGATGACTCTTAGCTATAACATAGGAGACTATGCCATGCTAGCATAAAAATACTTAGGAATGTCACTCAGAAAAACCTAGTTAGAGGCATAACTAAGTTAGACTTCACTAAGGACCACCTATGTGATGTCTGTCAATTAGGAAAATAAGTGAAATTATTATTTCATTTAATTAAGGATATCAACACCACTAGGCCACTAGAAATTCTTCACATGGACCTATTAGTACAACTAGCCAAGGAGGGAAATCTTATGGATTTATAATAGTGGATGACTACTCTAGATTTACTTGGATAAAATTTTTAGTACACAAGAATGAGTCATTTGAAGAATTTAGAACCTTCTCCACTTGTATTCAAAGGAAATTAGGATGTGAAATTTCAATAATTCATAGTGATCACGGTGAAGAATTTGTGAATGATAGGTTTGAATCGTTCTGTCAATAGATAGGAATAGAACATAACTTCTCTACCCCTAAGACCCCTCAGCAAAATAGAATAGCTGAGAGAAAGAATAGAACCTTGGTTGAAGCTGCTAGAGCAATATTAGCTAAATATACTCTTCCTAGATATTTTTGGGCAGAAGTAGTGAATACTTCTTGTTATGTTTTAAATAGGGTGAATATTAGACCCAAACTTAATAAGACACCCTATGAACTACTTAAGGGTAGGACACCTAATCTTTCTCACTTACACATTTTTGGATGCAAATACTTTATATTAATTAATGGTAAGTCACCCTTAGAAAAATTTGATCCTAAATCTAATGAAGGCATCTTCTTAAGCTATTTATCTGTAGGTAAAGCCTATAGAATTTTCAATAAGAAGACCCTTATAGTAGAAGAGTCTACCCATGTGATATTTGATGAATCAGATAAGACCTTATTGACCTCATTTTTATATAAGGTCATTAGGACCCAACCCAGACTCTAGATGAATCCATGCCCTAGGATCAACTCTGATTTTAGATCAACTTAATCTAGACTCTTAGATCTATCTAGATCCTAGGATCATTTTAAACCACAAACCTTAGGACTTCTAGACTCTACAATTCTCCTAAATTTTAAATCTTAAGATCCACCTAGACCCAAGATCTACTTAGACCTTAGATCTATCTAGATCCTAAATCAATCTAGGCCCTAGATCAATCCAGATTCAAATAAATCTTAACCACAGATCTATTCAAACTCCAGATCAACCCATACTTTAAATCAACTTACTCAAAGCTTCAAATTAATCCTAATCCTTGGTTAATCTAGACTTCAATCAATGTAAATATCAAATCAATTCAATCTTCAATCAATCTAGACCCCAGACCTATCTAAGTTTCAAGCCTTACTAGACTTTAAGCCCAGTTCAAAATTTGATCTATCTTCCAATCTAAATTTAACCCTATCCAATCACTTATGGTCATCCAAATGACAACCAATGACTTGGATAATTTAAGTACAAATATTCAAACCCCAAATACAGTTCAAATCTAGTAATTCAATCAAAATCCAAGGGCCAAAGGTCTAAGTCCTAAAAGCCTTTTCCAAGGATTTTTCAAACACTTCAAAACCCAGTCAAATAACCTCTTATTCAAATTTTGTCAGTTGAATATTGATGGGACATATCTCTAGAGGCAACCCTCCAAATTTGAGCTCATTCTGAGGTCTTAAATCCAAGAAATTGGATTGAAATTCAAAGATTGTAAAACCTTCAAATATTTACAGCCTATGCCATTGGACCTACCACCCAATGGATTTTGATCTTGGAGCTTTCTCCAAAATCTCCAATCACTTTCATACCCTTGATTATGTCATATTGAGCATTAAAATATATTTTGATGGACTCACTTTGACCCCCAGTTGACCTGGGGTTAAAATGACCAAAATATCCCTTAGGAGTGTGAACAGTCATTTTGGATCAAATGAACTCCAAATTAAATGCAATCACTTCCAGCAAGTTTCAAATATCAAACCCAATCTGTTGGACCCAAATCTAGGTCTTGGGTCAACCTGGTTGACCAAGTGAACTTAAGTTGACCAAATAGACCTTTAAGGGTTCAAATGAGTCATTTTGACCAAATGACCTTCCCAGACTGTGAGACCACTACCAGTAGACTCAAAATGTCATTTTGAACTTGTTAGAACTAATCTCTGACCCTGGGTCAACCTGGTTGACCAAGTCAACTTAGTTGACCCAGATGATTTCTCGAGACCCTGGAAACACTTCTAATAGATTTCAAATATTATTTCAAACTTGTTGAGCCTAGACCTAGACATTGGGTCAACCTGGTTGACCAAGCCAACCCAGGTTGACTCAATCAACCATTAAACCCCTTTTTGTATTGAATAAAATTTTAAACACATTCAAACCCCATTAAACTCTCAAACCCATACCACTTAATGTTTTGGATATCCCTAACCTCTTCATGAGTCAAATCATTTATATTTGACTTGGTCAAATATATTAATTCATAGTCAAATTATATATCCAATGCATTCATCCACTCAAACTCTTATTTTATTATTTTGAAAATCCTTAAGTTCATTCCAGTTAATACTTTAGATATTTTTTAGCATGCCATGAGTCACATCATGGTCAGGTCAACCAAGTCAAGCTTTTGAAAACCTTGGTCAAACTTGCATGGTTATGGTTTGATCACCCAAACTTCTAGCAAGTTGCTTTAGGATCTCTCCAACTAGCACTCTAGCCTCTTCCTTGCCACCTCACCAGTTAACATTTCAAATTGACTGGTCAAACTATCAAACCAAGCTTTAAATGGGTCAAGCATGGTCAAATTAATCCCTTAAGCTAATCCTCTATAATCCAAAGCACTCCAGCAATATTAATGCATGTATAAGGATAAGAGCACCTTTTCACCTACTTGTCCTTGCATCCATCCTTGGCTTATGTTCCCAACAACCTCTAGGCCAGTTGGCGACCATCTAGAGTCCAAACAAAGTAATCCTATCCCTCCATTCAATATGGAGTGGATTGAATAGGGTAAAATATTCCTTGGAGCCCTCATTCAATCCCTAATCATCTCTCTCCATTCAAACTCGTCCAAACCTAGCCATCAGTCCCTTTGAGCTCCAGACATTTCCTCCTTCAACTCCCCACTGAAACCAATCAGTCAAATGATGCCGACGATCAGTTTTCGGCGAAGGCAAGCTTAAATCCGTCTAAGGCTTCGTTTGATCGATCCAGTCACTATCAGTTCGAGGGATCTTCTACAAATATAAGCATGGACAAACTACAAATTCAGAGAGTCAAAGAAATCCAAAATCCATCGGTAAAATCTCACGAAAACTTAAACCATAGTTTAAAACACTTAGATTAATTTAGCTTTTAAATAAATGCTTATTAAACCAGAATCTTGACCCCGCATTGAATCTATTCATATACTCTAGCTAAGTTTTAAATTTCAAGTGATTTCGTTGAGTATTTTGAGAGAACGAGGCATTTAATCATTTTTAGGGCGTTAACGGTAGCTTTCTCGCTGGGACAGAATCTAGACCGTTGATTTCTCTGATCAACGGTTTTGATCTTGTTATTCTGCCTTTCGGTCCACTCGTATATTTGCCCATTGTTTCATTCCATCGTTGGCTTGATCTGAGCCGTTCATTTGAAACAGCGAGTGATCAGACGGCTATTACGCATGCTGACATGGTTAAGTTGACGCGGATTCGACCCGATCCATCTTTGCAATCATTTGCAATGATTGCGCGGTGGCGCAATCATTGTAAATGATTTCCGCGTTGCCACCGCATTTGGACCAGTGAATCTGAAGTTTCCACGTGCTGCTGTCGCGTTTTGGATCGGACGAATTGGACGCTTCCACTTGGCCCTCCCACCGTCGGTTTAAGGTTTAATTGATTTTAATTATTTTTAAGTGTATTTTAATTAAGAGAATTTAGATAATTAATTAAAAATTAAATTTAAACTTAAAATTAATATATTATACATCATAATTTTCAGAAAAATACATATTTTGATTTAAAATTTAATATTATTTTAAAATATTAAATATATTTTAAGTTATTTTAAATATTAAGCATTTATTATTTTAAACTAAAAATTTAATTAAAAATAATTAAGTATTTTATAAAATTAAAATATTTTATTTTAAAATTAACTTTAAATTTCCACATCATCAAAAAAACAAAACATGATTTTAAATATTTAATTTTTAAATTAATTAATTTAAGATATATATATATATTAAATGATCTTTACTTAATTAAATGCACAAATATTTAATTAATATTTATTTAAAATTAAATTAATTTTAAATAACTTTAAATTTTCAGAAATATTTACGACTTAATTTATTTTAATTTAAAATTATTTTGAATATTAATTAATTTTTAAATTAATTTAAACTTATTTTATTAACCTAAACTTAAAAAATTCAAAATAAAATCAATTAAATATATTTTAATATTTAAGTAATATTTAATTAATGTTATAAAAAATATTTCTAAAATTTCAAGATTTAATTTTAAAATATTTTTTTAATAATCAGAGAATTATTTTAAATTTAAAATAATTTAAGATGTATTTTAACTATTTTCAATAATCCTTACTATTTAAATGTTTGAATATTTTATTAATATTTGATTAGTTATCGATTTAAATTATTTTCAAAGATCAAAATCAAAAAATTTCACTTTGAATTAATTTTAGATTATTAAGATATTTTCAAACATTATTTTGAAATTATTTTTAATTAGATTATATATATATATATATATATATATATATATATATATAAACTTTAAAATCAAGCTATTTTTAAAAATACAAAATTAGTTTTAAAATTATATATGTTAAATTTGAGAGCTTTGAATGTAGACCTTGAAATTTTAAAGATAAATTGACTTATTTGAATAAGAATTTATTGGGGATGGTGATTAATCAATGGACAATTATTTTGATAATTGTCCATTAATTAATCCCTTAATTAATAAAGCCATATTTTATTCTTTGCATGCTTATGATACACACACCACTTAGTCTTAGGGCTCTCTTAGATTTAGGAATTGATTGTGCCTATGTGTGTTCATGTTATATGTATTAAGTCCAAGGGTTAGGCAAACTTTGATTTGAACCTACTTAACATAGTGACACTATTAAGGATAATAATTAAGGATTCATGTAAAAAATTTAGAATAATTATAGAAATTAGGATATACATCCTCTTGACTTAAAGCTTGAACCATTTGAATATGGTGATACTCTTAGCCCATAGAAATTTTTCCACTAAATTTTGAAGTCATTAAGTCCTCTAATTAACTTTATTAAAATACCCTTAATCAAACTAATTAAATAATTCAAATAAATTCACAAACTTTGAAAATTCATAACTAATTCAAGAAAACTCCAAATCATTCAAACTCAAAGACATTCAACTCATATTAAGGTCTAATATTTATCAAAAATATCAAATTTCAAGAAAATAATCAAATTTAAAAAAGTCAACTTTTGGTCAAACTTTAAGTCAAAACTTCAAACATTCACAATAAAATATAAAAAAATTCAAATCCAGCATACTTATAGTGTAACTAGTCGTATTAAGGTTTAATATTTTAATAAAATTCTAATTATCTAGAATTTAAGCTTAATCAAAAAGTGGACTTTTGACCCCTTAATTAAATGTTTAAAATAATCCAGAAAATTTCAAAATTTAATAATTGATTTCAAATTCCAGAAAATGTTAAATTGATATTTAAAACACTCAACTAACCCCTAAATACACAACAACCACTCCTAAAATGAAGTTTTTAGGCTGGACTACTCCTAGCTGCGGGGCTACGTGTCCTAAAGAGGCTTTGTTCCTCAAGCCATGTGACACAATGTCACGAATGAATTCAAAGGAGTATAAAGCTTTAATTCTAATTGATTAATAACTATTTAACTAAATTTAAAATTCTTAATTCAAATACATTAAACTGGTTTATAGGCTGGACTACTCCGGTGTAGGGCTACGTGTCCTAAAGAGGCTTTATTCCTCGAGCCTGGTGGCACAACACCACGAACCGGTTAATGAAAAATTTAAATAAATTCAAATATTAAAATTAGCAATAAATCAAGTTTAATTAAAATTAATTAACTTTCAAACTTTAAACCAAATCAAATTACTTTACTATACCGGGTACCGCTGAGTAACCCAGGCCTACGAGGCTATTAAATTAGCCCCAAGGAAGGTGAAATAAATTTCATGACCTCGATGAGTAACAAAGGTTATATCCATTCAACACTTTAAAATATATCCTAAAATTTTAAATTATTAATATTTAAACTTTAATTAAAAATTCTCTTAAGCCTTTCAACCAACCAGAACATCAAATAATTTTAACTAATTGCCCTACTTAGGACATATCCAAACCACACAGCCAACCTCACATACTTTAAATGGTTTACTAGGACAACCAACTCTAGTATTAGGATAGGCTAGTGTTTACTTTTTTGCTACTTGTGTGTGCCGGGTTTTCTGTGGTTTTCATTGCATACTGGTTGTTAGATTTAAGTAATTGATTGATTATTTATTTACTTCCTGTATTTTGTGTTGATTTGATTATATGTTAGATCTATCCCTAGGTTAGGGATGATTTATACTAATTCAATCTTATGCAGGTGGCCATGCTCGTACAGGGTAATTGAAATAAAGGGGCCAATAAAATTAAGCTTTGAAATTAATATATTTTGTGCAGGTGCTAAGCATGCTAAGACCCCCTTTAAGTTAAAAAGAGCATGGCCAAGCGCGGCTGTGTTTTGAGCATTTAAATTTTAATATATTAATTGCTTGGGATGTTTATATTACTGCTGATTATTAGGATAACCCTGCAGGTTGTTGAGTCTAGATGTTTCTTTTAAATTTAAATATAATTTAATTTGAGAATTGAGTTGTAAATATTAAGTGTTTTGAGAATGGGATTAAAAATCTAATTTGGAATCCAAAGAGGAATGGACATCCCTTAGGAGAGAGTCCCTCTCCATTTGGAGATCCAAATTAGGATGATTTTAAAATATCCAAAGAGAAAAGATAACACCCTTCTCGAGGGGGAGTTTCTTTTCATTTGGATATTCAGACCCGATGATCCAAGGAGCTCGTAGAAGAACGAAGAAGTGAAGAATGAGAAGACCAATTTTCAAAGTCACTTGTGTCTTAGGACTAGAATCTGGGTTGTAGTCAGTGGTACCCAACCACTTTATTTTTCCTACAAACCCTGGGTTGTACAATTAAGTGGCACTTACCATAAGGACTTTTAGTTTGAATTTTAAATTTAATTGATTTGATTATTCGATTAATTGTTTAATATTGATTGTGATATTAGGATATCCTATTTTTAGTAATTTTTTGGCGATTCTTGAATGTCGTATTTGATTTAGCCTGGAACCCGATCGGAGACTCGTGAGGGATCGTTAAAACTATTTCTACTCTAATTAAATTTAAAGTATTTAAGCCAACATAGAAATTCAAATATTTTAAGAAGTAAGCCCGGGACCACCGGAAGTTCTCATATGCATTTTTGTTACATTTTTGTTCATTTTATTAGGAACCTCTCCGCCTGTGGGTTCTGGCAGACCACCTGGCCTATGAGGGTGCAGTTCTGTCAAGGGGATCTGTGTAATCTTTAGGAAAAAATCTATTTTTAAGCTTTTTTTTAAATTGCTTCATTCTAATTTAAAGCATTCCAAGTCAACTAACATGCATCACATTAGCAACAAATTAAAATTGAGTCAAATTTTTTAATTATATTTTAAGCTTAAGCATTTCACCCAACATAAGTCAAGGGGTCAATTAGGAATTTACTCTAGATGTCGGGCCCACTCTCCTTAAACTCAATCTTAAATAACGTCCATAACCACTCTCACATAAAAAACCTGATTCATGGTTTTGAAGCGTTTAGGAGGTTTAGCTGGCTCTCTAATCCAGGCCGGGGTAAATCCAGATCTTGCATTACATTAGCTAGGTTTCAGGTCACTAATTTTTAGTACCCAGTTTAAACTTAGGTTATGAGGCAGATTTTTAATCTTAAGTTCTCAACCGCCGGGAATTGAATCCCGTTTTCTAATAAAATCAATCATTCAAATTAAATCTCCCTTTCAATCAAATTCAAGCCCAACACTTAGGATAGGCTGGGGTGTTTCTGAAGTAATTCAAAATCTTAAAATACCTCCTACCCCTCCTCTTTTGACTCTAGAAATAAGTGTTCAATTTTGAACCATTCCCGATCAAAATTTCCAACCTTTATCTCCTTTGACATCAAGCTTTCAAATCCTTAAATAAAATTTGTATCACTATTTTAATCGAGAGTATTCGTACGAAATTTCTAGTTTTCTGCGATGTAATTAACTATGAGGGCTTATGCTCGTAGGAGATTTAGAAACCTAGATCTAATTTTCAAAATTAAGCTTTTCAAAACCCTCAATTAATTATCTTTGGGAAAATCAACTTGAAGATCATTATCGTCATTTTTAAATGATCAATAGTGATTGATAACTTCTTTCTCTAGAGAGATATATCAATTACTATTATAATTTTGATTATGAGATCAATGATCCTCTTATCTAAATTATTATAGTTAAATATTTGATTGAACTCATTTTGACCATTCGGGGTTATATGTGGTTCTTTCTCAAATTCGACTACGATAATGAAGATAAATTTAAAGTTTTGAAATTTAAACCCATTAGGGAACGATATGTTTATCTTTTGAGGTGATATATCATTCATAATAAACATTCAATTTCAAATATTAAAATTTCAAAAATTAAATATTTTCTAAATAAAATTAAATCTTTTTTAAAATTATATTTATATTTTCAATCAAACAGACCTCTGAACCTAATCCTGAAGAAGAAGAAGTCTAGGTCATTCAGGGGGTAGAAACCATTGCCATAGAAGATAGAGTAGTTACTCAGGAGCAATTGTCTAGAGATTGGAGATATTCTTCTAGTCATCCTAGAGAATTGATCCTAAGAGACCCATCAGAAGGTGTAAAAACTAGGCATGGACTTAGGAAGGAAGTTAGTCATCCTGCATTTATCTCTATGATTGAACCCACCAACATAGATCAAGCCTTAGGAGATGAATTCTGGATCCTAGCAATGCAAGAAGAGCTAAACCAATTTGTTAGGAATGATGTGTGGGAATTAGTCAAGAGACCTAAGGAACAAAGTGTGGTTGGAACAAAATGGGTCTTTAAAAATAAGATGAATGACTCTTGAATAGTAGTGAGAAATAAGGATGGATTAGTAGCTAATGGGTATAACCAAATTGAGAGAATAGATTTTGAGAAAATATTTGCCCCAATAGCCTGACTAGAAGCCATAAGGGTACTCTTAGCCTTTGCTTACTTCAAGGATTTCAAATTATATCAAATGTACGTTAAGAGTGCTTTCCTAAATGGGGTAATCAAAGAAGATGTTTATGTTGAGGAACCCTTTGGATTTGAAAACTCATAATTTTTAAATCATGTATTTAAATTAAAAAAGGCACTGATAGGTTAAAGCAAGCACCTAAAACTTGATATAAAAGACTTAGCACATTCTTACTATATAGAGGCTTTGTTAAGGGTAGTGTGGACACCACCCTCTTCTTAAAAAGGGTAAGTGATGAGATACTCATTGTTCAGATTTATATAGATGACATCTTATTTGGATATTCAAAGAAAATCTTATGTGATGAATTTTCAAAAATAATGAGTGACGAGTTTAAAATGAGCATGATGGGAGAACTTAATTACTTCCTTGGATTTAATGTAAAATAGATGAAAGATGGAACATTCCTTAGCCAATCTAAGTACATCAAGGATATTCTAAAAAAGTATGAAATGGATAATGCTAAGGCCATGAATACTCCCATAAGTTCTACCATTCAATTAGATAAAGATCCAAATGGAAAGTTAGTAGACCAGAAGAAGTATAGGAGAATAATTGGATCACTTCTCTATTTAACTACCAGTATACCAGATATAATGTTTAGAGCGTATGTCTTTATGCTCGATTTCAAGCCGACCCAAAAGAATCTCACATGACTGCTGTTAAGAGAATTCTTAGATATCTACTAGGCACCCTGAACTTAGGAATTTGATATCCTAGACACAGCACTACATTTAAAATATTAGGGTATTCAGATTCTAATTTTATAGGATATAGGATAGATAGAAAAAGTATCTCTAGTACCTGTCAATTCATAGGATAATTCTTAGTTTCATGGTCCAGTTAAAAATAAAATTCGGTAGCCCTTTCGACGGCTAAAGTGAAATATATAGCAGTAGGAAGCTGTGTTGCTCAAGTTTTGTGGTTAAAATAATAAATTTTAGATCTTGGACTACCTGTAAAAACCATCCCAATTATGTGTGACAACACTAGTGTAATTTGCATATCTAAAAATTCAATTCAACACTCACGCACAACATATAGATATTAGGCATCACTTCATAAGAGATCATGTAGCTAAGGGAGATAGCGAACTATACCATATAGCTACCAAAGATCAACTGGATGATATTTTCACAAAACCACTAGCTTATGACATATTTAGCATGTTGAGGATAAAATTAGGTGTCATAGACGTTCATGCTTAATTAAAAAAATTATTTTTAAAATAAAAAAGAAGGGGTTTCCAGATCATCTCACACACATCTTAGTGATACCAAAATCTTGAATTTTTCTATATATCATACTATATGATACCCAATCGTACTATATGATTCTCATAAATACATAAATCACAGCCCTTAATTCCATCAATGGTCCAGATTTGCTTGCTGATATACATCGCACTGTATGAACCACCATTCGTACTATATGATACACATTATTGATCATCATATTATATGATTCCTCTCTTCGTACGGTACAATCCACGTGTCAAACTAGATGGGGATGAATTTAAACTCGGCTGATATGATCATAATTACTCTTCATACTGGACGAACACCTGTTCGTACTGTATAATACCTTTTGTCAAAGGTTGTACCGATGACTCCTCGGGACGAATAAAAATTCTTAAGATCGTCCAATATGATTCTGATCATACTGTATAATTTGATTACTTTTTCTGGCAAGTCATACATATGAGTTAATTCATCTGATCATATTGTATGAATCCCTATCATACTGTATGATCATCCAGAAAATCTATAAATTGAAGGGTTTCTTTAGCTTAATTCACTCTCAACTTCCCCAAATCTCTCATCCCTTCAATATTTCTGTCCAATGGCCAGTGGAAGCAAATGTGATAGACTGATCGAGGGGAGCTCTTCCTCCTCTCGGTAGTTCAACAACCGATTTCTCTCTACCGCTGATGAAAAAACCTATAATAAGTTCAAAGAGGCAAAGATCACTCTGTCACGCATGCTTAACCAAGCTGCTTTAATCTTTGAGGTTATGAATCTTTTTGCCTCCATCACTCTCCAATTTCTTCTTACCCTGGCCTTTCTGTTTCACTCTGAACTCTTCTATGAATTTTTAGCAAATCTTAGGATAAATTTCGAATGCATAAACTTAACCTCCTTTATATGCAAACGAAATGTGAAAATCACTAAAGCCGATCTAGCTGAACATATTAGACTCTCTACCAAAGGACCTCATCTTAATCTCTCCTCATCAATGACTTTGATTAGACCTCAGTTAGTATACTGCTTAGGAATGTGCCCACAAACCAACACCTACCACTTGTCCAAACTCTAACTCAAAATGCACGTATTATCCAGCACGTTCTTTGAATATCTATTATACCAAAAGCTGGAGATCGCATACACATTATCCCGCTTCTATCTGTAGTCACTTACTTAATCATGTTAGCCACCAAGTTTGATGAAGCTCAAATGATCCTAGATTACATTCATAATCTCTCTGCTATTCGATATCCCAGTGCCCGCCATAAACAAAATATTACCTTAGGACATATCATAGGATACATCCTCGATGCCAAATATCAACTCAGCTATCCTATTCCACTAGATAATCATCCTATCTTTTACACAGATGCCTCATTCTGTATTCTTTTCCATCGAGGGGAAGAGCACGCTGATCTAGATTTTGATGAAGAAGGGGAAGTTGCTCCTGTAAAAGGACCTCCACCACCACCGGTTCCACAACCTGGACTTGCCTACCCTGCCTTCACTCAAGATGATATTGTTCAGAGGATTGATTAACTTGAAACTCGACTGGACTATCACATTGACCAACAACAATAGTACGGAGATGATATGCGATGGTTTGGTGAACAGATCACCTCGATAGATCAGCAATTCACATCCATCCATTAGTACTATTAGCCACCAGCACTACTACATGATCAGGATCTCAACTACTAGTTGCTTTTGCTTGTGTGTCGTGTATTTCTTTTTGTTGTACTATTTTTACTTCCATATTTTGTGCGTGCTCCTCTTTTTGTTGATGTCAAAAGGGGGAGAAATTTCTATGTTATGTTCTTGCAAAGTTTTATGTTCCCATTTGTTTGTATGCTATGATATTTTTCAAAAAGCTAAGTATATTTTTTTAAGTTGTGTTTTTTTCTTAATCCCGTTATGTTAAAAAAAATAACAACAAAAATTTTTAAAATTAAAAAATTTGTTTGTAAATTCTCCCATCTTTTAAAATCTATCATCTAGTGAGGGGGAGCTAAGGAGGAAATAATATTGATTTTGCCTATCAGGTAACATTATTTGACACCATAAAAAAGGAGGAGATTGTTGCAATTCAGGATCTCTAGCACATGATTTTGATGATGACAAATAATATTGACTGAATTACTATATTCTTCCTTGAAAAATATAGATGTTTATTTTTGTCTATGAGCATTAATATTTCAGGTAAGATACACATTGCTCAAGACTACTAGAGACTCAAGACTGGATAGAATATGATGTAAAAGAATTTATATTTTATACTTTTTTTAGTTTTTCATTTTTTTGAGTCTGCCATAAAAGAGTGTATGCAAATGGGGTGACCATGCACACACACACAGGGAGAGAGTTTCTTTTTTTTTTTAAATTAAAATTTTTTTTATAGAAAATCATACTATAAGATTTTTAATCATACTATACGATCTATCATTAAAACTTAGGCTTAACAGTTAATTCTGAATGATTAGTTTGTGAAATAATCGTAATGTACGATCATGATCATAATGTACGATTTATTTCCATCTAAAAATCCTAGTCGCCAGCATAGTTTAGGTAATATTTTAAATTTGATTTTTTAAACTAATCATACTGTATGATCCTAATCATACTGTATGATCAATTGAAATCTTGCCAAAATTATCCCCGTAATCAGACAATTAAATCATGGTTTCTTAATTACTGTCCTTCATACTATACGATATGAATCATACTGTACGAACTACAGAGATGATTTTTGGTCGTCCCATAGATCATACCAGATGAAACCATAATTTTTTGAACTATTCATCTCGGACGATAGTCTGAATTAAATTAATCATACTGTACGAAGTGTACAGTGATGGATGATTTACAGAGATGAATTTTGGTCATCCCATAAGTCATCCCGTATGAACAGCTAAAAATAAAATGATCATCCAGTACGATCTTGTTGACCTCATTTTTGTATGAGGTCAGTATGACCAATCCAAGCCTTAGGATCTTTTCAGTCCTTAGGATCAATCTTGACCCTAGGATCAATCTAATTTTAGATTAACCCAGACTCTAGGATCAATTTAGACCCTAGATCAAATACAAACCCTAGAATCTACCTAAACCTTAGAACAATCCAGACCCTAGGATCCTTTTAGATTCTAGACCCTACAGTCCTTCTAGATTCTAGGACCAATCCAAATTTCAAGATAATTCCATTTTTGATCAATCTAGACTTTAGTTCAACCTAAATCTAAGTCAATCTAGATCTCAAATCCATTTTGATTTCAAACTCATTCAAGCTTCAAATCAATCTCAACCTCAAGCCAATCCAGATCTTAATTTAATTCAAACTTCAATCAAGTCCAAATTTCAAACCTACTCAGACTTTAAGCTTTCTTAAACCCAATTCCAATTTTAAACTTGATCCTAGCTTTAATCTAGCTCTAACCCTATCTAATTATTTTATGATCACCCAAATGATCATAAATGACTTAAATAATTCAACCTTAATCATTCAAATCTAAAATCCAGATCAAAACCAGAAATTCAATTCAAATTCTAAGGTTCAAAGGCCCTGTCCTGAAAGCCTTTTCCAGGGAATTTTCAAACATTTCAAAATCCAATCAAATGACCTCTGATTTAGAGTCTATTATTTTCATAATGATGGGACATGTCTCTAGAGGCAACCCTCCTAATTTGAGATCATTCTGAGGTCTCTAACCCCAAAAATTGGATTGAAATCCAAAGGATGTAAAACCATCAAATATTTATGACCTATGCCACTGGACCTATCACCCAGTAGATTTTGATCTTGGAGCTTTCTCCAAAGCCTCTAATCACTTCCATACCCTTGATTATGACTCATTGAACATTAAACTGCATTTTTTTGGACTCACTTTGACCCCCAGTTGACCAAGGATCAAAATGACTAAAATACCCCTTAAGGGTATGAATAGTCACCTTTGATCAAATGAGCTCCAAATCAAATGCAACCACCTCTAGCAAGTTCCAAATGTCAAACCAAACCTGTTGGACCCAAAACCAGGCCCTGGGTTGACCAAATGTCAAACCCAACCTGGTTGACCTAAAGGACCATTAAAGGCCCAAACAGGTCATTTTGACCAAATGATTTCCCTAGACTGTGGGACCACCACCAATAGACTCAAAATATCAAATCAAATATGTTGAACTTATTTTTAAACCCTGAGTCAACCTGGTTGACCAAGTCAATGTAGGTTGACCAGTTTAACCCTTAAGCTATTTTACCTTGAATTCAAACTGAGAGAGAGGAAGCTAACTGCTCAAGTTAGGGGTTACCATGCTCTTTCGTGGTTTGGGGTTAACGGGAGGTGACATAATGTTATTTTTGATGAGGGTAATGGTTTTAAGGTGGTATATAGGTAAATAGGAAAGTTTAGGTGTTAGATAAGTAAATAGACTTGTTTAAGTGTTAGTTATGTAAAAACCCCTAAAAAGGGATGCCTTGGGCTCTCATGTACTATTTACTATTTAGAGATTATTTGGTAGAGGATTTATCATGGATTTAGCTAGGATTTAGGGTGAAATTATTCTATGCGTACTCCGGATGTAGCTCTATCATTCTTAAAGGACCTAATTTTTTTAGAAATAAAGAAGTTAAAATTTTGGAAAGTATTAGAGAAGAAGTTAGAGATAGTGTCTGCAGTTGATAAGGGGAAACAACTAATACAGATTTAGGTTGAGAATCTGAGCTGACCCCTCAATATTAGCAGTACAATAGGCCTCAAGGTGATCAGTAACCTAGACCCTAACCTTTTCTAACTCCAGAATAGTAGAAAGAAAAATTTGACTATTTTATGAATAAAGTATATCCTTTTAAATGAGAGGCTATCAAGAAAATGTTCAGGAGCCTTGTAAAGAAGCCAGGAATCAAGATTCCTGAGCTAAGAAGGCTAGAAGAATTTGGCAAAGTTGAGCAACATAATTATTATCCATATCATCAAATGTCAGGTCATAAGTTGGAATACTGCATAACTTTTAAAGAGTGGCTAGACAGAAATTGTAAGATGGTACTATTATGATACCCAAAGAATACTTAATGGATTCGAGTCAAGGATCCACTAAGTGTATATTTGGTGAGCATTCTGCACCTTTTTGTGTTTTAAAACCCAATGACGAATGAGATATAGCTCTATCTCATTCTTCTAAAATAACCCTTAATAAACTATATCGTTTATCTTTCTAGGAACCTCTGAGAGTCCAGAATCCCATTCGGGTTGATTTGGTAGCTCATGAGGAAAAGAAGAATAAAGCTCTAATTGAAGAGCCTAAGTGCAAATCGATCAAGCTCCTATAGCTCTGAAGGAAGAAGTCAAGAATAAAACAGAGTTAGGTCCTGGTAAATTAATCATTTCTACAAATGGTGAACATATGTCTCTCAAACCTGTAACCATGTATGACTTTTATTTCGCCCCTCCTAGGACTAAGAAAGTAATGAAAAAGGATTCCGTGTATATCATGTTTATGTCTTCTAATGAATATTTGGATCAAAACCTAAATAATAACAAAAATAATTCTCAAGGAATACCTATAAATGATGTAGAAAAATAGTTTTAATACTATTATGATAGTGATTCCCCTATATTTGACGTGCAGGGTGATCCTATCAATATAGAATTGAAATTATCCAACTAAGATACACCACCAGAGGATAATAGGTGGCAATCAACGATCAACAACCAAAGCCCAGTAAAGATCCTTCCTATGAAGAAGTAGTAATACAAGTCAATCTTCATAGTGGTAAAGTCTTACCTCCACGAGTTTCAGCTACTGATAAAGTGAAGTAGGTTACTGATAATCCAGAAGCTTATAATCAACCTTAACAAGTTCAATAGCTAGATGCAGAGAGTACAGAGATTCTAAAGGTTGATTACAATGTGCTAGTGCATCTTAGAAAATTGCCTAGGAAACTAAATATTTATGATGCTGTGGTTCTTTCCAAAGAAATGAGGGGGGCTTTAATCAAAGCTTTACTCTATCTAAAGATTTGTATGGCTCAGTTAGCATCAATGAAGCTTAAAAAGAAGCGTTATGCTTTAAGGAAGTTCCCGGAGTCACGTTTTCAGACGAAGATTTGCTACTGGGAACAGCGGATCATAATCTTCTGTTGTACATCTCCGTGAATATAGATAACTCTAAAGTATCTTGTGTGCTTGTTAATCTGGGTGCATTGGTCAACATCATGACTCTTAGAACTCTCACATACTTAAGAATGGATATTCATAAACTCAGCTCTAATAAGATGATATTGCGAGGATTCAACGAGAAGGGCGAGAGGGCTTTGGATTTAATAACCCTGCTTTTAGAACTAGAAACTCTAAAAATTGAGGCCAAATTCTATATAATAGATTTTGAAGCCTCTTTTAATGATCTCTTAGGCAAGCCCTAGCTTGATGAATATAGAATGGTTCCGTTCACCTTACATTAGTGTATAAAATTCTCTCGAGAGGGAATAGAGCACTACATCAAAAGTGATTTGCAACCTTTTTCAATTCATGAAGTCTGTAAATAAGAAGATGCTTCGTACTATGTGCCTAAGAAGCAGATTATTTTCTCTAAAAATCTCAAATTGATTGAAATAAAAGTAAAAGAAAGAAAAGAGAAAGAAAAAGAACAGCATCCCGATCTCAAACACAATATTTGTTGGTTACCTGCTCCTCCCTCATAAAGAGGAGGTGGAATGTCAAAACGATCTAGAGGAAGAGGTCGAGGATAGAAAAATCAAAAAATATGTGAAAATGTAAATCAAAATATTCAAATAACAGAGCCTGCAATATATATTAATTTGGAATCTAGTTTGGAGGATGAATCATATATGCTTGAGAAAGACACACAAGCTGTAGAATATAGGAAATTTATAAATCAGCCAAAGTTTGAGATTTCTATAGAAACTGATAGCGATGAGGACAAGGTCCAAGTCATTAGAAAAGATAATTCAGATCTATCTACTATAGAGAGGTTAAAAAGGTACATGGAAAATATTATCTTAACCCCATTATCCCAGAATGATGTAAAGAGGTTAGAGGTGAAATCTTCTCTTCATCTAAACCCTAAAACTAAAGCCAATATCTTTGTACCTTCCATTAGTAAACCTCCAGAAATCGATGTAACCCTCAAAGATCCTTTTATGTATGAGATAATAGAACTACCTTTTAATTAGTATTCAAACTTTGTAAATAAATTCACTAAGCAAGGTTTAACGCCTTCAAATTGGACTAGAGGTCAAGCCCAATAATTTGAATACATGTGGAATACAAAATACTACAAATATACATCAACATTAGGTATTGGTTTTGCTACTCTATGTTCAGTTGATAACAATAAATATTGCTTAGTAATATCTAATAATCTAGAGTCTGAAGTCTCTTTTCAGTGAATATTATATCTTTTAATGAACTCTGTTTAGAAACTTTAGATGATCTGGTATAAGGAATGATGTCAGGTATTTCATTCCTGGGGATACCCACCCTTTTTTCGTGCACGAGGTCTCTATTTATGATGATGATGAGCATTACATACCTCGCAAGATTAGTAGACCTCCTCTTGCCCAGTCACCCGTGATACCTGCCAGTATTATACAGGGTCCTACGCAGTCATCTACACCAGGTCCTGCACAACCACTAGTATCGGGTCCATCACAGGTTAGTATTAAGGTAGATGTTTCCACTGCAGATCCTGTTAGATCTCCTTTTCAGTTTGCAATTGGGCACAATGTTCCCCCTAGTAGAGGTAGGGGAGGACGAGGTAGAGGTAGAGGTAGAGAATCAACTCGCTTGCCGAGAAATTATGACACTCAAATCCCTCCTCCCTCGTATCTTTACACTTCTTCTTTGAGTGTCGAGTCCGACTCCTCTGACGATGAGATGATCATTGTTCCTGATCGCTCAGCTCCCTCGCCAGCCCTGAGTTTCACTGATTATAGTTCACTACCTATCTTTTGTAGGTACTTGATACTTGAGGGTGGTTTAGTTATTGAAAGTGGCTCAGATAAGGAAGTAGACTCCCGACGTCAAACTATTAGTCAACAACCCCTTTCCCACTAGATACGTGGAATAAGAGTCGAGAAGTCTTATTAGAGGTCTTTTGTTACCCCCTCCACTAGTGATGGTGATGCACTACAGACTAGTGGTTGCCCTGTGCCTCCACTATACGCATCCTTCGTGCCACCGCGATCTAGTGAATGTGCATCTTTATTTCATAGTATAGGTGCCCCACTGGGTCCTAAGAGTCAGGGTCCTGCAGAGACCTCTATGGATAACAAGGTCATAAATGTCCCTCGTTACTTCTCCCCTTTTGTGGAAGATTCTGTAGAGCGGGGTGCAGTTATCCCAACTTGGTCAGATAAATAAGCTCTACAGGAGGCTCGTGTTTGGCGAACTGATATGCCTCAAACCAAGTAAGGTTTAAGTTATGTTGAGAAGAGCCCATCTAGCCACGCCAACATTCAGGCTGTCTCTTACTCATATCCGGTTATTTCTCTTACTGATGAAGAAGACCCGAATGATGACGAGGACGGAGTACTTGATGCTCCTCGAGAGTTTGAAGATGGCATCACTTTCGCCATGGATGAACTATATGAGGTCAATTTAGGCACTGAATCAGATTCTAGGCCTATTTTTTATACTGTCTTATTATCTGACTTAGAGGCTCAAGAATACATCAAGTTACTCTTAGAGTTTAGAGACTGCTTTGCCTAGAACTACACCGAGATGCCTGGTCTGAATCCAGAGGTAACAGTCCACAAGCTAGCTATCAAGCCTGATGAAGTCCCTATTAAATAATCACCTCGTAGGATGAGGTTGGAAATAGAACAACAGGTGATCGTCGAAACCAAGAAACTTATAGAAACTGGTTTTATTCATGAAGAGAAGTATCCTACTTGGCTCGCCAATATTATTCCAATCCGGAAGAAGAGTGGATAGATTCGTGTCTGCATTAATTTTCGTGATTTGAACAAGGCATGCCCTAAGGATGATTTTTTTCTTCCTATCCCCAAGCTTATGGTGGAAATAGCTTCATCCCATAGTATTTTCTCTTTCATGGATGGTTCATCTGGTTACAATCAGATAAAGATGGACCCCGAGGAGGAGAAGTTTACTGCATTCTGTATACCTATAAGTGTATTTTGCTACAAGGTGATGCCCTTCAGTCTCAAGAATGTCGGGGCCACCTACCAATGTGCTATGACTGTTATCTTCGACGAGATGATACACAAGCAAGTTGAATGCAATGTGGATTATCTAGTGGTCAAAAGCAAGGTCCGTAGAGATCACCTTCGAGATCTACGAATTATTTTTGAGCGCCTGCGCAAGTATGATCTAAAGATGAACCCTTTGAAATGCGCATTTAGAGTCAGTGCAGGAAAGTTCTTAGGGTTCATAGTTCGCTACCATGGCATTGAAATTGATCCTTCTATGATTAAAGCCATTGTAGACTTGAAACCCCCTAAGAGTCTCACCCAATTGAGATCTTTTCAAGATAGGCTCACTTTCCTATAGAGATTTATCTCCAATCTTTCTGGTAGGTGTCACCCCTTTGCTGCCCTAGCGAAAAAAGATGCCTATTTTCATTGGGATGAGCGCTGTCAGGAGGCCTTTGAGAGTATAAAGCGCTATCTGATGAACCCCCCTGTCTTAGCTGCACCCATCCCAGGGAGACCGTTAATTCTCTATACTATGGCTCTGGATGAGTCTTTGGGTGCAATATTGGCTCAAGAGAATGAGAAAGGCAAGGAAAATACCTTATACTACCTTAGCAAACGGTTGATACCCGCAGAGCTGAAGTACCTAGCTATGGAAAAGCAATGTTTAGCTTTGATCTTTATGGTACAGAAGCTTAGGCATTATATGCTTTCACATAAAGTCAACCTGATCTCTCGAGTCAACCCTTTATAGTATTTGACGACCCGTCCGACCCTCTCAGGTCGTCTAGCATGATGGACTATGATTCTACTGCAGTTTGACATCACTTTTGTCCCTCAGCGGGCCGTCAAAGGACAGGCTGTAGTTGATTTTCTTGCTGCTCACCCGATCTCTGTAGATTTCCCACTCAATGATGATCTACCTGATGAACTAATCATGAGTGTGGATGAATAGGAGTCCCCTACTTGGGAGTTCTACTTTGACGGTGCGTCGTCCGTTAAAGCCTTGAGTCCAAATGAAACTCCTATAGTTAGGGTAGGTTTGGGCCTCATTTTTGTATCCTCTGAAGGTCACACTATGAGGTATTTCTACAGTCTTTCAGAACCTCATACTAATAATAAAGTTGAGTACGAAGCTCTGATTTTGGGACTGGAGTTGGCCATTTAGACGAATATCCTGCGAGTGAAAATCTTTGGAGACTCCTAACTAATCATAAATCAAGTAGCGGGAGTCTATAAAGTGCTTAAGGCTGAGCTCTTGCCCTATCATAACAAAGCAAAGGAGGTCTTGTGCTTAATTCCTGAAGTGACTCTGGCTAAATACCCTAGATCTACAAATGAAAAAGTAGATACATTAGCCAAGTTAACAAAAGAACTCGTTGACCCAACTGGCAACCCACTGTCTATCGTTCTCCAGTATCGTCAAACCTTGTACCCTATAGATTTGTCTTCTCTTGATCAGACCCTCACAGTGTTCTTAGTTGAGAAAGAGTTAGATTGGAGAGTACCGTTTATAAAATATTAGAAGCATGGCAGGCTTCCAGATGATAGATCCCTCGCTGCTCAGATCAGAAAGAGGGCTTTATCATTCACTTATATGAATGACACCTTATATCGACGCTCTTTTGACCAAATATGGTTGCGTTGCCTCAGCAATGAGGAGGCTCGTAAGGTCATGGGTGAGATACACGAAGGTCTTTGTGGTACCCACCAGTCCAGACCAAAAATGAAAGGCAGAATCAAACGCCTTGATTACTATTGGCTGACTATGATCCATGATTGTATGGAGCACGCTAGAAAGTGCCACTAATGCTAAAGTCATGGCACAGCGATTAACCAACCCCCTAATCTGCTGCACCCTACTGTATCATCTTGGCCATTTAAGGGCTGGGGCACAGATGTAGTGGGTCCTATCGACCCTCATTCTTCTAAGGGTCATAGGTTCATTTTAGCTGCCACTGATTACTTCTCTAAGTGGGCGGAAGTAGTACCCCTTAAGGAAGTCAAATCAGAAGACGTGATGTGTTTCTTCTGCGATCACATTGTGTATCATTTTGGTGTTTCGAGCCGTATCATTTCTGATAATGGCCCGTCATTTAGAAGTACCAAAATTGCTAGATTTACCCGCCGCCATAACATTAATTGGCGATACTCCTCTATATACTACCCTAAAGCCAATGGTTTGGTGGAGGCATTTAATAAGACTCTCGTGCAACTGATAAGAAAAATTCTTGTTGCAAATAAGCGAGAGTGGCACGATATATTACCCGAGGAATTATGGGCCTACAGGACTACGTACCGTACTCTTACTCAGTCTACCCCGTATGCTTTGGCCTTTGGGGTTAAAGCAATCCTCCCACTTAAGGTCGAGCTCCCCTCATTATGTGTGGCAGTCAGCCACAATCTTTTCCATGAAGATAGTGCCCGATTACGGATGAAAGAGCTTGATGGTTTAGAAGAGCTTCATCTGCAAGCTTATGAGAACCTCAAACTATACCAGGCCCATATGGCTCGATCACATGATCGCCTTGTCCGACCCTGTGCTTTCTGGGTTGGCGAGTTTGTCCTTATTTTGTGTAGGCCTATCATTTTATGCCGCCGTTGAAGTGGTAAATTTGAGCCTATTTGGGAAGGCCCCTTCACTGTAGAGCAAGTTTATGAAGGTGGTGCCTACCTACTCATTGATGTCAATGGTTTTCACCCTATGCCTGTCATCAATAGGCAGTACTTAAAAAAGTACTATGCCTAAGTTTTGCATTTCGCAGGGGGAGTCTCCCTACCGCTTGTAAATATTCCTCGGTATCTATACCCCCTTGAAAGAGCTTCTTTACTTTTCGACAGTCTGTGTGGCCACGATGATTTATCCTCTACCACATGATGTTCGTTACGAAGAGTATGAGGCTATCCTTAAAGGTGATACTATGAGATGACATGATTCATACATTGGCATAAATTCTAGTCTCTATCATCTCCCTTGTCTGAGCTCTTTTAGACTAGATCTTGATCAATATCAGTCCAAATAAAGATCTAAATTCTATCTTCAATGATAGGGTCCTTAAATTTGACATATGCAAAATTTTTAAAAGAAAAGTTAATTTGAGAAAAGTTTGAGAGTTTAAAATACAAGGTAAACTTTTGAAGGAATTTTTCTTAGAGAGTACATGATTTATTTTTCTTAATGAATAATTTACCTCTATTTTCTTTAAAATGTGAAGTAAGTGTTGGTTGACTCCTCTAAACATTTAAAGAAAGAAAAATTCATAATGATCCATAAAATAGTATGCACTCTCCATCCGATCCCTTATTTGGGGTGATTTCATTTTTGAATTAAAATCTATGCTAAATTGAAATTAGATTTAGAAATGAATATTTTCTCCATCATCTTATAATTTTCTATCTCGTAGGCATCTTTTGCATACTAATGAATCTACCTCATAATTTTTTTAATCAGGTTATTCATTCTTATCATAGGATCGGATTTGCTTTATGGATTTTTTTTCCTTATATAAGAGACTAAGTTTTCTTCTCTTATGTTTGAAAGATAATTTTACAACTGAGAAAGTTTTCTTTTAAAAATTTAGAAAGGAATCCAATTACAAAAGTGAAAAGATGCGTAAAGTGCACCAAAAATGAAAGATACAGAAAGTGTATCAAACAATGAAAAGATGCGCAAAGTGCACCAAAAATGAAAGATGCACAAAGTGTATCAAATAATTAAAAGATGTGCAAGTGCGCCAAATTAAGTTAAGGGGCACAAAATGAGCCCAAAATGAATGAGTAAATGACTTTCCTTTCTTGTAAATCTTTAAATCTCAAAAAATCTATGTCCTTTGGTAGCTGTGATACTTAAGTTTGAAAGTCATGATTTTGGATTCGTCATTATGTAATGATATTCTATTATATATAAAAATATTTTCATGCAAGAAGATTGAAAAGATGTAATTTTCTTTCTCTAAATTAAACCCTTTTGAATTAGATTTTAATTCAAAATATACATGTATGAGGAAAAGAGCTCAGTTTAGCTTGTAGGGAGCTTAGGTTGGGTTAGCAAAGTTTAAATCTCTAATCCTTCTAGGTTTGGATGGAGTCAACCTATATTACTAAACATTTGAATCTATTTCCATTTTTCATAGGTTCAAGATGATTAAGAGGTAAAATTTTCAATTCTAAAAATAATTCTTCTACTCTTTGATGAAATTTTTACTCTTTAAGAAATATGTGAATCAGACTTATCTCACTTAATTGGTAAGTGCTTAACATCTCTTAGTGTCCCCACTATTGAGTTTGTTTAAATGCTTACCTTGTTCTTTTAAAAATTCATGCATGAAAATATTTTGACCCCAACATTTGATTATATCCCATTCTTAAGGACTGATATGAGTCTTGCCTTGATTGTACCTTCCTCTCTTCAATTTTGGTCATTTTGAGTTATGGTTGTTTTGGGAATATAATTCCAAGCATTCATTCTAATTTATTGATTTAAAGTCATCATTTAGTGTGTATTTATTCTTTTGAGATCTTATATGCCACCATTTCTGGTTTGGTAGCCACTATCCCATTCAAGCCGTTGATTTTATTTAGTTGTTTGGGAGTCCCCCTCTCTGTCCCCAATTTTATTCATGTGGTGAATATGGCCTAGATTATCAAAGCTAATTCTACCTCCCTCTCTTGGTGTTCTAATCATTAGGGAATACCTCATACTAGGAGTAACTCACGGATATGATAAATGTTCCCTCTACCGCGTGTTACCTTTGACAGTACGGGATATACTTAGTCTATGATTACGAATAAATGAAAATATATGTTAAATAAAAGAATATATACATTGATGAAATAAAATGAGGGAAACTCTTAGCAGAGCAAAACCGATTGCCCTTGTCACAGGTGGAACCCAGTAATACTCTCTAAGAGCTCAAATTCCCCAAGCTTTTCCTTTCCTCTCCTTCGAAGGGTTTAAGTAATCGCTTCAAGGAGGAACTTACACTCGTGTTGTTGTGATCCTTTACAATCATGACAGACTTTGCTAGTGATGTGACACACCTTGTTCTAGATATTAACATCACATCTCTGAGAGCTTTGATCAGCTCTCTAGTTTCTTTTAGCAACCTACTTCTTCATCCCTACCCTGCTCTCAGCTGTTGGAGTAATTTTGCGGATGTAGCAGTGTTGCTTCAACCTCTCACAGGGTCACACCGGTCAGGGTGGGTGTTACTACTGTGATGTTTAATATTTATTGATCTTATTCATAATTCATTATCATCGGTGGCGAGTGTGTCCCCTCATTGTCTTGAATTATTTTTCCAGTAGTGTTGCAGTACACCTGGTCTCAGGTGTTAGCATTACTGCCTTGAGAGCTCTGATTTTCTAGCATGAGATCAGTTCTTTTCTTTCTTTACCGATCTACTCTCTCATCTGTACTCTACTCTTAGCTGCTAGAGTAGTTCTACGGATACGTTGATGTTATTTTCACTTTCCACATGGTCCCACCAGTTTGCGTGGGTGCTACCACTGTGAGCTTTTCATGATTATTGATCATATTCAATGTTACTATCCTTAGTGGAGAGTGTGTCCCCTCGTAACTCCACTTTATTTTCCTGATTGTGATGTAGTACATCAAGTCTCGGATGTTAGCATCATCTCTTAGTGAGCTTTGATTTTCTAGTAGAAAATCATCTCTCTTACCTTATAATAACATATTTTCTCATTGTGACCCAACTCTTGGCTGCAGAGCGGTCTTTTGGATGTGTCCATATTGCTTCTCCCTCCTACAGGGTCCCACCAGTTGGTGTGGGTGTACCACTGCAATCCTTTATGATTATTTCTCTTTGATGTAATCATGTCCTCTATAGCGAGTGTGTCCCCCTGGCTACTTCAGTTATTACTCACTGGGAATGAAATTACCCCTCTCGCACTCTATTGAGGGCGTACCTTTCCCTGTTGTCCCTTGAGGCATCAGTTTGATGCTTCTAGCTTTGTAAGATCTTGATATTGCCTAGGAGGTTTCGCCAGCATTTGGATACTCGTGGCCACGACGATTTGTCCTCTACCATGCGGTAACCAAAATGCTAGCTTGGGACTTCTTAGTTAACTTTTCTCTTTAGAATTCTTCAATCTACCTTTCTCCTTTTCCTCACATCCCTACACATATATATGTCAGGGTATGATTGAGATGACTTTTCCCTGATAGTCTTATTTTTTCCGGTAGGCATCAGACTTTACTTAGTTGAGAGTGCCTAACAGAGCCCCTGAGAGGCATATCTCACCACTCTTTTACCCTGATTGTCTTGCTGTTTCCAGCAGACATCAGACCTTTACCCTGATCGTCTTGCTATTTCCAGCAGACATCAAACTTTACCTGGTTGAGAAAGCCTAACAGAGTCCCTAAGAGGCATACCTCACCACTCATTTTCTTCCAATCGTCTTGCTCTGATCAAGCAGACATCAAAATTTACTCGATTGAGAGAGCCTGATAGAGTCCCCGGAAGGCATTCCTCACCACCCCTTTTTACCCTAATTGTCATGTAAAAGACTAAGCAGGCATCAGATTTCATGGCTTATTTACTTTGCTGAAGTCAGGCAGAGTATTGGGTCACCCCTATCCACTATTCTGAAAGGAACAGGAGGAGACGGGATCCTTTCACCTTCTATCTTACTGTTTCGAAATGATCAGTCAAGTAGTTGGTTTTAGGTTGAGAGAGCCCGACAGAGTCCCTGGGAGGCATTCCTCACCACCCCTTTTTACCTTGATTGTCCTGTCATAGACTAAGCAGGCATCAGATTTTGTGGCTTATTTACTTTACTAAGGTCAGGCAGAGTATTGGGTCACCCCTATCTTCTATTCCACAAGGAGCAGGAGGAGACATGATCCTTTCGCCTTCTATCTTGCTGTTTCGAAATGATAAGTCAAGTAGTTGGTTTTACTTACCTGGTTGAGAGAGCCCGACAGAGTCCCTATGAGGCATTCCTCACCACCACTTCTTCCTGATTGTCTTGCTCTGATCAAGCAGACATCTGACTTTACTCGATTGAGTGCGCCTTACAGAGTCCCTGGAATGTATGCCTCACCACCTTTCACCTTCTATCCTGCTATTTCGACACGGTCAGGCAGGTAGTTGGTTTCCCTTACCACTTTGTTCTTTATTTTCTCCTCGGTTCTGCCCTTGCTACGGGGTAGGGCCAGGAGAAGACCACCCTTTCTCTCTTTAACCTCTTTTGGTGCTCCTTTACTTAGGTCTTTACTTGTCACATTCGGTTAACGTCAACATGAGCGGTTCACTAGTTTGTTCACCACTCCTATTAGGGGTCCATTTGTTGACCCTAATTATGGTCCAGACCTAGGTTAAAGAGTTGACCTGGTCAAAATTGACCAAGCTAGACCCCAGGACCCTTCCCAATGGGTCCAGGGAGTCAAGCCAAGTGTGCTGAGCCTAGACTAGGTCCTGAGTCAACCTGGGTCAACCCAAATTGACCCATACACCTCTCACTAGATTTCAAATCCAATCTAGGGCTCCCCAAGCCCAATTCTCTCCTCCCTTGGGCTCAATGGGTCAAACCAAACCCATTAGACCCAAACCCTAGTCCTGGGTCAACCTTTTTGACCAGGTTGACCCATTAAGCCCTTAATGGGCCAAATCAATTCAAATCAAATCCAAACCCCTCCTAGGCTCAATCCACTCTTCCCTTGGGCCTAGTTGGATGGTTCAACCAAGTCAAACATTGATTTGGTCAGCCCTAGCTCTTAATGGGTCAAAATGACTTATTTAGGTGAAATCAAGGCCCTTTACTGTATTAAATTCTTGCCTAATCCTTCCTCAACCCAAACCACGGCTAATTCAAGTTGTTTTCCTTGCTATTTATCCCTAGATTAGATCCTAGCCATCCATCATAGGCTTGGACATATAAGTAGGAGGATTTAGGGTTTCTTTAGGATCTTTTTGATCTTGCCTCCTCCCTAAGCTCTCTTAGCCTGCGATCTTTGGTGTGTGAGGTCTCCAAACCCTCTTTCCTTTTCCAAGTCGAACCCCATTGGTCAAAGGTGCCAGCGAGGTGATCTCCGGTGAGCCGAAGCCAAGGAACCTCCCAAAGCCATTTGCACTCGATCTAGATATTGGGAGCACGAGGATCCTTCTACAATCTTATTCGTGGATAATCTACAAATTCAGAGAGCTCGTATACATCCAAATCCATCCATAAACCAAGGTGAAAAGCTCAACCCTAGTTTAGAACACTTAGGGTTAAATAACATTTTGAAAAGCGTATTTTAGATCAAATAAACACTTCCATACGAATTCTGTTCATATCTATAACATGTGTTTAAAATTTCAACTGATTTGGTCGATTCGATTACGAGAATGAGGCGAAAAACTCATTCTAGGGTTCGGTCTCTTCGGATTCTAACTACGCAAGATCTGAGCCGTTGATCTATGGATCAACGGCGCAGATCCTGCCTCTCTGCGATTCTGATCAAACCGCGCGATCGATCCGGCGTTCCCGTGCCTCATCCGGCGAGATCATAGCCATTGATCTCAAAACGCTTTATACAACGGTTCCCCGCCTCCGCCCACGTGGATTAGTGCCACGCGGATCGAGCCGCGCCACCACCAATCATTGGAGATGATTACGCGGCGGCGCAAACATCTCCAATGATTGCCCCGAGACCGCGGAACCAGTCCCGCTCTGCCTAATTAATTAATTACTTAACCAATTTAATTAATTACTCTAATTAATTAATTACTTAACCAATTTAATTAATTACTCTAATTAATTAATTACTTAACCTATTTAATTAATAAATAATTAATGTTAATTTTTATTAAATGATTATTTATTAATTAATTTATCTCAAAATAATTAGAAAACTTATGTTTAATATTTGGTTTGAATTAATAATTATTTTTATTTAAATTATTTTAATTAATTAAATTATTTAGATTTCAAATTTATTAATAATTAATAATTAATTTAAATATTTTTCTTAATTTTTGATAGTTATTATTTTATTAAATTATTTAAAAAAATTTTAATGTCATTTTCTGTACTTTATTTATTAATTAATAATTATTCATTTATTTTTTCTTATTTTAACTAATTAATTATTTAATATTATTTAATTAATTAAATAATATCAAATCTTTTTTCTTTTTTTTTTATTTTTTTTTTAATTATTTTAAAATTTCAGAAACTTCAATGTTTATTTTAATTTCATTTATTTATTTTTTTTAAATCTTAATTATTTTAAAAAAATTTTAAAAATTACTTTTAATTATTTAAAACTTTAATAATTCATAACTAATTCATCTCAAATCAGATTTTAGCGTATAATACCTCAATTTTTTTACAAAATTATGAATTTTAATTTAAAAATATTTTCAGAAACTAAAACTTCTTTCTCTGGTAGATTTCGGAATTATTTAATTACTTGACTATCTAAATAATATTTAAGTAATTATTATACTGATTATTTTGAAATTATAAAATTATTTTTTACATCTCTTTAGAACCCCTTTGGGTGGCCAGTGGATCTCCCTTATATCTATGTATTATTATCAACTAAACTACATTTGATTACATTATTTTCAAAATTTATGTACTTATGGGTATTTTAAGTACTTTAAAATTACCTATATAATTAAATTCTTAATTCTTGGGGGATCCACTATTTGTGGAATTTTAAACATAGGCTATACATGTGAACAGCATTTATGTGGAAAAGATTAGTGAATGATTGAGTCCCAATCATCCACTAATCACTTCATCAGTCTTATTTTTCGTAGTATTTCGTAGTCCTTGCATGTGTAGGATGCACAAGCACCTAGCCTAGGCTCTCCTAAATCTAAGAATCATGGTGTGTTTATGTTTGTATTGCATTTCCTTTATGTTACCCCAAGAGTTAGTTTCAAACATTGATTCGAGACCTATCTAACATAGTGACACCTTAAGGACAATAATTAAGGACCCGTCTAGCGGACTTAGAGAAATTCTACGAGCTAGGATTACCTCTGATTGACTTGAAACTTGAACCATATGAACTTAGTGATATCATAAACCCCCTAAAATTTTCAAGGAATTATTAGATCCCTTTAAATGCTTTAATTAACAAACCCTAATTTACCCTTTAATTAGGACATGATAACTTCAAAAAATTCTAATAAATTCAAATTAAATCAAAAAATTATCCATAATATATTAAACTCTTCAAAATTCAGTCCCTAACCCATGAAAATTAAAACAACTTTAATTAGGCTTCAATCTGAACCTTAATTTAGTTTTGATTAAAAATTACATTTTAATTAAATTAAATAATTAAAAATTATTAAAAATCTCAATTTTTTCCCAAACACTTGGGAACACCTCTTTAGGTCATTTTTGACCTTTGGGGTGATTCCAAGTAGTTTGGAATTGATTAGGATCAAAATCCCTAAAACAGCCTTTAATTAAATAATTTCGATAATTCATTAAATGACCCAAACTTTGAAAATTCATAACTAATTCTAGAAAATTCCAATCGGGGCAAACTAAAAGGCATTCAACTCACATTAGGGTCTAGTATTTATTAAAAATATTAGGATTCCAAAAATCAACTTAAATAAAAAGTCAACAATCCGGTCAAACTTAAGTCGAAATAAGGCCAAAACTTCAGAAATTCATAACTTTGGATAGAAGAATCCAAATTGGGCATGCTTATAGTCTAACTTATCAGGTTAAAGTCTATTATTTTATAAAAATACTAAATGTTCACAAACCTCTTTAATTAAAAAGTTGATTTTGGACCCCTTTGACCTAGTGGATAGGGTGACCGCAAACCTTCTAATAACTCATTGACTCAACTTAAAATTCATAAAACATTATCCTAAGCTTTCAGTTAATACCCTAACCTGATAATAAATTAATTAATATCATCTCTCTTTAACTTCTACCCAACTAAATCAACTTAATCAACCCATGATTGCTATTGGGTAACCCAGGCCTACGAGGCTATTGACTTAGCCCCAAGGAAGGTGAAATAAACTTCACGGCCTCAGTGTGAAATAAATATAGTAAACACTGAACCATTAAAACATACCTAATTCAATCCTCAACGCATCAACACTCAAACTCAAACCTAAACCTCTCGTTGGGACCTTCAACAAACTTGAACACTAGATAACTTCAACTAACTACCTAGTTTAGGATCTACCTCAGCTACACAGCCCTTTTACACACACTTAGATGGTTTCCTAGGGCACCACTTCTAGACCTAGGCTAGGCCGGTGTTTACTTTTCTATTATGTGCCGAGTTTTCTGGATTTTCACTGCATACTGTGATTGAATTAGTGACATATTTTTTTACCTTTATTGTACTCTGGGAATTGATGTGATTGTACGATAGATTACCCATAGGTTAGGATCGATTCTGATACTAACGATGTTTTCTGCATGTGGCCATGCTCATGCAACGCTAATAAAAGGGGGGCAATAATTATGATTTAAGTACTAACCTTATTTTATGCAAGCGCTTCGGAAATTGCTCAGCCCCCCTAAATAAATGAGGGCTAAATAATAAATCATCATATAACTGCTACAGGTGCTCCAAAACTGCTTAGCCCTCAAAATAATTAAGAGCATGGCCAAGTGTAGCTGTGATGAATATTTTATTTTCATATAAACTGTTTGGGATTATATATAAACTGTTTAAGATTTCATTAGGATAACCTTGCAAGAGAGTCTAGAATTTACTATTTTATATCAATGTAATTATTTATAAAATTGGTTCGAGTTGTGAAAATGTCCTTTGAGTTGGGATATCCTTATCTAACTTGAGTTCCAAAAGAAGAAGGCATCCTCAAGAGAGAGAGTCTTCTTCTATTTGAAAGATCAAGTTCGAATGGCCTTTAGATATCCAAAGAGAAAAGGCAATACCCCTTTAAAGGGGAATTGTCTCTTCGTTTGGATATTCAAGCCACAACGAATTCAAGGAGACTGAGGAGGAGAGATCGAAGGAGTCCGACGGAAGAAGTCTAAGAAGACTGAAGATCTGAAGACCCAATATCCCACTCAAAGTCATTTGCGTTATTTCAAGAATTAGAAATCCAGGTTGTTGGTAGTGGTGCCCTGCCACTTTAATTTTCTACAGACCCTGGTTTGTAATTAAGGGCAGTTGGCCTACGTACATTTATTAATTGGTTTGATTATCTTGATGTATTTTATTTATGATTATATGTCTTTAGGGTTGCCTGATTTTCTTAGTTTATTGGCGATTTGCATGCCACTTTTGTTTTAGCCTAGACTTCGTTAGGCTCTCTAAGGACTAAAATATTTTTTACTTATAAATAATATTTAAAATTTTAAGGTTTAAATAACATAGAAACTAACAACCTAGGGAACTACTGGAATCATCTGGGGTCACATGCATATTGATACATATTCTCCCTCCTTGCTAATAGACACTTCCCCGCCTACGGGTAGAGTCCAGATAATCCGACCTATGAGGATGAGGTGCTGGATCTAGGGAAGTCTAGTCTTTTCTAAAAATTATTTTATAAGTATTTTTTTAAATTCCATGCATACCTGATTTGGATACTTTAACTAGCATGCATTGCATTAAAAATTAACTAAATTAAAATTTTAATTGCATTAGATCTAGTAGCATTCACCCTACATAAGTCTGGGGCCAATTAGGAAACTCTCTAGACATCGGCCCTACTTCCAAAGAACTATAACCTACCCACCCATCTTTCATAAAATGACTGGACTCATGATTTTGAAGCGACTAGATGGTTAGCTGGCTCTCCAATCCAGGCCGGGGTAAGTCCAGGTTTTGCATTAAATTAGATAGGACACTGGTTTTAGTGTCACATATAACACTAAACCCACTCTAGATTTATGATTCAAGGCTACTACTATCGGTGTCTTATAGTACGCCTCATCAATGGGTAAGTCTCCTTCCCTTCAGGGGCCATAAATCCTGCCTATCTGCGTCACATGGATGACGCCACCTCTATCTTTCTCTCCTGTATACTTGGAGTGCATGATCTTCTTTTCTCCAGTTTCTTCTCACTACCCTAGCCCCTCTGGATGTGATGTGAGCCATGTGTGTTGACTAAGCTAAGTTGAACCCTTCTTTCCCTTTTGAATAGAATTTTCTAGTCTTCTCCCTATGTGTCAATCCCATTTTGAGAGAATAATGTAGAATCCTTAATCGAGAGTGTTCTTAGGCCCCGATTTGAGATGTAATTAACCACGGGGGATTGTGCCCGTGGGAAACTGAATTTCACTATTAAATAAACCTCACTCGAGCTGATATATTGGGTGGGGGAGACCCGTTGTTTCGACCAGGTCGCGTATATTATTACCCATCGGGGTGTGTTGGCGAGAGCCGCTATCATCAATGGCTAATCATATGCACGATCTAATCTGCCCTCCCATTGGCAACATACTGTCTCCCCCAGCGGGGCGGCGGTGTATTTTATCCTTTCGGAGGTCCACACCAACGTGATCAGGAATATTAACCCACTAGTCGATGATTCTGTCACAGTTTGACATTACATTCACTCCTCTATGAGCAATAAAAGGACAAGCTATAGCAAATTTCCTAGTAGCTCATCTGGTGTAGGATGATTGCCAGATAAATGATGAACTACCAGATGAATAAATCATGAAACTCAAGTCAAATGAGAAGTCTATCTGGGAATTCTATTTTGATGACACTACTTCCAATCAGTAAGGAGCATCAGATGATATTTCCCTAGAATAGGCCGAGATTGGTATAGTATTTGTCACACCTGATAAAGGTGTGATGTATTACTCATACCATATGTCGAAACCCTGTATGAATAATAAAGCTGAGTACGAGGCGCTGATAACTGGCTTAGAATTATCAATTTTAAATGGGATCGAAGAGATCAAAATCTTTGGAGATTTGCAACTTGTGATTAATCAAGTACCTGTGATTTACAAAGTATTAAAAGAGACTTTGATTCCTTACTATCCGTATACCATGCATCTCTTAGAACATATTCCAAACATGATGTTATATAGAATTCGCTGACGGACGCTTTTGCGAAGTTAACTGAAATCCTAAAATGTTCTGAGGAAGACTCAATTCTGATAGAAGTGTAAGGTTTGCAAGTTCTTTCTCCCATAGATTTTGAATATATAAATAGAAAATCCCCAATCAAGGTGAAAATTATTTTAGTAGTATATGAAGAATCAGTAGATTGGAGAAAATCGTTTATTAAATACTTGCGAGTAAATAAGCTCCCTCAAGAGAAATTAGTTGCAAATCAGATCAAGAGATGATTGTTATCCTATGCACTAATTAACGACACTCTATATAGAAGAGCATTCAATTAGATGTGGTTGTAGTGTCTGAATAAAATAAAAGCACAGAAGATCATAGAAGAAGTATATGCTTGATTGTGTGGTGCACACCAATCTGGGCCAAGAAAATCAAACAAATGGGATATTACTGGCCGTCGATGATAGATGACTACATGAATGTTGCATGTCATTATCATCAATGTCAGGTGCATGGTGTAGTTCTGCATTAGCCACCAAATGTCCCACATCCAACCATCGCCTTGTGGCCTTTTAAAAGTTGGGGGTATAAATATCGTCGGTCTGATAGATCCTCTATCCTCTAGAGGTCACAAATTTTTACTAGTAGCTACAAACTACTTCTTGAAGTGGGTAGAAGCAATTTCTTTGAGAGAATTCAAAGTTTATCATGTTCTAAAGTTTTTTAAAGAGAATATTGTGTACCGATTCAATGTTCCTCGCTAGATTATCTCAAATAACGCCCTTCATTTAGAAGCACTAAAATAAATAGTTTTGCTAGACATCATAACATCGAATGGAGATACTCTACCATCTATTACCCTTGGGAAATGGATTGACGAAGGCCTTCAATAAAACCTTGGTTCAGATCTTAAAGAAGACCATAGAAGATAAATAAGCATCAATGGTATGAGAAGTTGGTTGAAGCTTTGTGGGCATACCGGATCACATATAGAACTTTAACTCAATCTACGCCATATGCTTTAGTCTTTGGTATAGAGGCTGTTATCCCTTTGGAAGTACAACTACCTTCACTTAGAGTTGCAGTGAACTACAAGATTACCTTAGAACATAATGCTAAACTCCGATTAGAAGAGCTAGAAGGTTTAGAAGAGAAGCAATTGTAGGCTTAACAGAACCTCGAGTTGTATAAAGCTAAAATGATCCAGGCTCATGACAATTTGGTTCGCTTGAGAACTTTCCAAGTATGTGACTTGGTACTAGTTCTACGAAGACCTATCTTAGCTCATCGAAAGATATGAGGTAAATTCGAGCCAACGTGGGAAGGCCCATTAGTGGTGGAGAAAGTCTACCAAAGAGAATCTTATCAGTTTATAGACTATAAAGGTGATCGTCCTATGTAACCCATTAATGAACGATACCTTAAGAAGTATTATAATGGTTGATATATTATGTATACTTTGCAATGAAATAAATTTTGAAGTTTAAATTTCTAGTGTTGTTGATGCTACATAAAGTAAATTGTCTCCAAACGGTAGGATTAAGAAACTTACCCCTAGTGGAGTTCAGAGGTCTTGGTTCTAAATCCACTAATTCGGGAATAGATCTCCCATTTGAGTATTGAGCTTTGTCTAGAAATCGATCTTCTAGTCAAAGTTTAAATTCACCTTTCTGATAATCAATCTATTGGTCAAGTTCTAAATCCACTCATTTGGGAATCGATCTCCCATCTGAGTATTTAGCTTTGTCTGGAAATCAATCTTCCAGTCAAAGTTTAAATTCACCTTTCTGATAATCAATCTATTGGTCAGGTTCTATATCCACTAATTTGGGAATCGATCTCCCGTTAGATTATTTCACTTTGTCTAGAAGTTGATCTTTCAATCAAAGTTTAAATTTACATTTCCAATAATCGATCTATCAGTTAGGTTCTAAATCTGCTCATTCGAAAAATAATCTCCCGTCTAAGTATTCTGCTTTATCTAGAAATCAATCTTCTAGTCAATATTTAAATTCACATTTTCGATAATCAATCTATCGATCAGGTTCTAAATCAGCTTGCATGGGAATCAATCTCCCATTTGAGTATGTAGCTTTGTTTGGAAATCAATCTTCCAGTCAAAGTTTAAAGTCATATTTATGATAATTGATCTATCAGTTAGGCTTTAAATCCATGCATTCAGGAATTGATCTTCCATCTGAGTATCCGCCTTTATTTGGAAACTGATCTCCCATTGAAGGTTTAAATTTCTCTCTTTAGAATCGATCTCCCTAGCTCAGTGCACTGGCACCTATGACCTCAGTCATAGTCCAAATTACTTCAGTAGGAGTTCTATACACTAAATTAATCATCAATAGCTCCTCAGCCAGTGATTGGCCAAATCTAACCTAGTTGAGCGAGCTCAAGCTAGCTCAATTGATCATTAGCCACCACTACCCCTAATCAAACTACCAAATGATCTTTGATCTTCATCAAACTCCTTTGAACACCTCTCCTAGTGAAATGGACATAACTAGTCACTCTGGCCCAGCCAACAGTTAATTTAGTAAATTGGGCCTATGCTTGGTCAACTCAAGCTAACTTAGGTCAATTCAATGAATTCAATCATAGAAAACCTCTAAACCCATTCAAAATCATTCCACTTGCCTTCAAACACCTCCAATTAGACTACCTTACTTTTCTTGGATAGATTTGACTTGTCAAACTAGTCAAATTTATCAAAAGCTCTCAAATATTCAAACTCCCTTATTCAAACTCAAATGTCCATGCCTTCAAACCCTATCCAAACCTTTCAACCCCATTTCAATACATGAACTAAATCCATTTAAACCCATCATGAGTCAAATCATGATGGATTTGACCAAGTCTACATGTTGCACTTGGTCAAACCCATTCATGCACTTAACTATTCATCTAAACTTTATTCATATGGCTTCACAGCTTTCCTAAGCAATCCCAACAGCATGCCAAATCATTATGGACTCCACATCAGCCCACCTTGACCAGGTTGACTGGTCAAACAAGTCAACAAAGCTTGAAACCCTTCCCCATGGTCAAACCACTTGGCCCGATCTCTCTAGTTGAACCCAAACCCACCCTACTCACCTAAACCCTTCTAAAACCTCCTTGGACTCTAGCCTATTCCAATCTGACCCATGGTTCATCCCCAACCATGCCCAGGTGGTCCCCTCCCATATGGCATGATCTAAGCAACAAACCTGACCGATCTCGATCGTCCAAGTAAGCCCCAGCAGCTAAATTTGGCTAAGGTACACTAAGCCCTTATTCTAAGTTCTCTCACTATTCAGCCATTCTCTAGAGCTTTTAAGGTTTCATTTTACCTCCTCAGAGTTCCTCCTTCAATCCTTGAGTATTTCCTGATGTTTTGAAGCTGCAAGTGATGAAAGGAGTGGAAGACCAAAGTGAAGTCCATCCCAATTATTCCAAATCCTCTTCCAGCGATCCTCCAAGCTCAAATTCTTCTACAACTTTGTAGAGAAGCTTCATACGAAGGATGAAAACTCTTATAAACCCTCTAAGATCCCTCGTGTGCAGGTAAAACTTGAACCCTAGGCATTTACTTAGATTTTCAAATAGTATCTTAGGTATTGCATCAAATGCCTTAAAAGTCTTCTCCACTCTTAATATAATCCTATTATACCTCTGTTTAAATTTTGAAGCCATTTGGTTCACTGTGTTAAGCATATAAAACCAAATATAAATCTAGGGTTTGCAGCTGTCGCGCGAGGAAGATGAAATCTCTGCCATCTGTTTCCTCTGTTTGATTTGGACAGCTAAGATTATGTCATCTCTATTTCTCTTTCGACGTGCGATTGATCTCAACCATGGGATTTGGTCTCAGTCATTAGATTAGAGATGTGATGGATCCGATGGCTATTATATGTGCTGCTCTATTTAAATATGCAGCGTTAGCTAACCGCCACCATCCTGTGGGCCAATCCTTCACCGCCGGAGAAAAGTGCCTGCACAGTCAGCACTGCCAGCTAATTGTAATTAAAATTTCCCAAATAAATTCAAAAAATTTCATATAACTTCAAAAAATTATAAGAAATTTATTTTGAATCCATTTTTTAAGTTCTTGGACTCTATGGATTCATAATGAATAGTACTTCATTTTAAAAATAAATGTAACTAAACTTGATCAATATGTTATATTTATTTCAATTATACAGAAAAATTATTTTAATTTTAAATAAAAATATATAAATAATATTAGTTTAAATTTTGGTAGAGGTATACTAGGATTTATCCCAGACCTCCCTTATTTTTTCCAAGGTTTTTTTATGCAAATCATGTTAGTTTATGAATTTATAAAAACCTAGGTCAAAGTTTGATCGAGATTTTTGAAAATTAATAACTAATTCAGTACAATTCCAATTAATGCATAGTAGGGCTCTATGGAATCGGTGAAAGGAGCTCTTTCATCTAAAAATAAATTCAAGGTATAATTTTATATAGTTTGGGAGCAAATAATCATTGATGGTGTATGAATTTTTTTTATATTGGTCTCAAAATAAGTATGATCATGGCTTTAAATTGGATGGATATTTATTTGGGGATGTCTCTTGCATCCTCAATGATCTTAATACAGTTTAATGCACATATTTCTTTGTAGTTAAATTTTTAAGTTCATAGGTCACTATATGACTCATGGCTTTAACAATTCACTATAATCATTCCATAGAGCATTAGGACACTATATTTTTGTAATGGATTGTTATGATTTGATTGTTTATACGTATACAAAAGGTTAGTAAACTTGATTGCAATCATATTCAGACTTAGTTAAATCTAAGGATGACAATTAAGAATGAGTCTTAGCTAACTTAGGTAATTCTAGGATTAACCCCAGATATCCATTTTGGATGAAACATTAAATATAAAAAATTTAGTGTTATGCATCCTATGATTAAATATACATTGACTTGATATTAATTGACCTTCAAACAACGATCATCTCAATTAACTATTCATCAAGGGCTTAAACTTCAATAAACTCTAATAAATCAAAGAAAATTCATGAAAATATAAAATCAACTTCAACTAGCTCTAAATCACATATACAATCATTAAAAGTTAAAACTCAAATTAACTTTCATTTAAATTTAATTAATGATTAAATTACCCTTAATTAAATAAATTCATAAAAAATATAAATAAAATTAAAAAATTCATTAAAATTTTAATAAAATTAAATAAAATTTAGAAATCAATAATTTAAATTTAAATAAAATTTTTGAATCAAGTTTATTTCTAATTCATTAATAATCAATTAATAATCAATTAAAATTAATTAAAAATTCAATAATTAATTAAAAGATTTTAAATATTATAATAAAAATCAGGAAAGTTTGAATTAAATTTTAATTCATTTAAAGCAAATTAATTTAATAATTTGATTGATTAAAATTTATTTTAATCAATTAAATTTGATAATTAATTTGAAATAAATGAATATAGGCCTTTATGCCTAATGCTTGATTCCTTTTGGATGGTATTTTGGCATTCACTTTCAAGGCCTTTTATACACTATATATATTGCATGACTCCTTTCAGGAAGGCACTAGTGCATTGGATTGGGGGATCTTCAAAAATTAATAATACACCGACCTTATACACTATGCAGCTTCCATTTGGAGGGCATTTGAATTTAATTTATATGATCCCTTCTCTACCTCTAATAAGTCTTCAAAGGCACTTATATGATCACCTATCCTACATAGAGGATGTGCATTTCATTTGAAAGCTTTAGGATTCATAAATTAATAACCCTTACACTTTAGGGGTTATTAATCTATAAATTATTTAAAATTAAATAAACAACTTCAATATTTTAAACTTGAATAATTTAAAATACAATTATATATCACTTAAACTTTAATTAAATTCCCTTTTTGATCTTTAATGAATAAATATTAAAAATATATGTAATTTAAATATTAAATCCATGTAGGACATATCAAAGCCACACAACCTCTTCCACACACTTAGATGTTTTACTAGGACAACCAACTTTAACCTAGGTTAGGCCGATGGATTGATTTGGTTTGATTGTAGGTGTCATTGCCTAGAGAGCACCCATGTGTGCTTACTTACTTTCTATAAAATATAAATGTCATATTTACTTTTATGTTAGTGCACTAGAGAGCAAAGTGAATGAATTTTGGGCCATACAATTTACATTTATTTACTTTCTTATATATATATATATAACTGCTCATAATGCACTTTCATATCTGTATTTTACTTTCTGTCATTTATATTTTTACAAAGTAAAATGTTCCTAGGTGATGATGTATATGAAAAGAGACATGTAAATTTAAATTTCATAGATTTTGTATATAGATCAAGTTGTACAGTGTCATGAGTTATAAAAGAGTCATAGATAATTGCTTATACATATATAAGTGGGGCTCAAAAAAGCAATGTCCTCTTTTTAAGAGGATATTATTTTTGAAATTTCACAGAAGACTTGGAACTCAAATACTATAAGCAATTATATTTGATTCTACATGTATATAATAGGATTAGAATCCGGGTTCATTGTTAGTGGGGCCTGACCATCATTACTTTATTGCAGACCCTAGGTTATACTTTATAAATCTATAAATCAATAAAATCTATACATTGTTGTTCATGCACCATTTGCATCATATGAGTAATTTCTATTTTTTGTAAGCATGTTGTATAATATTTGATTTAAAGTCTTTTAATAATAATTTCTTGACTCTTAGGATAGAGCTTACCAAATCTTGCATACATATAGTGATTATTGTGCTTAGGATTATTAGTTGGCAACTCACTCTAGGCAAGTGATAAGTCCAGATTATATACACCCCTCTTCATACACATCCTTCCCTAATTCAAATCTAAATTTTTAATCTCAATTCCAGAATTTATAATCTAAAGCCTATGCTTCAAAATCTAAGTAGCCCAAGTATTTTTTTAAATTTATATGAATTTTAGAATCATTTAGTTTTTATTTTAATCGAGAGTATTCTTTTAGGAGATGTAATTAACTATAGGGGATTGCCCCTATAGAGAGTCTAGATCCCAGAATAAAATAAACCCTATCTTAGTTCCTTTCTAAGATAGGTGAAAAATCTGTGAATACAAATTAGCTTTGTCTATATTCTAAATTTAATTTCATAATCAAAAGATAGATAGATATTTTGTTTGCTTTTATAGTGAATTGAATATCCTTTATATTTGATTATGAAAATAAACTTATAATTTATTCTTTTAATTCGAATGATAGGAGAATATGCTTTTCATCCTTCTATGCTGCATCTGATTAAAAAAATAAATTATAGCTTCTTTCTTTTAAATCGATAGCTGAGTATTAGTCTACCCTTCGGGGTAGTACAATATTAAGCTATATATGTAGATTTAATTAGAAGAAATTAATAAATATATTTAAAGCAAATCAGTGGATACCACATCCAAAGCATTTTTTTATTTATATAAAAATAAAAAAATATTATCCACAGTGTTAATACATTTTGATGAAATGAAAGAAATCGTGTGGATGAGTTTTTTTTAGTATGTAAATATTTAGTAGTTTTATAGTCTATAATTTATTTAAAATAAATATTGGAAAAGAATCTGAAACATTCCAAAATTAAATCTTGGGGGTTGCCTGTTATAGCTCAACATGATAGAACCTATCTTGGTTGGGTTGGATTGTAACATCTACTACCATATTTGCCTTACCAGATTGATATTGAATAGAAAGATCATAATCTTTTATCAACTCGAGCCATCTTCTCTATCACAAATTCAAATCCTTCTGAGTGAAGATGTACTTCAAACTCTGATAATTAGTAAAAATCTCATATTTGACTCCATACAAGTAATGCATTCAAATCTTCAATGCAAATATAACAACAGCTAACTTGTGATGCCCCAGAATCTAAATTAGAAGAAATTTATTCTTTTAATTTTTTAATAAATAACAACCAGAGCTATCTAATATCATCTATCAGTAATAAATAATAAAATAGATTCTATAATTTAAAATATCAATATATACATTTATATTCAATCCCAAAAAAATTATATACACTACTCATGATCTCTATAATTATATCACAACTACTCTATCTTGAGTACAAAAGAATAGCTAAAAAAAAGAATCTAAATCTGAAGAAATCCTGACCAACCTCACACTCTTGCTTCTCTGCCCTAACTTGAAATTATTTAACCACATATAATGAGCTTAAAAAGCCCAACAGGTCACTAAAACCTATAATTGAATTCAAAGCACGACAAGGAGCAATATGCATGTCAAATGTCAAATTATAGTAGTTATATTCATATGATCATTGAATCAATACAGAAATAATAAAATTCATATACAGTAGCAGTAGAATCTATAAATAGTAAAATACTACAGTATGAAAGCCTGTAAAGCAGTAAATCAATACGAGTGTCAAATCTATAAAATAATCAACATATTCGTAATACCAATTAATAAAGAAATTAATAGAGTATCAAATCAAAATATCAGTAAAGATTATTGAAATTAAATTGATGTAGTAAAATCATATAGAAATGTACACATATTATCCAATTATTCTATATCAATATCAAATTAGTATTTTACATGTTCAATATGTCATATGCTTATTGTATAGTGAATGAGTAGTATCAAATAGTATTAATATATATATCAGTAGCAGTAACAATCCAGTGGCAGGAGTAGTAGAATAATGCAATAATAGTAAATTCATATAGTAACAATAAATCTATATAATAATAAGAATAATGCCTCAAAAATATATATTTCAGTAGTCACACTAAATAAGTAAGAAGTCATGGCTATCACAGTATTTACAGTATTAGTATCAGTGTTAATAAACTTATAAACCGTTGGCTCAATAAATAGAGTCGTCACTCTTTACCCTTCAATACAATAATAATCTCCTTATAACTCTCAATCAGTGTATCACGTGAATTAGTAGAGGATAACACCAAACCATAGTATTTAAAGGAAAGCCTGTCAGCCCATCATTCTGTACAGATCAATTAATCTCCAACCAACGGGTCAACTAGTCTTTACTTGTTTGTTTCACACACACATTATTATTATAATATTATAATAGTAATAGTGATCAGCTATTCCTCAAGCACATATCCACATCTATTTTTAATGTATTGTAGCAAATAATGCATAATTGAGCTTAATTAAGAAGATGCCAAAATATCATAATGGTAGACAACAAAGAATCCTATTAAGCAAAAATACACATTTTTAAAAAATTACTAAAATACCAGGAATTATATAAAATAATATTTTAAGATTTTTATTATACTACACTACTATTTTTAGACGTCAAAATAAAATTTTGGGTAGACAAAAATTATTGTATTTTCAAAATCACCCAATAAAAAATCTCAAATAAATACTCAAAATGCTCAAAATCATGATCTCTATAACATACAAAAAGTTACACGATGAAAGTTTTGCCAATATCAAGTTATTCACATTTTTAGGTAACGAAAATACAAATTTGATCAAAAAATACCAAAAACATAAAATCTTTGAAATCAGAAATAGGGTAAAGGTTCCTTATAACGAGATGAGCAATTATCCCGACATGCTCGACAGACAAAAATTGCACTGCGGCCTCCAAATCTTAAGTTTCCATTTCTCTTTCATATCTTTTTCTTTTCTCTAAAATCCCAAACGTCTTTATTGCCGAAATGAGAAGGGAAAAAGTTTTTTTTTTCTTTTTAAAAGCTTTTAGTGACTTTAGATATTTTTATAATAAAATAATAACTTAATATGCAGTAGTAGTAAAATTTATAAACAGTAAAATATCATTTTAGCTACCGAGATGCATATGCAATAACTCTACCATGCTGCATCAGTACACATCCCTAAACCTCTCAATGATGCATCACTAAAAACTTGAAACCATCCGTACCTAAAGAAATAGTCAAAATCAGAGCAAAAGTTAAATGATCCTTCTATAGTTGAAAACTCTCTTCACACACTAGAGTCCATATGAAAGATATTAACTTCTGAGTCAGTCTCATCAAAGGTAAAGAAATTCGAGAAAACCCCTAAATAAACTTTTGATAATAACCACCCAAGCTTAAGAAACTATAAACCTTTAAAACTATAGTAGACCTTGGCCAATCAAAAATAACTTGAATCTTTTGAGGATCTATTGAAATGCCTACACTACTCATAATGTGTCTTAGAAATAAAATACTACTCAACCAAAACTCACACTTTGAGAGCTTAATGCATAACTGATGCTGCCTCAAAATATCTAAAGCAGTCCTCAAGTGTGTTGTATGCTCATCCCTGGATATAGAATAAATCAGAATATCATCTATAAATACTATCATAAATTGGTTTAAATACTTCCTTAAAAACTCTGTTCATTAAATCCATGAAGACTGATGGGGCATTAGTCACACCAAATAGCATGACTAAAAACTCATAATGCCCGTGCCTCTTGATAAATAAATTCTTTGTCACATCCTCTACCCTCACTTTCAGCTGATGATAACTAGATCGTAGCTTGATCTTAAAAAATACTGAACATCCAGCTAGCTGACTAAATAAGTCATCAATCCTAGGCAAAGGATGCTTATTTTTTATGGTTAACTTATTCAAATATCTGTAGTCGATGCACATTCATAAGGTATCATCCTTCTTAACAAATAATACAAGTGCTCCTCCCAGAGACACACTGAGATGGACAAATCCTCAATATCCACTAACTCATGAAGCTGCACCTTTAACTCCTAAAGTTTCTTAGGGGATATCTGATATGGGGCCTCAAAGATTAGAGCAGTATCCAAAAAAATATCTATATAAAACTCTACCTCTCTATCTGACGTCAAAGGCATTAACTCCTCTGGGAAGACATCTAAGAAAACTCCCGAACTATAGGGACTCTACTCACATATGTAGAAGAGAGTCTCACATCTCTAACAGATGCTTAAAATACTGAGCTACCTTTCCTCCAAAGCCTATCCACTTCTAGAGAAGAAATCAGACAAGAGAGAATACATATGATTCCCTGAAATACAAAGCTATCATCATTTTGAGACAAAGTCACTTTCTTCTTCGAGCAGTCAATCTGAGCCCTATATTGACTCATCCAGTATATATCCAAAATGACATCAAATATAAAAATAGGTTACAAAATCAAACTAGATCTCTAAACTCTATCAGAAAACTCAAAATCACAAAAATAAATCATATTATCTACTATTTCATCTCCCATAGGCAAAACAAAAAAAAGGTAATAATACGAAAGAAAAATTGAGAGAATCAAAATACTCCTTTGACATAAAAGAATGGATAGCACCAGAATCAAATAAAATATGGCAAGAAGATGCAAAAGTATAAGTCATACATGTCATAATATCTGGATACTCACTAGTCTCTTATTACATCAGACTATAAATTTATGGTTGTATCGGGGTCAAAGTAATAGAACTATTTGTACCTTGTGATATCAGACCAACATCCTTGCTACCAGAAGCCTCAGAATACTATCAAGGTGGTACCATCCTCGACCTTCCCACTATTAGTTGCCAAGAACTATCAACTTTTAAATCAGAACGCCTATTAAAGCCACCTTATAGACACTCAATAATCTTGTGTTCATACTTGCCACAATAAAAACATTGGCCTAATTCTCTATAATATTATCCATTGTGCCTCATGCCACACTACTAACATAATGGCGAGAACCCATTGACTGAACCCTTAAAATTTACAACACTGCTTCTATCTGATCCAGAAGGAACTACTATTGGTTGTCCCATCCTTCTAAGCTCAATAGGTCCAAACATGCTCTTCTTCTAAGAATATCTACTGATGGGGACTATGGAGTGAAATATTGAATTGTATAAAAATCTAGAGCTCTATCACCCCTAAATAATACTTAATTTTTTTTATATATAAATAATAATAAATCTCACTTAATATATGTAAGTATATATATCAAATCAAGTAATAAAATGATAGAGTAGAGTGTCAAACCTATGAAGAAGTATGCTTACTTACAATAAACTATTTATGTCTATTCTAATTACAATAATTATTCTACTGAAATAAAAATGATATTTTTGAAGATTCTACCACTGAATAATATTACAAAATATTTAATACAATATTGAATTAAAGTATTTTGGACTGATGAATATAAATTACATATCTTCCCTAATATGACTCTTCAAAATAATGTGATTCAAAGCATATGCATCCCTAAATCTCTGTTGAGCTTATAAGGGTAAAAAGGATATCTACTGATTTCCTATAATTATATTATCTCCTTAAGAACTTAGAATATTTTACATCCTATGTCTAGGTATGGCACACATTATATCTCAATACTCCTGATTGTTCTTACATTCCTCCGTCGAAGCTATACATCATACTAAATTTTAACTACATATATGACCGCTATGTCCATTAACTAAAAAGTGAGATAATATTGAAAACATCTTTTAACAGTTTATAGAATATGAGTCTTCATTAGTACTCAACATATATTTTACTTGATTAATCCAAAATAAGAGAATTAGTCAGACATGGAATGAATAACAAGCAAACTCATTTTTATTAAACTCGTGGAAGAATAAAAAATACTAGAGAGTGGTATCACCATGAAGGATCAAAGTATCTCCTCCACACTCATTCTCCATTTAACTTAAAAAGTTGCTTCAAGAAATATAGGCTAAAAACTCTAAATGATTGTATCTTATACTTCCATAGCCTCCCTTAGATTTTAATCTAAGAGGGAACTAGAGAAGTACTCTAAAAAGTATTGAATTTATACAAGTCTGAACTCCCCAACAAATATAATATCAAAACTATTTATAGAAAAACATAAAAATGGCAAGTGGCATTGCGGCGCTCGAAATAATGGCGCTGCGTCGCTCCTGAAGTTAACTAGCACCTCGACACTGAAGCTTTGCACCGTTGCGGTGCTTACTGATATGGATATGTTACTTAGTGAAACGATCATGTCTCTTCACTGATAGAATGTGTCCCTTGGAAGTTACAACTGCTACACTGCATCGTTGTGGATATTTGAGCATTACAGCACTCAAATGTAAAAATGGAGCAAAGTTGTGAGAAATTATGGCATCGTGACATTTAAAAATAGAGAATTCGATGCTGCCAAGCTAACTTCCTAACGCCACAGCACTGATAATACTGCGACACTATTTGTGTTGCCACCACAATGCTTGTAAATAGAGAACTCAACACCGCTGTTGTCAAAATTATAGCGCCTTGGCAGTATTGAAGTAATCATTGTGGCATTATTTCGTCGAACGTCATGGCGCTGTTTACTCCACCTAGGTCTCCTACTAGCACTGGCATAACAGAATCTCACATTAGTTGCCCACTTGCACCAGTATAATTATACATCACATCACATTTCTTTTATCATTATACATATTTTTCAATGCATTTTATAAATTTAAGCATAATTGGTTAAATTTAAAAATTACCTAAATGTCTTAACGGTGGGCAATAGAAATACTACTGAGCAAAAATGTATAATTTTTAAACAAAACTAAATTATCAGGGATTGTGTAAAATATTATTATAATTCTTTAATCATATTATGGTACTATTTTTCAGACTCCATATTATTTTTATTCATTAAAAATTGTACTAAACTAAAACACCCGGTAGAAAATTTTCAGAAAATATTCAAAATGTTTGCAATCATGTTTCTATAACATATAAAAAGTTATGTGATGAGAGTTCTAAAAATATAAAGTTATCCTTATTTTTTGGTAATGAAAATATAAATTTTATCGAATAAATCCCAAAATGTCAAATTATTGAAAATTGAGATAGGCAAAATGATACCTACTTGGAGGCAAACAACTTTTCCAGCTAGCCTGACGGCTAAAAATGGCTCGAAACGGAGTCTCTCACTAGAATTCCTCTCCTTCTCTCTCCTCAACGCCAGCTGCATGCAATCAAAATGAATAGAATAGCGCTTTTAAAATATACTTAATAGGATGCTAATGGTTTAGCACTGCGGCACTACCTCCAAGCACCGTGACACTACCTACGAGCACTGCAGCGCTAGCTTAAAATTCAAATTTCAGAGCTGGGAGAGTTGCAACGTCACTATTTGGCGCTAGTACTGTAGCAATGCTGAGGAGCTCAGACACTCCGTGTTGAGGCCCTCAAATAGTAACATTTCTCATATTTTGCTAAAATTTACACTAAACACTTGTACTCATTCTAGAACACAGTCATTTTCATGCATAAAAATCCTCCCAAAGACATATAAATAGTTTCAAAACTTAAAAATTCAAAGATTTATTTTTTTTCAATTGGATCAATTAGTTTGAATGAAACTTTGATCCTGGAGGTCTCACACATAGGCTTGTAATTATGGCAAGATGGCAGTGATAAAGTGGCAATGAAAGGAAAATCATGCGACACTTCAGGGACCTTTGATGCGCTTGCCACTGCCCATAAAAATAGCAATAAAATTATTATGGGGCAAGTAATTTTTTTAATACTATCATGTGTTATAACTTTTATCACTTAAAAAAAGTTGGACAACACTATAACACAGAGAGATCTAATTATCAAAAAACTACTTCTCGCTATATAAATTTATGAAAACAGTAGTAAACTATAGACATAAAACAATCAAGTAAAATGTCCTCCAAACAGATTATTAATCAAGGGCTAATGAGCTCATTTTAGTTTGATTTACAATGAAGCTATAGATATGATACTCTAAACAAGTTGAACGAGGTGGACAAGACAATATGGCAGAAGCATAAATGATAGAAAAGATGTCATAAAGCAGTGCCTATATCAAAAAAAAAAAAAAAATATGAGGGTAAGTTTTATGACATCTTAAGGTATTTAGTTAAGAAAGCCAACCAAAGGGCACACTACATGCTTTGATAATTAATGCATTGTATCAGTATTAATGCATATGTTTTGTTAGTAGCAAGAAGTAAAACCTAATTTAAAAAAAAATTAATTTTTTAAAATTATTATATCAACTTAAAAAAATTAAAAAAAAACAAAAGATAAACAATTATCATTCTTAAACACTAAGGAGATGTTTGGTTGCAAGTATTTATAATATAGTGTTATTTTAAATACAGCGTAAAATAAATGTAGTGTATTTGAAACTCAGAAGATCCTTTATTGTATTTGGTTGGAAGTAATAAAAATAAAAATTATATAAAAAAAATCTAACTTAGTTCAGTTAGAGGGGTTGGGAATAGAGGCTTCAAGCCAAGTCATGCAATGCTAGACTTCATGTATTATACTTCATGAAAATGAGCATTTGGCAAAATATCAGGATTTGGAATTCATCAAATTTAGATAAGTTCTATGTTCCTTAAGAAAATAAACTAAGAAATAAAATTTAAATCTCTCAAAATAATAGTTTACATCTAACTTTACCCCAATCAAATACTAAAAAATTAAAAATATATATTTTTTGGGGGGACATTTGAGCTTATTAAGATAAACTCACACATACGCAAGCTTTGAACCTAAGACATATTAGTTGTTAGCCAAAACTCTAAACCAACAGATCAAAATAAGCTACATAAAAAAATCAAGAAAGTAAAAAAATTATTAAAGGTGGATACTGATATAATAAATATAATAAAAGAAAATTGCAACTCAGCTCCCAGACTCTTATCTCACCCCCTATTTATTTTTGGGGCCATGTAGTGTAATAACCCAAAGATACAAAAAGCATCTGGTAAATGCAAAAAATGAACTTTTGAATGTCTGTTTGAACAAGAGCACTTCAGCACTGTGCTTTGGAGCGCTACAACGCTAAGCCAAGAGCACAACAACGCCAAAAGCTGCCGTTGTGGCAATGTCTCTATGTCATTTCACCCCCATCGCTTCCCTCACTCATTGCTTGGCCGAGAAGAAACTGAAGGAGAAGGGAGAGGAGGAAGAGAGAGGGAGGAGAGAGAAGGGTTGTCGGGGCCTTTTCGTCCACCGTTCCTTTTACAAAAATTATTCTATTAGTTGTAAGTGACTAAGCTCTTACTCATATTTTTGTTGAATTTATTTCTACAGATTTTATCTCTCCTAAATCTATCAAAAATGCATTCACCATACAACTTTTGATATGTTATAGATTTGATTATTCTAAATAATTTGATATAATTTTATTGTATTTTCACTGGTTAAATATGTGTATAGGAATTTTTGGGTAAAATGAGTAGAAAAAATGTATAATAAAAATGAGTTGAAAGTGATATATTGTGATTCGATATGATAATATTGAAATATGATTTGGGCTAAAATAATTGATGTGATTAATATGTATTAAAATGATGTTCATAATTGATATTAATACTGATCTAATAGAAATGATATACTGATTAATATCAGATATATAGAATAACCTCACATGAAATCCTTAAGATTTACTTATTCACTGATAGGAGTCATGAGGAGCTGGAGACTGATTGAGAGTTGTAAGAAGTCGAGGCGATCGTCACTTATTCATTAAAGGAGAGTTATAATGAATACATTAATTAAGAGTCATAAGGGGCGGCTAATTGGAAGTCATAAGTGTTGAAGCAAGATCAAGATACCCATATAGAATACTGATTACTAATTATTAATATTGAATACTGATTACTGATACTAATTATTATTTTTGCTTACCACTACTAAAATATGGATATTGATACTACTATTATAATTGATAGACTAACTTGAATGATTGAATGAAATAGACTGAATGATAAAGACTGATCATCTAATTGATTAAATAAAATAATTGTTATTAATTTAGTTTCCTAACATGATTTATAACATATTGTTTATATTTTGCCTTGCATTAGCTATAAAGTTTTAGTTATTTGCTAGGCTTTTATATTTATTATGTGAGTTTATATGATTTAGGTAAATGTAAGGGCCTTGCAGCATGAGGCTAGACAGTAATGTGTTTTAGTTTTATTTTAAAAATTTTAGTTATATGTATTCTTTTATACCTAGTGTGGCTATTGTACATATTATTTCAAACTCAGGTTTTTGTAGTAGAATGTAAATATTGACTATAAAAAATGGAATGATGTTTTCAGATGTTTATTTATTTCTTATAATGCAATAATTTAACTTTGAATATCAAATTGATCTGGTTATTAAATAAAAGATAAATAAATAGAATGAAAAGAAAAAATCATAAAGAGAAATATAAAAGAAATTCTTTCACCCTAAATATTGGGGCGTGGCATTTAGGCCAATTAAGACAAACTCACACACACAATATATGTGCAAGCTTCGAACCCAAAACCTCTTAATTGGTAGCAAAAGCTCCCAAATAATCAATCAAGACCTCGTTTGGTTGCACAACACATTTTTTTTTAAGTTCATTGATAAACAATTGTTCAGAAAATTGAGTTTTAAAAAATGTTGTTTAAAGGAATTAGTGGTTATTTAGTTAGATTGATTTTGGCTTGCTTATGCAAACCTAAAATTAATTATAAATTATTTGTTTGTGTTATTAGCTTTAATGTTTTAACCATAAAAGTCTAAATTGTCCTTATATCAAAATTAAGTATATATTATTTATTTTAAAATTCCTAAGACAAATTAACAAATATAAGTTTTTAAAAAAAGTCATTCAAAATATTATATATGAATATTAAGAATCAAATTTTTTAGATTCATTTAAAATTATAAATAAAATTATCGTTCCAACGGATATGTCCTCCTCCCCATGCATCGCTAACCGATATCTATATCACCAATACCTCCTTAACCCTTGTCAGAATCCCACCCGCCCGCCAAGCCTCAGCGAAGGGCCTTCATTCCCTTGATCGTGTCGTTGGATTTACAACATCTCTGTATTCACTCATAGTGTTCTATCACATAACTTTGGGAAAGATATCCAAATGCCGATCGGGAGCTACTACCTGTCGGAATTCATGCAAGACAAGTCTTCGATGCTTTCGCATCGAGCAGCCGGTTCGATGATATAGAATTCTTGGAGGAAGACGCAACTTCTCCTTCAAAGATCTAAAGCAATAAGATCACAGACATGTTGGTCGATGTGTGAATGTGTTGGGGGTAATTTCAATAATTTCATTTTAAAATAAATTTTTTTAGCGAGTTAAGCAGATGCATAAAATGTTTTCAGATTGATAAAAAATGAAGTTGTAGGAAAATAATTATATAAAAGCCCTGCTTCCAAATAGGTACGTTATGAGCTGAATCAAACGAGCCCCAAGTTATGCTACGTTGAGGTCATCTCCAATTGAACACCAAACGATCATTTGGAGTCACCGCGAGCTCCAACCGAACGTCAAATTCAGTGGTATTTTGGACCAGATATTGGTGTGGCATTATTCACGAGAATGACATTTTGTTCGGATGGAGTTTAGTTGGAGAAAGCCTACATTGGAATATTCTTTTTTTATGTTATGAAAATGAGTTATGTTGGAGATAGCTATATTTTAGAATAGGGGGATTTACATCCATACCACTTTATAACACCTATTTTACATATTTAACACCCAAAACATTAATATTTCATTTACACCACCCCAACACAAATCTAACCTCAAATATACCACTCCGTCCCTCACCCGGCTCACGACGTTATCCCCTTTACCCTGCGCTTGCTCTATTCTGTGAACTCTCTCCCGCGGTCGAGCAGCTCCGCGCGCTTTTTCTTCCGTGTTCCCTCTCGTGCGCTCGAGCAGATTCAGCGAATGAAGCTGGAGTCCTGAGTGCGGTTTCTGTGCTTGCGAGGTCGGACTGCTACCGCGTTTGCTTGCAAACCCTGCTGTCGGAGGAAGGTTTGTTCACGCCCAAAGTTTTGTTTTCCTGTATGAATTATCCCCCGAAATCGCGGCCTGCAACTTGTCGCTCTGAAATCTCCCATCCTGCGAGCTCTTCCCTTCCCGCACTCCATCTATTCCGTCCTGGTCGCTACTTCGAATTGCTCCAGGGTGTGATACTGATCTGGGAAATGATGCGATTTTTTTTATAGAGATTGTTTTTAGGGTTTTGATTTGCTTCCTTACTTCGTCATCAAGATATTCCTTCTAACTAGTAAAAGTTGCGAGCTTTAGAATTTCTGATCTTTGTTCGAGTTTACAGAACTACTCTTTTTTTTCTATTAAGTTTTGACTGAATATACATGATGCCCTCAACTCTTTTTGCGGACTTAGGTCAATTGCGCTTTATCACAGTTTAATTGAATAACTCTTAAATTTCTTTCATACAACAGTTCCTACCATTACCTTTGTTCTTAAAGTGATTTCAAAACATTTTTTTTCCAATCTTTTGCCTCAAGAATGCAAAGTTTTGTCTTATGTGCAATGTACATATACAGAAGTTTACTTTTATGAAATGTTGTTTACATTTTAGAGTTGAGATGCTTTTGAGCTATTGATTCAATCATAGATTGACTTTGACAGATTCTCTGCCGATTTTCGCCTCCAATGAGTTCAGTAAGTTCTTCTGCTAGGGGAGGCACACGACAGCATGCTCAAGTTTATTGCCACTGTCATTTGAATTGTGTAGTGTACACTTGCTACCGAGGACCTAATCGAGGCAGGAAATTTTATAGGTGCATTCATAGTCAAACAGCTGATGATTGCAAATTTTTTAAATGGATAGATGAATTTGAAGAGCATTCTAATGACACACATTATGCTATGGAAGGCACAGATGATAGGATTTTGAAGAAGCTAGACTTGCTCATATTTCAGATGAGACTGTTTATTGCGTTTGTTGCTATCGACATCATCATTAGGATGTATTTTGTGTAACAATGTTTGTAATGGATCATTGAAGTAGTGTTGTGGAAGTCAACTTCTATTATATTTGTAGTGTGTGAGTATGTATCTGCCACATTGAACAACGTCTGTAATGGATCATTGAAGTATCCGCCACATTAGGATGTATTTTGCGTAACAACATTTGTAATGGATCATTGAAATTGTGTTTTGATTAAATTTTGTTGTATGGTCAACCCAGGATTTTGCTAATGATAGAGCAGCTACTTAATTTAGGTGTCTTTAATCAGAAACATTGAGCTTACAACAACCACAAAATGAGCTTACAGCAACATTGTGAACTAATTTCATAAGAAAATATACAAAGCTAATTTCATAAGAAAATATACAAAGCTAATTTCTGTAAGCAAATTGAGAACATTGTGAAGTAATTTCTTAAGAAAATATACAAAGCTAAAGCATTAGAAGAATACAAGAGCAGAAGCAGCGGATATGTACACAAGAAGCTTGAAATTTGCAAAGCAAAACTGTATATCTATATGCAGAAGGATCATTCACTGAGATCATAACTTTAATTCAAAAAAACTTTGAGTTTTACAATATCTGTTTTCCTATATTAGCTGGACTTTCTAATACAAAATGAATTTCATAATAAATCCAATACTTCATACAAAAACCAATAATTCATACAAAAACCGTTAAGGGATGCATTTATAAACCATTAAGATATGAATATTCATATTCCTCAACTTCATTGTTATCCTCATTCCTTCTGGTTGCCAACTTATCTCGTCTCTTACTGCCATACTGTGTGGAATGTGTGCCCTCGTTGCTCTTTTTTTGCAATGGGTTCTTGCAAGTACTGCGATGATGCCCCCAAAGACCACATCTACCACATTTATGAGCTTTCTTCTCCTTCTCCAAGAAATTTATTAGTCTTCTTTTTCGAGGCCTACCCCTTGGTCTATATGAACTTGGCACTCCAATTTGGACAACATCAGCTGCTACTCTCCACTGAGCTTTTCCAAGTAACGTGGCAATTGCTCCATCGTATGCAACTCTATACCTATAGAATATGTCATCCTCGTGTTACGCAACACGTTAGCAATATTAAGTAAATTAATGAAGTTTAATTTACCTGGCCACATAGTAGTGCTCGTCAATGTATGTATGCCATAGTGGGTGCTCTTTCATGCCAATGAACGCCACAGCATGGATACATGGAAGTCCGGTCACCTGCCACACCCTACAAGTGCATTCTCTTTCTTCAACATCAATAATATGTCTTGAATGTATGCCCTCCACCTCAGCCTTCCACACACTTGATTGACGGACTATTAGATGATCTTTCCTGGTTGTAATATTCCTTACATACTCTTCCGCTTGTGGCACTAATTCTCGATGCCATGTCAAGCTATTCATCTTTCGCGTAGCCCTTTGTTCCATAATCTTACCACGAATTATATCAATCATGTCAACAACTGGTTTACTTCTAGCTTCAACAATCCATGAATTAAATGATTCAGCAAAATTGTTTGTATTTGCTGCATGGTTAATCCCTATCATAAATTGGCTTCTGGACCACTTGTACGGTAATGATAGCAGGTATGAGTGAATTGCTGGACTTAAATTAGAAAGCTCAGCAAGCTTCTCGGTAGACCTCTATGCTTGTGTAAGCATTTGCTGCTGTCCAAACCAAGCCTTGAAGTTTTTGCCCTTCTTTGCAATGGAAATTGATATAGCCTTTCTCAAATCTAATAGTTCTTTGTTTACCGCCATTGTACCTTCTCCTACAATGATCCATGGTTACAATCCAAGAACCTCCATATCTAAATGATATCAATATTTCTCTTTTTGTTCTCCAGTGCTATCATCAAGGACCTGCATCAACAAAGACACAAATTTTTATTTCAAAATGTGATTTCTAATTGCAACGGTATAAATAAATGTGTTATTAATACTTACAAAGGAGGTTGTGTTTGAACACATTTCTACAGAAAAAATAGATAATGATCTATCTACTGAAACCCTGCCAATTGAAAACAATTATAATTTTTAGTAGTTGCACATAAGCGAATGACTGATTTTCTGAGTGGAAATAATAACACTGAATACTGAATCCCCCTAAAAAATTTAGTTATATCATTGGTGTGCAGTAATACTGAATACTGATAATTTTTTTAGTAGTTGCAGATGGGCAAAGCAACCGCAGTCAATGCAGAGAAGGAAGCAGGGAATGTTTATGCTTTGTCTGTAAAACCCAAAAGTTTTAGATATAGGAAAATAAAACTTTTATATTTCCTGTATATTAGCAACAAGTAGTCCGCGATTCAGCAGGAGAGAGTTCACTTTAAAACTTTTGGTCCGCGATTCACTGATAAACCATATTAAAAATTTCTGTCTTTAAAACTTTCATACATGAAAACAAAATTTTGGGCGTGAACAAACCTTCCTCCGACAGCAGTCCGACGTAGGATTCCAGCTTCATTCAGCGAGTCTGCTCGAGCGCACGAGAGGGAACACCGAAGACAAAGCGCGCGGAGCTGCTCGACCGCGGGAGAGAGTTCACCGAACAAAGCAAGCGCGGGAAAAGGGCGATTCTGAGGATAACGTCGTGAGCCGGGTGAGGGACGGAGTGGTATATTTGAGGTTAGATTTGTGTTGGGGTGGTGTAAATGAAATATTAATATTTTGAATGTTAAATATGTAAAATAGGTGTTATAAAGTGGTATGGATGTAAATCCCCCTTTAGAATATTATGATATTTTACACTGTAAAATGAGTATTTCTGTTGGAGATGGCCTCACCCCTCCTATTTGTGTCGTTGATATAAGAAACCCTAGCCTATTGAGCCGATTGTAGCGGGACGGACGAAAGGTGAAGAAACGAAAATGCAGATACCCGAGGACGGAGCGGCTTCGGCGGCGGAGGAGTTCAGAGTGTGGAAGAAGAACAGTCCATTCCTCTACGACCTCGTCATTTCTCACGCCCTCGAGTGGCCGTCGCTCACAGTCCAATGGCTTCCCTCTGTATCATCCTCCCATTCCTGGCCCTCGGCTCCGATCCAGCGCCTCATTCTGGGCACTCACACCTCCGACGACACGCCTAACTTCTTGATGATCTCCTCTGTTCAGTTCCCATCTCCTACCCATATTGCCAGTGAGCCGCTGCTGAACTCGCCACTGCAGCCGGTACCCAACATACGGATCGAACAGAGGATCAGTCACGAGGGGGAGGTAAACCGAGCGAGGCACATGCCACAGAAGCCTTCGCTGATTGCGACCAAGTCATGTGGACCGGAGGTGCACGTGTTTGACTCCGGAAAGCGGCCGCTGATCCCGACGGATGGGAAGCCATGCAGACCCAACTTCGTTCTGAGGGGGCATTTGACGGAAGGTTATGGCCTAGCATGGAGCTCGATGAAGGAAGGATACCTTTTGAGCGGTTCATACGATTCTAAGATTTGCCTGTGGGATGTGGGCAGTGTTGCAAATGAGAAGGTTCTTGATACCAAAGAGGTCTTTGAGGTAGTTATTCAGAAAACTTGCACACCTTACCTGACTTAAGCGTATTTTTCAGCTGGGACATGCAACGATGATTATCTTTTAGGTTATCAAATTTGAAGGTTTTGGTTTATCCATATTTGCAGGCTCATGAGGCTGCAGTTGAAGATGTTGACTGGCACTTTGAGAATGAGAATTTGTTTGGTTCTGTGGGCGATGATCATCGTTTGATGCTGTGGGACTTGCGTTCATCAAGAAAACCTGAGCATTCAGTTTTAGCTCACGGAGATGAGGTTAAGCAATATACCATTTTAGCAAGATTATTTTTTTTCCGCTCTGTTTTTACGTAGATTAGGGTAGCGAGAAAGAGAATTCATGTTTCAAGAGATAGAAACCTTAAGAAATGAGGAGAGAAGACGTTTAAATTTCATGGGAGAGAACAGATTAGGAAATATCTCTGTTCATTCCTTTCAATAATAATCAATCACACATATTGAACCCTATTTATAGAAATATTTGACAAAATAAGGGCAAAAGATAAAAACTAATGCTTAAATTGAAATCTAAACCTATCTATTCCAAATCCAATCATAATAATTCAAATTCAAGCCTGGCCGTACAGTGCAAGAAACAGGAGGAAGAAGCTTAAGAACTCAAGATTTGGAGCTTGGGTGTTGGGTTGGGTAGCTCCAAGCTTCACACCTGCAAAATCTTTGCAATGTGGAGGTGATTTGGTGGTTGTGACATAGCAAATTCAATCTCTATTAGGTGTGGTTGAGGCAAACTATTATCATTTGAAATTGCATCTCTTAAGATAAAGAAAATTGGAATGGTGTAGGATCTTTACTTGAATCTACACGAAACATTTTCTCTCACTGAACTACATTCTCAATTTCAAGCATTTGATCATATACTTTGGCTTAACCTTGGATAATATCTCAACTTTAGACATACTAGTAAACTCAAGCATTGACAATTCATAATTATTCTTAAGGTCCAGCTCATAATCAAAAAGATGTTTGTCATAAAAAATATCTCCATAAGGACCATTATCATAATAGGAGGTAGCAATTGGATTTGACACTACTTTTTTTCTTTTCTTTGTCTTGGTGATTTGCAGTTTGGGCAATGACTAAGTTGAAGATAGGAAGATGGGATAAAGTTGTAATGTATTGAACACTTCTCGATTCATCAAATGATTTTCAAATTTAACCAACGATTTCATAAGAGATGTCATCATATGTATATTGGTAATAAGAATGATGGTTATGATTGAAAGGAGAATATTGACAACAACAAATACAGTATTAACGAGGTGCAAGATAATGTTGAACTTCATTATATTGTCATTTTTCATAATGTGATAATGCTCTTTGTATATGATAATACGATTCCATTGTAATTTGACAGGTGAAACTTTTCTTGAAAATGAATTTTGTGCTAGGAGCTTCTTGCTTTACCTTTTTGGGTACCAATTATAGATGACTGCCTTATAACGTGAAGAATAGTGGTTTGGGATGGCCGAAAACTAAGTTTCTAATTGAGGATTGGGTCTAGAGGGAATGTTTGGTTAAAATGTGAATGTTGATTGTCTAAAAAGCCATCAATATGTAATTGGATTGAAGGTGGCTATGGTGATGAGTAGTTAGTGGTGAGTTGTCTGAGTGATGTTCCTAAGGAGAGTAGTAGGGGAGGGCTTGCAGTTGTGAGAGATAGAAACCTCTTTAATATCACAACACAAGGAGAATAATATGTGTAGTTGGCAAGAATCCCATTGAATTCATTCTCAGAGTTCATGTATTGGTTGTGGAATAATGATATTAAGCATGTGAGTGCATGAACGAGATGTTGCATAAATACTAATTGCTTGAAAGGAATACATGACATGTGCTAAAATAGAGGGTTTTGGGATATGGAGGAGATTTATCCTTTTGGATTTTGTGGATGTGGGAGCGGAAGATGGGAGCAGCCTAGCAGGTTAGTTCATAGAGAGGGATAGGGGACTTTTTGTTCATGCGGGTAGCATGTGGTGATAAGTTTTGTGGATGGTAAGGGCGGTATGCTAGAAGCAAGATGAAATTTAGTTGCAATAGATAAGTAATAGTGTGTAGTTTGCAAGTGGAGTAGATGTGTGGTATGTATTGATGCGTGTCACAGCTAGGATTGACATAATTCAAAAGCTAATTATGGGATATTCACTCTCATACTAAATGGATGAAGGGGGGAAAAGATGGAACTTTGCATGTACAAGTTGGAGTGATTCAAATTTACAACTCGGATAAAAAAGATATCACTCGATCGGCCTCACAAATTAGTTGTCATATATAAAAATCTGTTCAGTTAGAAGCCACCAATCACTGCTTAGGAAAATAGTGTTATAATCAAATTTAGTCCTAACAAAACCTTTAAATTCAAACCTATTATCCAAAGAAGATAATTCAATCTAATCAAATAAATATAATACAAAATTTAGAAAATTCAGCCATATTCATGGTTCCAAAAGCTTTGAAAATTTGTTTTGTTCAATCCATTTATTGCATGATTTGACTTTATTTGATTGTTCCAAGAAATTTGGTTTTTTTTTTTTTTGGCTATTTTACCTTATTTGTACCGCATCTGTTTCATTATATGCTTCTTGATATTTTAATTTATGGGCATTGATCACATATGTCATAGTCATTGGACCACGATTATGTTTATCTATAAGCTGTCGTTGCTATTTATTTTGGAATTTTGCCAGTGTGATTTCATTGAACCTCACAAATGTTTTTCTTCAAGTAAATGATGGTAAAATGTACAAACATTATTCTTTTATTATACAAGGCTTTTTCAAATCAATCATTACTTTTTTTAGGTATATACTTGTTTGAGGGATATATTTTCATTTGCATTTGCATTATGGAAGTAACAAAGTTTTTGTTGGTTGAAATCAAGTTGTCTTTGCTGTTCGGTTTTATCTCATTTCAAGAAATAAACTGACTCTCGTCAGTTCAAGGAAAATTTTTAGTAGATTTGAACCGCGTCCTTGAAACATCCATACCTGGATCTAGATGTTGTGGTTTCATTATTGATAGTTAATACATTTAAAATAGGGTATTTACCTTCATACCCCTAATTCTTCATTATTTATCTGTCTCAAATCCAATTCTTCTTACTTTCCCTGTGCCATATAAATTATAAATAAGGAAGATGGACAAGATGATAAACCAAAACATAATTTGTTGTAGTAGCCGTGGGAAACAAGCTATGATTTTAGTGGTATTTAAAGTTTTTTCAATGATGTACGAGTTAATAAGAAGATTTACATTAGGGAAGAAAGAATTGGACCGTATGTTGGTGAACAACTAATTTAGTAAGTTGCTTGTTCATTTTTTAAAAATGATTGGTAATTGACCTAACACCATAAAGCTTCCTTAGTTATAGCAGTTACGCCCAAAATTTTCCATTTAGAATGCCGCCATCCAAATAATTAAAATAGATCAAAAGTTAATCATGAGATCAAGGTTTAAAATTGCGTAAATAAGTCTCGAGGCGTTTTTCGTCCGTGAGGCGAGGCGTAAGCCTCGAGGCGGTGTGAGGCGTAAGCCTCACGGACAAAGAATTGCGTAAATGAGAATTTAACTATTTAAGCAGGTAAATAACAGTTAGAGACTATCATACAATAAAAACATCTAAATAACAATTGAAATTAGTGGAAGACAATAAAATAGATGCATCTCATAGCATAATTCAAAATACAGAACTACAAAATATAAGTCTATCAAAACTCCCAAAATACAAATAAGAAAGAACATCTAATCTCATCATTCTTCAATGTTATTCACTAAATTGATTATCAAGGGAATCTTCTTCTCCAATTGTATCTATGAAGGCTAGATCTTCATCATCTTCAATGTTATCCATTTTTCTTTTCCCTGTTAAATAAGAATGATTAATGTAATGTTAATTGCATATATATATATATATATATATATAATGTAATTGCACAAAATAAATTGTGACATACCTTTACTTGATTGTTGTGCTGCAGAACTAGTAGATATGTGTGGTGTCTCCACTTGATCTGCTTCGCCCCTTAAGACATCCACACTTAGATCCTCTAGCTGCAAGTCTGATAATGCAAATCTGCCTCATCATCTATGAACCACTCATTATCAGAAGCTACATCTTCACACACCAAAGGGTCCTCATCATCCTTTAACCCCTTGTTCCTCATCCTTCTATCTCTCAACCTCTTGTTGTGCATAATGTACACAAGGGAGTTCATTCTGAGCGTTGAAAGTCGATTTCTTCTCTTAGTTTGCACTTGACTATACATGCTCCAATTTCGCTTACACCCAGAGGAAGAACAAGTGAGGCCCAAAACTCTAACAGCAAAACTCTGTAACTCAGGGGTTGAATCACCAAATTGGATCCACCATTCAACTATTTTCAAGAGGAAAAAAGATAATCAGGAGATATTAAAGTGTTATGATTATACAGATAATTTGCAAAAAATAAATATACCTGGTGAGCGTTTCGCAATGGTAGATTTGGCTGCTTGCAAACCAAAGAATCCCTCCCTATTCCGAAATAAAACAAGCTGTAAATCTGCAATCTCCCTGACATTCACGTCCGGTATTAATCGCTCCATGCAATGATACAAGCCTAGCTTCACCTCTGGATTTGTGGATTTCCTCTCTGAATACTGAAATTGAGGATTCAGATAATACGCCGCTGCATGTAGATGACGGTGTAACTGGACCTCCCACCGAGCATCAATGATATCCCAAATCTCTCTATAACTTGCCTCCTCTCCTCCCAAGTTATGTGCAATTAACTCCTTCGCTTCATCCATTGCATTATATATAAAACCCATTGCTAGTTTCTTCTCGGCATCTACTAAACGTAATACCTGTACCAAAGGTCTTGTGCTCAATATGGCATAGGTCACAGTTGCCCAAAATTTATTATTTAGAATTATCCTTCTTATTTCCTTCCCCTCAGGTTTATTGCCCCACGATGAATTAAGCCATTGTGTCGATGTAAACATTGATTCAAGAGATTGTCTCACATCGAGTAGGCTCTGCAGTGTCAAATAAGATGTGGCAAACCTGTAGAATAAATTTGCATTAGGAATTGGAATTGATTTGTAGTGCACAAATGTAATAACGTACCTAGTGGTAGCAGGGCGAATAATTTCCTTCTTTGAGAACTTTCTCATTAAGGCTAAGACCCATGAGTGGTTGTATATGAACTTTGTGATCTTCTTCGCCCTAGAGATGGCACTCTTGTGTTGAGGTAAATCACCAAGTGCCTCTAACATGAGATCGATATAGTGTGCTGCGCAGGGGGTCCAATATAGGTGTTTCCTCTTCTCCATCAACATATGACCAGCTGCTTTATATGCACTAGCATTGTCAGTCACAACCTGAACAACCAATTGCTCCCCAATCTCCTCAACAATCCCATCTAATAAAGTGAAAATGAATTCCGCATTTTTAACTTGATCTGAAGCTTCAACTGATCGTAAAAACACCGTGCCATAGGGATTATTTACAAGGATATTAATCAAGCTCCTGCTCTTCATGTCAGACCATCCGTCTGACATAATGGTAACGCCAGTCTTAATCCAGGCCCGTTTAATCTCTTCTATACTCTGCTCTGTGTTTTGCAACTCCTCCTTCAAAAGCCATGTTCTCAACTCATACATGGAAGGTGCCTTCAATCCTCTCCCAGACAACCCAACAGATCGCAACATATTGAAATAGGCCGGGGATGTTGCTACATTAAAAGGTATGGCATTTTCAAAAAAAAAAATGCCAATATCCATGCAAACCTGACGTCGTCCCTCTCTGGTACCAGCTGCAGGCATCATTTGTGCTTCTCCTCTATCCTCTCCTGGATTAATCATGTATTGATCCATAGGACCTCGCACACCTCTATTATGTATAGTGGAGGAAGATCCCTTTCCACTCTCGCTTCCGAAATAAGAACCATGTTCGACCCTTTCATCAAATTGCTCCTGTTGTAGATGTTTGGCCGTGGTACTCTTCTTCATGTAAGTAATAATTTCCTCCTTCACCTTATCTGGTACATTTGCACAAGGTGCTACATTCTTATGTGAGCCGGATAAGTGTTCCTTCATGCGAGTTACTCCTCCCTTCACCACCTTATCACAAAAATTGCATTTTAAATACACATATGTTTTCTCGCCGCCTCCTACATCAACTTGCACACTATATTTCCAAGAAGGGTCTCTCCGCAACGTATTAGACTTTTCTTTGCCCTTAACCATATTTCCTAAAGCACAAATGCAAATTAAAACAAAAAATCTCAAAAATTTTAAAACCCTAGATTTCCTATAAGTTGAAAAATCATACCTTAAACTTAAAAAAAACCCTAAGAAAGGTTGAAGAAAGGATGTAGATGGCCGGCCGAAGCTTACAGGTTCGCCGGAGAAGGGCGGCGCCGGCGGGAGAGCGGTCGGAAACGTGCGGGAGATCCGCCTGGGCGTCGTCCGCGAACTTCCAGGGGCTTCGGGTTCGGGAGCTTCGGCTGTTTGGAGGAATCGGGTAGGGTATGAGGGATCTTAGTTATTTTTAAGTGAGTGGGCCCAATCAATGAGGCGTACGCCTCAATGTTAATTGCGCAATAGAGGCGCGCCTCACTAAGAATGAGGCGTACGCCTCTTGATTCCCTAGAATTGCCTAAGCCTCGAGGCGTTTTCAGGCCAAATTGCGCAGAGGCGCGCCTCGGATTGCGCAATTTTAAACAGAGCTTGAGATTATTATTTTTGTTGCAATTTTAATGAGCTGAATGTAGGACACATATATGTAGGGTTTAGGAGTTCATTGTAAATATTAAGTATAAACAAGGAAGTTTACTTGTCACACAATTCAAATTTCTTGAACAATATTTGTATACTTTAGATGCCAATTTTGCGTTCTATCTTAACCTCCAACAGAAGCATCGTTAAGTTTTCCTAATCGTTTTATGCTTCAAAATCAACTGAAAAATACTAAGCTTTTACAAATAAAAATTGAACATGTAATTGCTTGCATTTTATTCCTTTTTTTTACCCATGTTTATATAACCCTAGGAGAGTTACTTAAAGTATACAAAATCAGGAGCTGAAATTTAGCCATACAATCAATTATAATAAATTCGCGTACATAGATTAAAGTGGCATCCATGAGCACATGGATCAATAGGGTGTCATGCAAGGAGCAAATTTAGCCATAATTCATGGAGGATAATTCAAATTAATTGTATATCTTATCTCCTCTTAAATTGATGCAGGTTGGTCAAGAAGCATCAATTTGCTTACGAGAAATTGATGTTTCTGTCTGGTCAATGTCTTCTTAATATATTTGTGATTTGAAGGTTTGTGGAGTTGCGAGGAAGAAAAAATGATATAAGTATCAAAGGCTTTCAAATTGAGTGACAATCAACTTCAATATGCTTGATCCTCTCATGATTTACTTGATTGACAGTAATTTTGATGACACTTGCATTATCTGTGTGTAGGGGAGTGGGAGTTTTGCGAGTAAAATTGAGTTATGATAGAAGCCATATAGCTAGATAATTTTTAAACATGCTGCAAACATTGCATGATATTTCAACTATGTTGATGATTTAGAAATACAAAGTTGTTTTTTTACTCTTCCATGAGATAACATAATCACCAATAAATATACACCATTCTGTGACAAACTGGTTAGTATCATGAAACCTGGTGCAATCCACATTACTATATCCCACTAGATGAAGATGAGAACTATGTGGAAAAACAAAGTGCGGAATAAGATATCGAATAATTATATGATTGACAACCAAATGTTGGTGACGTTGATTTTGCATAAATTGATTTGCTTATTGAACTACTAAGAAAATATCTGATTTCATAATCGTCAAATAATTTAAATTGCCTACCAATTAGCATCAGAGAAAAGATTACCTTTCTTACTGTGATGCATTAGGTTTGCTTAATGGAACATTTGTTGGGGAAGTATTTCGAAGACTTGCAAAAGTAATTATATCCTGTGCATACTTATATTGATTTAGGAATGTTTCAAAGGAATTGGTGTTGCCGTAGATGATTAAACAGATCCAAATCTATCCCAATAATAATGATGTCATCAACACAAACCATTAGCATGGATGTCTTACATAAAAATAATGATGAATCGTCTTTATTTAGTGTAAAAGAAAGGTAAGAGTAGGGTTGATAAAAAATTATCAAAGCATGTTTGGGGATCCTGCTTCAAATCATATAGTGAACACTTAAGTAAATTGATCTTTCTTTCCTAATAAACTAGTGTTTATTCAGTGAGATAAATTAATAGAGTTTGGATGGATTAATCTTTTATGTTAGAGACCATTATTTTGATTTACTTGGATAATGAAACTACCTTTGAAATGGACGGATACAAGAGAAATAGTTGTCCAACTTTATGCCCCTTTATGAGTATTTTTTTGTCTCCTGATCCAGCATAATGCAACCATTATGAGAAAATTGAGCATCAAAATTATTAACAATAAATTTTTCCTATTGTGATGAGATTAGTTGAGAGCGCAGGAGATATGGGGCATCTTTCGTTGTGTGGTTAATATCTCCAATAGTTTTAATAGGTATTTGATTGAATTTTAATAGAGGATGATCCATGATATAGTCGTATGTTATGGAGGCGTGAAGTACTAGTCATATGACTAGAAATACTAGAATCCATAAGTCAGGATGAAAAGAGTAGGGTATCCTAAAGTAGATAGGGCTTTAAGTATCATTTGCTACACCATTTCAGTAGCAACTTTAGATTTGTCTGTGGCTACTTTGAATTTGATTATCGATTTTGCAGATGTTTTCGACATTCCTTAATCCTATGTCCCAACTTTGTACATTGGTTGCAAAATTTCTTTGCAAACCCTTGCATGTGTAACATTATATTTGTTACGTCTTTTCCTTAGCTCTTCTATGGGTTGTATATACAATAATGTTCTTGCGTGCTTGATGTTGAAATATGATTTGTGTCATAAGTCATTGCTCTTCACGAAGTAGTTCCTCTAAAGCACACCTTCATAGAGGGAGAAGGGTATGATTCATCAAGTTGGAATGAACAGCTTCAAATTCAGGATGAAACTTCATCAATAATTGGTCTTTTTTGCTCTATTTGAGAACCGCTTGAACAACCAAAAAAGATTCAAATGATACTTTTGAATAAAATTTATCCACTAACTCAATCCATAAATTTTGTAGCCCAAAAAATAGTTTTGTTTTGAGAGATCTGCTTGTGTAATTAGCAATCTCATATTTTAATTAAAAACATTTAGCTGCATTATCTTAATTATAGAATTTTCATAAATATTCCCATGTATCATTGGTTGCTTATGCGGCATTAAATTGAGAATAATCACCTAATCAATGGATCTCAAGATCCATGTCATGACTCTTGCATCTTTATTTTGCCATGGACCCAAATTTGGTCTTTCAAAAGGATGAACATGCCCTCATAATATTTTCTCATAATAAATAATTGAAAATATAATTTCTAGGTGGAGTAATTTTTACTAGTTGCATGACAAAACATCCATATTATTGGTCTATATATTTGTCTTATTTGATGTGATTTTTTATTTTGTAAACTTTTGAGAACAGCAGAATGAGCTGAGATTGTTTCTGTCGAGCGAGCTAAGGATGAACTAAGACTGCGAACAACACTCGTTACTTAAGTTCATGGGTATGAAGCATGCACATATTGCTGTGAAAGTGGCACTTGTGATGTTCGCTTTGGGAGCAGAGATTCCACTGGAGTAGCTGAACAGAAGTTGTATGAAAGCGGCTTCTATGAACAACGAGCCGGTGTATGTGCCCTATGAATAGCAAGCAGGCTTTGCGCGAGTTGACTAGGGAGGAAATGGGCGAGCGGGTTGATTGGCGCTGCAAGGGATGCGAGCCCCTTATCCGACAACGAGTAGCTGTGTGTACCTTACAAATAGGATGTGGGGGAGGCAAGGAATGCAAGCTGAACAAGTTTTAAAGGCACGAACAATGCTAACAGCACATACAACACAATTAGTTGGGTGATGAAGTGCGCGAGAAGCGTGGTTGAACAAGCCAAAATGTGAGTGACATATCCTTATGGTTGTTTAGAGGATCCTTTCAGATCTTTTTTAGAACCTTCGCAACAGAAGGCGAATATCCCTTACAGGATCCTGATGAGAGAGATGAAGGCTTTACAATCCTTGCTATGATACCATAACAAACAAAGTTGAGCACGGAATTACTTGAGTTTTATTCCATCATTTGACTCATATTGATACAACCCTAAGAGAGTTGCATGATAGAAAGCCTGCAAAATCAGGACCTGAAATTTAACTGTATGATTAATTAAATTAAAATAGCGAGTAGGTATCCATGAGTACATGGGTTGATGAGGTCGAATGCAGGTAGCGGATATAGCTATAATTCATGGAGGGTAATTTATCTAATTGTATACGTTGATAAGCTTTGAGCTCCAAGTCCAAGAAGGCCATTTCCAATTTTTATTAGGAAAAAAAATGTTGGTCTTTTTGAGTCAAGTAAATTAAACACAATGAGCTTGAAACAATTTGAAAGGATTGATTTCACTACTTAGAAAAATGTAGAATTAGCTCCAAGTAAATTTTTTGTAGGATCATATCCGTACTTCTGATAGAATTTGTTTTACTTCTTTTCCTATGAGGCAATTTTACTGTCTGACATCCTTGCTATTTTTCTGCTGTGCATGTTACTTACGATTATGGGTTTTAAATATGATACGTTTTTCTTGATAGGCCTTACGAAGTTTAGAATCTCAATGGCTGTTGGAGGGAACAGGTTTTTCTTAGGTGCATATTTTAATTTAGAAGATTGGTCGCGTCAAGAATGTCATGATAGTGTTGGACATTTCTATAAACCTGACATCTGTATGAAAATTCTAAGCCAACTTCTTTGAAAAAAAATAGGGGGACAAGGGCAAGACACATCTCAGCATGCCTATGAATTGCCCTCAACATGTCCTGGACATGCTATGAATCAGTGCCATCCCCTTCTCTGCTACCTCTCTTTTCTTGCATAATTTCTCATGCACCAGTTTCCACTTTTTTCATATTATTCTTAGAGTGATATAAGTATTTTTCTAATTCTTCATCCCATTGTTTAATTTCATTTCTCTCTTTCTATTGATTGTTGGCAGCTATTATTGTTTGGCCACACTATAGCAAAACCTGTAGTGCATATGAGTTTGCCAACATTGCACTTGATAAAACGGAAAAAGATGTTGATATTATATAGTTTTCATACTTTATTTATTTTATACATAAAAATCATTTGCTTTCTTGTGGCTTGTTTTCACCATCTCCTTGGTGCTTAATGCAATTTTTTTTCTATTATTTGCATGATTCGTGCTTCATAAATCAAAAAATCCATATGTCCCAATAGAATTTAACCATAAATAATTCTAGTTATTAAGTAGAATATTCTTTCACTTTAGTTGACGTTTGATTAAGTTGAATAGCGACTTTATTGTATATTTTTTTCGTTCGCTTTCTCAAAATCTTGATTGATTCTCCATTTCTCCATCTCCTCACACTCTTCAGGAACTCTTGCCATTTTCATCATTTGACCATTTTTTGCGTTGCATAAACTATAAGATAAGCATAGCACTAACTTTATTTTTTCCCCTCAGGTTAACAGTTTATCCTTTAACCCATTTAATGAGTGGCTTCTTGCAACTGCATCAGTGGACACAAATATTAAACTGTTTGATTTACGGAAGCTGACATCGAGTTTGCACACTTTCTATAGTCACACGTATGTGTCTCATCCATTCTTGATGATGAGTTATTAAACTTATCCATAAAATCATTGATGCTTTTTTTTTTCATGTATTATTTTGTTATATTTCAATATTAATGGTAGATTTCGAATTATCTTAGCTTCAAATCTTCTCTTTAATGGCTAAGCTTAAGCCTAGCAATGCATTTCCCGGGACTTTGATTATTATTTTTCTTTCTTTTATGCTTAGCGTTTCCTGCAATCGGTAGTATCAAATAGTATGTTTGCTAAAATGCAGTATGACAAAGCCATATGCTCTCTATTCAATCTCTCATTAGGGTGTAGTTGGGTCTAATTTTTTTTATAGGATAAACACAAGATTCAAAGCAAAAAAATTATGAATAAATATAAATTGAATGAATTATCCGTTGTTCTTGTTAATTTGATCAAAATTTGTCATCCATGATCCAACTCTAATTGATAGGAAGATGAGAACTGGATCCAGGGAAGTTTTAGTTTGCAGTGAAGCCAGGTAGTGTTATTGGCTAGTGGGTTTGGTAGAGAGAAGGGTAGGGAGAGGACTAAGAGAAGAGTAGACAGATGAGCTAGAGATTGAAGAAGAAAGCAAGGAAAGGAGAATTGCAGTGAGATGACTAAAGTCAAAAGGAAAAAAAAAAATCTTTAAATTATATTTTTGGAGGCTTTGGTGAATTATCTTAGCATGCTATAAACTTGTTGGTGCTATAGTTGAACTCGTTGCAAGTAAAAAGCATGGTACTGCAAAAAACATGATATTACCAGAGAATATATTATTGCTTTGACCTAGGATACAAATTAGGATTTTGAATATCTCTTATTTTGTTATTTGGTTCTTTATTATCCTATTAATATTTTGAGGATTGTGTGGAGAGAAAATTATGATATTCTTTTGTCAATTATAGCATAAGTATTTCTATGTATGATCATGGATGTATGCGAGTAAATCTTGTCGATTCATGTATATTTTTGTGTTTCCTATGTTAATTCCTTCGTATTTTTTTTATCATCGCATATGCTCTCGATTATTTTTTCCATTAATAAAAATATGAGCCAATTACAAGGTTTGAGGGAAAAGTGTGAGTAATGACTGTTGCACATAAAAGTTAAATATTGATAAGTTTAATTAAAATTTTTTGAATATTGGAAAATATAGATTGAAGCCTACTTGTATTATAAGAAGCATCATTTGCCCCCTAGGACAAGGGCAACATCCATGAATCAAGAAGATTTGGGATTTCCTAGAATGGTGTTGGGAGTTATGTATCATTAATGTTGCCTTCATCATAATATACTAGAAGTCCATAATTAGAGTGAGATTGATTTTGAAAGCAACAATGTGATAACGAGCTCTGCTAATCTTTGTTGTTCTCCACTTCCAAGCCTCTTTTATGCTTTGATGTCTTACTATCAAAAAGAGAGGTTCCATATATATTTATATATATATATATATATATATATATATATATATATATATATATATATATATATATATTTACTTATTATTATTATTATTATTATTACTGAAATTAGCATACATTCAATATATGTTTATATATACCTGTAGATGTTTACCGTTATTGTTGTTATTATTATTAGTTGTTTCTTTGAAGGGTATACAGATGAAATTTAAGTGTCTGTGTGTACATACTTTTGTTCAAATGTATTATTCATCATTTACTAAAATAAATAAGAGTATGTTTGTATATACATTTTTACATTAATAGATTTAATGATTAATTTTGTAGATGCACATAGATAAATGCATACAATATATACATATATATATATATATATATATATATATATATATATATATATATATGTACACAAAAAGAAATGATAAAGAGATAAAACACCACAAGATTGTTTGGACAAAACAAGCATGCATCTATGAGAGAAGACATGGGATTTGATTCACTATATAAAATCAATATATGCATATAGATTAAAGTGACCCAATAAACACTCTTCTCCTAAACCAAGGACTACACCCAATCTCACCGCAAAAGAGACTATCTTAATCTCATAAATTGAACACGAGATAATCACAAAAGAGATACAAGATATAGTATTAAAAAAATGCTTGAATCACCATAATTTCTCCACTTGAATATCCTAAAAAAAGGTGTCTTTGGAGTCATTATGTTATTTTTGACAATATTTTATGTCACATCAAGATAGTTCTCCATGAGCCTCTAGAAACTCCTTTTTTTTCTGTTTATCTTCTCTCCTCTCCTCTCATCTTTTAGCTCTTTCAGCTATTGTACTCAAAGCCTCGTTATTTTTATTCCCACCAAGCTTACAACATGAAAGTTCATTACAAATAAGTTGGGGTGTAAACGAGCTAAGCTTGAGTAAACTTGATGTATGTTTGTTTGGCATGTTCAAATTTTGGTTGTTTGAAATTGTTCATTTTTAAAGTTATCAGTGAACATCTTGTTCTTGTTCGGCTCATTTAAATTAGAAGTGAACATGAGCCGATTTCAAATAACTAAAAATGAATGAATAACAAGTCGAACACAATAGAATCATCCACTTACCAATTAATACATTTGAAATATATATATATATATATATATATATATATATATATGTACAAGATCAAACAAAGTTTTGTTTGTGTTTGGATGCTTTGAAAATGAGCTGATAATAACTATTCAATATTAGCTTTCTTAACAAATAAATTGAACATGAGCTTCTTAATGAGTTGAATATAATGAGTAATCACAAACGGGCTTCTTGTTAGCTACCAACATCATAAATACACACCAGACAAAGGATTCACTTGGCTCCTCTTTTTCATACGTTCTGGCTCCATTTTTTGTTTTTCTATATGTAAGAGTTTAAGGAGATGAAATCAATTTTTCGACTTTTAGTTATTCAAAAGAAAATTATTTAAATTTAAATCTTATTTTATCCTCAAAAAATAAAAAGATATTTTATATTTATCCTAAAAGTCTCTATTTGAATTTTTTTATTTATCTTAATAAAATTATTGAATAATTTCCTTATATTGCTAGGAAAATGATATGCCTAATTTTATGCCACAGAAGCATCAATCTAAGAATAAGTAGGATAAACCACAAAGTAATTGTAAAAAGATTAAGTTCTAGAAATACTGAGCATTAAAATTTACATGGTTTAACTTAGGTAAATTTTTACCAACATGGAGGAGGATTTGATCTGATCCACTATTAAAGAAGATATAATAGTGTTGTATAATAATAAACACTCACAAATCATTCTCAAAACTTGAGTATACTCTTGCTCAACAAAGATAAAAGAGAACTCTTAAGTCTCAGAAGATAGAAATAACTCAGTATAGCTAATAAAGAAATATGATCAAATAAATAAAAAAGATTTTACCCGCTTTAGAAGTAAAAAATTGCCAAACTTCATAAGTTCGTAAAAAATGATATCATTATTGTTAAAATGTTACTTTAATATCTGGAAAAAATGAATTTCTTTTGATTTCCTTCTCTCTTTCTTTCTCGTAGTCTCTCAACTTTTTTTTTCTTCTCAATTATTTCTCAACTCATTCATTAAAACTCAAAATTGTCTTTTGCTTCCATTGTTAATTAAGCTTCCATGCATCAATTTATATAACTACCAACCTAATGCAAATTACCAAACTTATGCAAAGTTACCTATCTTAAGCTACATAATTTATGCAAAATTGCCTAATACATCTTCAAGTTTTCCCATAAGAAGTTTGATACCTACTTCACCATGTGATTCATGCATGATATTATATCAAGACATAAGAAATCACCTAATAAATTTTCAAGATTTGGCACAAGAAGTTTGATACCTACCTTAAAGTTGAATTTCTGCATGAAAATTAAGTCGATACCAAATAAATCACTTAGCATATTTTTCAAGCTTTCATACCAAGAGCTTGAAAGCTAATGCACCATATGTTGAAGGCCGTGGTGTGGGACCCCACTTCTCCGACTTCGTCCTACATCCACCCACTCCAAGTCTCTGCCCTAGGTAGAGAAGCCGTGGTCCCAACTTACAATCAATCATAGTATGATCTATTAAGCACACGGCATGAGGAGTTTAGCTGTTGGATCTTCTCCCTTTTAACCCATGGATTGCAACCCATATGTTTCTCTTCCCCACTTTTTTGGATTGTTTATTATTTTGTATAAATAATATTTACCTTTTTCCATATATAATATCTTTGGGGAAGCCTATAAATTTCTCCTATTTGAGAATAGAAAGTGAGCAATATAATTCAAAGTCATTTTTTTATATCTATTTTTTATATGGTATCAGAGCAAGGTTCCTTCCAATTTTTGTTCTCCTTTTCTTCTTCTTTCATGTTGGGATTTTGATAGGAAGTGCTTGCAGAAATTTAGGAAAAACCTTGGCTGAAATCTGATTTCAGCAATTTTAGAAAATCAACGATAAGAAAATCAGGAATAAAATACACGAACACTTTTTTATTGAAAGTTTTATGAAAGAAAAGACAAGATATAAGTGGATCTTCAATTGGAGAGGAAGATCCGGCTCTCCCAAATCTCTAGTCGTCGGCTAGAGCCCAAACACCCTAAGAACAATCTAATTTCAGCAAACAACATCTATCCATAACCCTAAGAAAATCACCTATTTAAAGCAAACAATAAACAATAAATACCCAAACAGCCCTCCCCCAATTCCCTCATATTTCCTTAATTATTTCCCTCCCAAATCAGCTCTCAAATCAGCCCCTAAATATATCATCTTCAATTAGGAAACATTTCCTTATTAATCCCCTCCAAATCAGCCCCCAAATCTGCCCTATTTAATTAGGAAATATTTCCTAATTAATTCCCTCCAAATCAGCCCCCAAAATTGTCCTCTTCAATTAGGAAATATTTCCTAATTAATCAGCCCCCAAATATGCTCTCTTCAATTAAGAAACATCTCCTAATTCATTCTCTTTGATTAAGAACCTTCCTAAACAGCTCCCTCACAATTAAATCAGCTGGTCCATCAATACTCCCCTCCCAAAGTGTCACATTGTCCTCAAGGTGGAATGAACGAATTTGCTGCTGAAGCACTTGACTAATACCATTGTACTGAAAAATGGATTGACACTAGGTCGAACGATCCTGCCTTGAGCATCTCCTTGATTAATCTCTTAATCTCTTCATTCTGGATTTGGAGATGACGGTATAGATGAACACTGATAGGTGGGACTCCTTCCTTCAAGATGATAATATACTCACATTCCCACGAAGGATTCAACCCTTGAACTTGCTGGAACACCTCTAGATACTGTTATAGGGGTGGTAGAATCATGGTGTATTTATCTTCTCCCCATCTTTTTCTCCTTCTAAATTATGTAGCTCCACTAAAAGTCTCACTCCTTCACCCTTTCCTCTCCTTGGAAGTGGCTCCCAAAGTTGCATCCCCTCTTCTTCCCCCAATATTTCCACCTCCTGATCTTTCCCTCTCCTTATCGGAATAGGGTTTCCACCCCTCCCGTGGTCACTGGTGGCTCCCCTTGCCTCTGGCGATGCCATTTTGGTTTGGAACTCGAGCATCTTTCTCAGCATCTCCTCCAAGATGACAAACTTCTGATGGATGGCTGAAAATTGCTTTTTAAAATTTGAAATCTTTTCTACACAATCTGATTTCAATTGCCCGATCTCGTCTTCCAATACTTTTATTTTTCATCAGCTATCAGTGCTCGGATCGAACAACTCTGATACCAATTTGATAGGAAGTGGATGCAATTTCAATTGGATCTTCAATTGGAGAGGAAGATCCAACTCTCCCAAATCCCTAGCCGCCGACTAGAGCCCAAATAACCTAAAAATAAACTAAATTCAGCAAACTCCAAAAACATAATATGAAATCACCCTATTGTTAACCTTAAATAGGTTCTCATAATTCCCTCCCAAATCAGCCCCCTTTCCCTAAATAATTCCTTTCAGATTTGAATTCAAATTAGATTTATTTCTCTAATTAATTCCCTCCCAATTGTAATTAAAACTTTCCTAAACAATTTCCACTTACTTCCTCCTCCTTTTCCCTAAATAATTCCCTCTTAGATTTTGAATTCAAATTAGATCTCTTGCTTAAATAATTTCCTCCCAATTGTAATTTAAACAACAACAACAACAACAATAACAAGCTTTTGTCCCACTACGTGGGGTCGGCAACATGAATCCTTTTCCTCCATTGTGTCCGGTTCAAAGTCAAATTCTCGTTTAAATCTAATAGAGAAAGATCATTTCTAATATTTTCTAACCAAGTCTTTTTAGGTCTACCTCTATCTTTCTTAACATAAGTCAAATCTAATACCTCTACTTTCCTAACTGGGTCATCGGAAGGCCGCCGTTTTATGTGACCAAACCATCTAAGGCGACTCTCTCTAATCTTATCCTCCACTGGAGCTACTCCAACCTTTTCACGTATATGCTCATTTCGTATCCTGTCTCTAAGAGTAAATCCACTCATCCACCTAAGCATCCTCATCTCCGCAACACATAACTTAGTATTATGCTTCTCTTTTAATGGCCAACATTCTGCACCATAAAGCATTGCAGGTCTCACCACCATCTTATAGAATTTTCCCTTAAGTTTAAGGGGGACTTTTCTATCACACAACAAGCCCGATGCATTCCTCCACTTCAACCATCCAACTTGAATTCTACTGATAACATCCCCATCTATTTCACCATCACTCTGAACAATAGATCCAAGATATCTAAAACGTGTACTCTTATTAATGACTTGATCGCCCAAAGTCACAATCCTCTCACTAGGTCTATTACTGCTAAAATTACACTCCATATATTCAGTTTTAGATCTACTCAAGCGAAAACCTTTAGACTCTAAGGTTGATCTCCAGACTTCAAGTTTACCTTCAACTCCCTCTTTAGTCTTGTCAACAAGAAGAATATCATCAGCAAAAAGCATACACCAGGGTACATCCTCTTGTAATGTCTAGTGAGAGCATCCATGACTAACGCGAAAAGATATGGGCTTAAAGCTGATCCTTGATGTAATCCAACCGAAATAGGGAAATACTTGGTCAAACCACCTTGTGTTTGAACACAAGTAGTAGCTCCTTCATACATATCTTTAATGATTTGAATATAAGCATTATTAACTCCTTTCTTTTCAAGAACTCTCCATAGCACTTCTCTTGGAACTTTATCATATGCTTTCTCTAAATCAATAAATATCATATATAGATCCTCCTTATTCTCCCTATATTTCTCCATCAAACCTCTCAATAAATGTATGGCTTCCATAGTAGACCTACCAGGCATGAATCCAAATTGATTTTGAGAAACATTAGTATCACGCCGCAGCCTACGCTCCATAACTCGCTCCCATAGTTTTAAAGTGTGACACATTAACTTAATTCCTCTATAATTCGCACAATCTTGTGCATCACCTTTATTCTTATAAATAGGAATCAATTCACTCCCAATTGTAATTTAAACATTCCTAAATAATTCCCCTTTGATTAAGAACCTTCCTAAACAGCTCCCTCTTGATTAGAAAACTTCTTAATTCCCTCACAATCAAATTAGCTGATCCATCAGATTCTTTAACGCATATTTATGAATTTATTGTATTCTACTGTTTCTAATGAGTATGCCCTTGCTTGTATTGTGGTTTGAGCTTTAAGTGCATTTCAGTATTTGAAGACACCATGCTTTAATATGTGATTTCTGAGCAAATGAACTATGATTAATCTCTCTCTCTCTCTTTTTTTTTTTAATATTTTCAGAGGACCTGTACTTCAGGTTGAATGGAGCCCTCATCACGAAACTTTGTTGGCCTCATCTTCTGAGGATAAAAGACTGATGGTTTGGGACCTTTGCCGGTAGGTTTCTCAATTCGGGATATAATCTGCATTTATTCACATTGTGCTGATAATTTTGAACTATTTTGCTACTAATTATTAAAACAGTGACAGACTTATTTAACTTTCAAATAAAAAGAAACGAGGACATCATTTTGTCATTTCTTGTATATTTGAACAAAACCTAGATAATTGCAACTTTTATACATGGCGCTCCAGTAGCATCTGGCTTGTTTATATTAATGATGATACGTAACCTCTATTCTGGGTTAACTTAGGTTATGACCACTTAATTAACTTATTACCCTTAATATTTAGCGTTATGTTTCAAATGCTTTCTTATATTGAATGGTGGTCTCATTCCCTTGATTGCTAGGTGACGCTCATAGGCCTTCTAAACTAAATCATCTTCTAGGCAATACCCCAGGTATGAGGCAAGTGAGCTATTGGCTCCTAAGTCATGATCAAAGCAAGGAAGCTTCAAAGTTATGGGAATGCAATGGCATGTGATACTATGGTTAGAACAGGTTTTAGCATGTGGAAACAGTGCCAATGCATGGAATAAGTTGAAATTATTTCTTGAAATGATATCTTGTGCCTTTTTGTCTTGAATGTGCGTTGGTGGACACTGAAGAACTCAATGCACTTGTAGCATGTAGTTCACTGTGGCAGTCCATTTTTTAGGAACGTAATTGTAGCAAACAATCTGTAGAGTGCAGAACTGCTGAGGTTCTCATTTTTTTGTTAGACATTTTGAGCTGATGCTAGAGCTTCATTGACAGCAGTTTTCAGTTCTACTGAGTGATAGAAGCATAGAAGCTGGAGCGGTGAATGAAATGTTCTTTCTAGCATGTAATTGCTACAATGTATTTGATTTTGGTATTTCAGCACCATGAATAGAAATTATTTGGGTATGGGATGAGTAATTTGTACTTCTAGAAACCTGCTTATGCCTTGAACTGTCCTGTTCACCGGAGGTATTCCTTTTTTTCATGGGGACATGCAGTTTTAGATCAATCCCTCCATGAACCTTAGGGAAAAAAAGTTCTAATCCTTTCGTATGGCTTGATTCACTATTTGACCTAATCCATGCAAATCCCAAAATTAATTCATTTAATGGCACAAAGCCTTTTCCAAATAAAAAAATCACGTCCTTTATAATGATGAATTAGGGGATGCTTTCCACCATAATACTTTCTTAACATAAAATTAGCCCACAAACTTTTCATAAATATCAAGGAAACCCAAAGTTTATTAGAAAAAGCATATGAGCCATGTCAACAAGATTTTTACATCCCAGGCCCCCTTCCTCCACACCACAACACTTCTTCCAAGAAGCCTGGATAATATAAGACATTAGCGAGCAATAAAAGTAATCATATAATACACATGTTAAGTCATATATGTTCCTAAGAAAGGGTATTCAAATCTCCTTTGCTTTGCAACCATGGTTAACCTATTTCAAGTAAGATGTTGAATAGTGAAGATCTTTTTCGGCTGCTTTCCAAAGCTCCTCGTGTATGCATGAAAAAAGATTTCAATCAATCTCATGGCCCTATAGCTGTAGAACCTTATGATATAAATTGGCATTGATAACATTGCTATATGCTTATTGTTTATAGTAATGGGAGCACTACGGTTTGGGTCATAGCTATGTTCAACCGCATGTCAAAGTTCTCTGTTCTCTGCAGAATGCTCCATATCAAGTCCAAATCGCCTTGGTCGAATTTGGGGTTTTTGGAACTTTATTCTCTTGTTCTTCTTTCTTCATGGAAAGTCAAGAGAATTGAGAAATAGATGTACACCCATGTTCACCTTAGCTAAGTTAATCAAATCATCATGCTAGATCAGGTTCAACTTGTCGCTAAATATGAATTGGCTTGAACGGCCGAAGGCTTGAAATTTGCTAAGCTCTATATTGCCTAAGGCCTTGAATTGTTTCAAGTAACTCATTAAGTTACTCGGAAAGTTTGATTCAACTTGAGTTTTTTAGTATCGAGCTACTGAACTAGTTAAAGGATTCATATGAAGTTGCCCATTTATCAAGCTCAGTCGCCTAAGGAACTTGGCTACATGTCCTATGTATTAGCTAGCTACTAGGGGTTCTTACTAAAACTTATGAAGGGTAATCATTCTAGAACTTGCTTGAAAATCACAATTATCGTTTGACTACAAGCTAAACTCGCTCGCTACACAATTGGATGCACTGAGCCCAAATCTTTTTTTTTTTCTGTGTAATCACACTATCACACTATGTAGCCGATTTTATGCTGCCAATCTTGATCCCCACCTATTAAAATAAGATTTCTATTTGTGGTTGGGCATTATGCGATCTTGTATTTTATACGGATATTCTTTCCCACTGAAATCCCCCTTTAAACATAATCTAAGATTATATTCAAAATCTTTCACTATATGAGTTATTTTTTTAGCTCTGCTTGACTCGCCCTTCTATGCCCAAAATGTTTAATCCTTATCTCTAGTAAGGTCTCTTGTAATCTTTCCACGATAATATTGGATCAATTGTGCTTGCTTATCTAGTTATATGGTTCTTTGACTATCTACTGGCTAGAGAGAATCTCACAACAAAGGAGCATTAGATGGAAGGTGATGGCAAGAAACCCATTGTTGTAATTTAACTCTAAAAGTTCATTCTTTCTATTACAGCAAATGTTACCATTGCTATCTTTGAATTTGAACTCAAGAATTGCTCTATATGGTAGTTTATCAGGCTCAAAATGGCTTTGCGAATAAATACTCGCTCTACTGCGTGGGAGCTTTGAGTTTGAGAAACTTCTGTCGGAACAACCTATAGGAATGATTCCTGTCGTTAGACGGATTTCAAAAACTTAACAAAGTTGATTTGAAGGAGTTTTCTATTGAAAACCGGAAGTTCGCATCACTTTGTAGTTCATGTTATACCCTTTCCGTCTAATGAATTCAAGATAGGATTCCATTTATCGTGATAATGACGTTGAAGGTAAACCAAATCGACATTCAAACATTGTGAGTACTACAAATGAAGAAGTGATTACAAGCTAAAGAGGAGGAATTTCTAGGTGAGAGCTAGAGTGTGGGTTATTCTGTTTTTTTTTGGGGTTAATAAAGTGCATTCCTAAATTGATGGTGTCAGACTGTTTAGGGAATTGCCACAGGACTCGAGCCAGTAAATATTCTTTAACAACGGAAGGAATATTAAAACCATATGTTGATTATCGTGTGTTTTATGATACCCTGTATGGCAGGGCTCAAATTGATTGTATGATTTGTCCTGGTTCACTATAAACATAGAATGAATACACATAATGTTTACAGAAGTATCTTGCTGAAAAAATGCATTGTTCAGGAAGTGCAAAACTTATCATTTATGAATCCATTGAAAAAAAAAAGGGCTTGATAAAGCTTTTGTAGTATACTTTTTTACCCTGAGAGTGATCTGTTTTACTTTTGTAATTTTTATTTCTCTCTGTCATTGCATAATATTATTAAATAAACAAGAAAGCACTTCATCCTAATTTCATTCGATGATAAAAACTTGTCAGAATTGGTGATGAGCAAAATGAAGGGGATGCCTCGGATGGGCCTCCTGAACTGCTTTTTGTACATGGAGGCCACACTGCAAAGATTTCCGAGTTCTCATGGAACCCTGAGGAGCCCTGGGTCTTCGCCAGTGTCGCTGAGGATAACATTGTGCAAGTCTGGCAGATGGCAGAGAGCATATATCGAGATGGTTATGACAATGAAAGCGATGGAGATGCATATGCTATCAGTTAGGTTCTTCCTCCATCTTCCAAGCAGGTATGTTGAATGAACATATCCTTGTCAAAATATGAAGTTCTTGCAGTCAATCTGATGTTTTAGATTATAAAACTTTTCTTCCACTTTTTGTGCTCCTATATTCATTCAACATTATGATTTTTTATCTGAATTGATGTATTAGTTGAGAATCTGTTTGCACTATTTGCACCTTAGTAAGTTATTGAATCTGAGTTCACTGGCCTAATGATAACGACATCATGGGGCTGTTAACCTACAGGTAGGATTTACCAAATCTTGATAATGTAAATTTAGCAAGTCCTGCAACAACAACATTGAACCTTTATCCGGCTATATGGGGTCGACAACATGAATCTTTTTTATTTTCTATTGTGTTCTGTTAAGAGTCTAATTTTCATTTAAATCTAATAAAAATAATCATTTTTTAATATTTTATACCTCTACCTTTTTTTAACATAAGCTAAATCTAATAAATCTACTCCTAATTGGGTCATCAAAAGACTAGTTTAAATTTAGTTAAGTCCGGGATGAATATATATATATTAAAACTGTTAGGCACCTACTCTAATTAACTAATTTTCAAAATAGTTAAATTTAATTTAAAGGTAAAAAATTTCAAAATAGACGCACTCACCCTTAATTTTTAAGATAATACTTGCATTAATTATTGCTAGATTAAATTAATTTTATTTTTAATATGAAATATCATATATTATATTGTAACTCCATAAAGAAAATGGGAAGTCAATACGTCTATCCTTTTTTGGTTTTATAAATGAGACGGAAATTAAATTTTCAAAATGTATTTTATTAATAAATATCTTATCTAGAATCTATAAAAAAAACAAAGATTAAAATAAAAGAAGATATGCATATATATATATATATATATATATCCTCTTAAAAATAAGCATTAATGAACTGTAACTATTAGCAATCAATCAATCAACCCTTAAATTTTGTCTTATGCGAGTGCAGCGTTGGATTATTTGCAGATCATAAGCGCGTAAGCGTAGCAAGCAAGAAAAGAAACGGACCCGCTAAGAATCCCACGACAGCTTCCAGATTCGTACTGCAAGAGACGATAGAACGAATCCGGAAGCATAGGAGGGAGCGAGCTTCTTGCCTCTTGCCTCTTGGCTCGGCCGTATTAGTGAGATGATAAGATTCTATAATCCGTATAGTATCATTTTAGAGGGAAGCGAGTTGGATGACGGTCCGATTCCAGAGATGGGCGGTCCGAAACGCGATGGGGTTAGACGTCTGAGTGCAGCGGGACCCACCCCCCCGCCTCTTTTCCTGAATCCACTCAGAAGACGGCCACTTCTGCACGTCTATCGGGGACCCGGCGTGAGAACCCTTCAATTTAAGCGGGAGGAGCAGCCAGAGGGCTGGTTCTGCCTGGGCAAATAAATATTCGCCTTCTCGTTCCACTTTCCACGTGTCCTTCTTCTGTTTTTTGGATGGGTTCTTCGCCTCACCCCCCCCCCCGCCTCAACAGCATCCACTAGGCTTCGCCGCCCAATGGACTACATAAAATGATTCGGTGGGCCCTCCACGTCAGGCGTCAGGGCTGGTTTCTTGCATATTTTTAACCATCCAAAAAAACTTGTTGAGACTAAGTTTTAAGGAAATTTGATTAGATTTAGCTGATAGATCTGAGATATCTTTGGGGCTGTTGGATTTATATTATGATGGCGGGCCCCACCAATATCATTCACAATTCTTTTATTAGAACTTGAACTTGAACTCACTTGGTGTTGCTGTTAAACAATATATATATATATATATATATAAAAGAATAATTTATAACAATGCATGTTAATGTTAATGTTAATGTTAGAGATAAGGTTTAGTGCTTAATGATTGTTTAGGCGTATATAGGGTAGATAATGTCTGTGAGCTGACATAAAGTTTTTAAGTCAGAGATCTTTTCATATTTCACTTTGTTTAGGGTTTAGGGTTATATTTTTGGCCCTTTAATTGGAAGGATAAAAAACGCTAACAATATCAAATAGCAGATTCTATATATATACGCATAAAGAGCAGCAGAGATTTTTTTTCTGCTTGCTTTATAATTAAGAAATATTTTGAAAACTGGATTTATTTTTTTCAAAATCAATTTAGAATCAACTAGGGTGGTAATTGGGCAGGTGTGCAATTAGAGCAACTATTACATACTGATAATAAAACCATCAAAAATATGAGATGACATGTGGGCAAGCTCACCACCACAATATTTCTGCTCTAATGACTATTATTTTTAGGGATTTTTACATACATAACATTTAAAATTATTAAAAATACATATTCAACACCCAAAATTCTGTATTTACTGATATACCACATAAAATCTAACTTTTCTTCTATTCTAACACCTCGTTAAACCCCGTCAAAAATCCCATTTTTTGTCCGGAGCCTTCGCTTCTGCTTCTGCCCTCTCGGCTACAACAATCTCTCGGATGTAAGGTAAGATAGCAAAAATCTCCATTACCCCTTCTCTGGTTCTTCCAAAATTTACGATTTTAGGGGTTCCTCACGCGAACGAACGGAAGATAACGAGCGGATAGGGATTTTTGACGGAGCTTAAACGGAGTGTTAAAATAGAAGGAAATAAAGATTTTAGGTGGTATATTAGTAAATACAGAACTTTGGGTGTTGAATATGTATTTTCAATAGTTTAAGGTGTTATGTAATGATTCTTTTTTGTTAGTACTGCAAGTGCAAGTGCTACTGCTACTGCTGTTGTTGTATTTACTATTAATACTAATTAATACTAACTATCAGCAAAACAAAATTTCTTTAGCTTATCTCAAAAAGAAGGATGCATGGTTAGTGTCAATAACAAGCAATACTATTATATATGGATAAAATTTACATTGTATGAGATATTAACTTTAAGCTGATATAGCTCACCATATGTATATATATATACTATTTTTTTTTTACAACCAAAAAAAGAAAAAGAGAAGAAAAAAAAAAACAGAAGAAAAAGAAGAAGAGGGCAAATAGTACTCTCAACAAGTTTCTCAAAATGGCGAACTTGAAGCTCGCTGCAGCTTCCCTTTGCTCGTCGCCTGAGCCGCTATTGCCATCTTTAGCTGATGCCCATCACAGCAAATCAAACAATATTCAATTGATAGCCAAATTAAGCATAAAAGATCAGACCAAAACAATAAGAAAAGGATTATTTCCTTCAATAATATGTTATTTAAAAATACATTATTGTTCGATATTGCTTTGAGGAAATGTTTTCCTGCTTAATCAATATTTCCTATTTATTATACATATATGGAATTCATAATTTTGATAATTTTGGCCTTAACTTTATTAGCCAAACTTTCGGTCCACCATAGTATAGTATATTATATTATATTCTTTCTGTTAAGAATCAAATTAGTGCCTCCTATCATTCAAATTTTGATAGATTAAAGCAATATATGAATATACAATTTTAAAAAAAATTAAGATATTATCTTAAAAATAACATAAATATCTGTCAAAAGCATCATTAAACAATAAGAATAAAATTAGAAAAAAAATAAAACAAAAAGAGTCCCCAAGTCTCATTACCTCCTCCTGCTCTCGTTTGAGTGCGGCGTTCTCCTGTACAAGATGAGCGACTTCCATCTCCAGCTCGTTCGTATAAGCCTTTGAAGATTTCAAAAAAATAAAAAAATAAAAAAGAAGATTTTTTTTAGAATCAAAATCCAAGATTTGAATCATGGATTGGTTTTACAGATCAAAGGGGTTTCAGAGATGCCTGCTTTCTAGCTCTGGATCGTGCCGCGGACTCTCTGTTTTTTATCATCTTCTTCCAACGGCGTTCTTCACCGCCGTCAGTGATGGTGGAAGCCGGCTGATGATCGATGGCGCAGCGCTTACGTGGGAGAAAGGGCTCGGGTTGATTGCCAGAGCGGAGAGAAAGAGTATAAGAAGGTAGAGAGTCCGGCGAGTGAGGAGGGTGGGAATCTTTGAAAGTTCCAGAGAGGAAATCATGGAAGGCGGCGGCGGCGGTGTGCCGCAGAGAAAGCGGAGGAGAAGGGAGGTTGGGTGGGAGATTGGAGAGGGCGATGCCTTTCCAGACTTCTTCCATGAGAGAGAGAGAGAGAGAGAGCAGAGAGAAGAAACAGAGGAGCTGGGAGTTTAGTAAATATTTACTATTTAGCTCTTCCTAGGATTTTTTTTTTTTTTTTTGGGTAGATGCCCTTCGGCTCTCGGCCCTCTCCCTAGGAAATAGATCTTCTTAGAAAAAAAGCGGATAGTTTTGTGTTCTTTGCTTTTTGGGAATGGGAAGGACGATATTTTTTTTTAATTATTGAAATTACAAATTAATAAGATCGAAACCTCATCTCAATATTTGCAGTCACATTTGAGAGTAATTGTATGAAATATTTTTTATACGCTTATTTAACATTAATGTTCTTTTAATTTTAATCTATATTTATGCGCTTATTTAGTTTTATTTTAATTTTTTTAATAAAAGTGAGAACCGAAGCCTAATTATAAGACTTATAGGAACTGCTATAGTTTTTTATAAAAGATGATTGTAAAATTGTTGGGGGAATATAAATTTTTAGAATATTATTTATTTGAAATTTTTTAACTTGATTTTCTCTTTCAGTTGAAATTTTAATTTTATCCTTGCCCACGACCATGATGGTCTAAAAATTCACAAAGTTTTAAAAAAGTTAAAACGAAAATTTTGTGATAGCACACAAAAGAGAGAATTACCATTCGAAGGAGAAGCAGTGGAACACTAACTAATAATATTGAGACTAGTACTCTTCTCTCGCTCTCTCTCTCTCTCTCTCTCTCTATTAGGAGGAGGTTATTTTAAGAAATTGTGCCAAATTATTTGAGATGTGATTCGCATAATTTTGAATTCAGCGTCCTTTGAATGAATTTATATATCGTTAAATTTATTTTGAACTTAATAATGAATATGAAGAATTTATATTACATCAATTTTCAAATAAATTCAATATTTTTTAAATTCATCATAATATAATTTTTGTAGAGATATATTGATCATTTAGGTAGAATGAATAGTTTGATGACATAATGTAATAACTTTTTTATGAATATTTAATCATTAATTAAATTTGATGAATAAATAAAGAAAGAAAAATGCTTAAAAGATTAGAGCTTTCAGACAATTCCCACTATCAAAAGAAAGAAAAGTCTTCACCCCCATTGTCCCTCATGGGCACCTTACTTTGTATTTTACATAAATTAATTTCATGTCATATGCAAGCATATCAATATTTATATGATGCTCGTTTCATACTTTTACCATTTTCACATACCATTAGAAGCTCTCGAACTATTTCAAAACTCACGTTTTGAATTATATAATCATCCATTCAATGCAGATGCAATAAAAAAAAATTTAGTGCTGAGCCCTAAAATGAGAATAGAAGACTATTTTGTATGAATGAACTTCAACAAAGCAATGAAAAAATATTATCACAAAATCCTGATACTACCGAGCATCAGAATTATTAAATGTAATTCAAAGTATTCATATATAATATAAATTTCGAAATAAATTTAAGGATTCTTTAACTCGTTCTAATATAATTTATATCAAAATATTCTTAAATAATTTTCCAAATATTAATCTTCTCATTATACATGTTCTGAATTCAACCACACATTCTAGTACTACAGATTAATCGTCATGTATGAGTTAGAAATATCAGAATAAATAAACAAATAAATAAATATTTAATAAAATAGATAAAGGATTCATATCATATTATGAACATCAAGAAAGCTCAATGTGAAAGCAGATCCAGCAGAATTCAAAAAATACATTTAAGTAATATAATGCAAGTTCTTCAGGAAGAAAAGAGGCAAGTAATGTAAGTAGTTCTATGCTAGGAGGATTAGAGAGCGAGAGAGGATGATATTGAATCAGTTCTCCAACTCCTCTACTCACAAAAGAATGGAGGTTTCTGCAACTCAAGAAACAGAAATAAGAAAGACCAAAGATGATGGAGGGTTAGTTCACAAATGATCATGAGAAGCAGCAGCAGCACCCAAAAAAGACTCCAAATAATAATAATAATAATAATAATAATAATAATAATAATAATAATAGTAATAAGGGAAAAAAAACTATACATTTTTTTATTATTATTATTATTATTTTTTTTGATGAGCAGTTACCTTAAAGGCTACAGTCGAAAGCTTCCTTGGGACCAGCCTTACCCAAATAAAGATTTCAAATGCTCCGAGTATTTCCTTCATTGAGCGCAATATTCTCCATCTGAGAAACAAGAGATTCTTGTTTTGTGGTAGTCTGAGAATTAGGTTCAGATTCCGTGTTATCTTTATTTTGTCGTGGGTTAAATATCCAAATCTGCCATCCATCACGTTTTCTGACTTTGTTGCCCTGTGGAAATACAAGCAGTTACAGAAACTTCTGATAGAACAAATGAGTGCATGTCATAAAAATTGCGCAGCACCAATTTTTAAAATAAAATTAAATAAAAAAAACTGAAAACTTCAAATTTTATTCTCCTTATATTGCCCAACAAACAGTCAAGTCCAACTTAAAATTATTGAACTAGGTTTGAAGCACATTTTGAGTTCCAATAAAAGCCTCATAAAGATTTGTCACACAGCAGATATATATGTGCAACAAGCTACACCCAAGACTTTAAGCTTTCCACTTCTTTTTTAGTGAATTTAATCACAATTACACAGGCACAAAATAATCCTGGCACTCCCAGGTCTTGGCGGGAGAGCTGAAGTTCCCCCAACCATTGAGGCATGGGCTGAGCTTTCCACCTACTTCTAAAGAATCAAAAGCTCGACTGTGTACCAGAAGAACATGTCAACTCACAAATCCACTACGTTCAACTATGTTTGTTCATACCAAGAAGCTTACACTCGTACAAGCGATATAACCAACCACATTGCTCAACTAAGTTCAATTTATTTCTAACCACCCGAGATGATTAAGAAGCCCGCGCATAAGCCATTTCTTTGTTTCAACTTCCTAGAAATAAGGGTTTACATTTGATTAAACAATTTCAGTTTACTTCAACTCTTTAAACATTTTTGCCCAATTAAAAGCATCTGTTTAAAGGCTCTATGAACTTGAATTTAGCATCATTCTCTATAAAAGCTTGTCAAATTTTTTTTAATGCAAAAAATAACCGATTTGGCTACTTCCGTTCACAACAGATGCTTCCGATTTTTTTTTTTTTCCAACTTTAATCTTACCATATTTTGGTAAATGACATTTTTTTCATGCCTTTGAAAAGTAACATAGGGATTCTAAAACTTCTGCACATACAAAACAGGCTCTGAGACCTAAGGTTATCAAGGCCCATACCCTATCCAGGATTCGGTTCCTGCTCGTGGGGAATAATCAAAAGCGTCAGACGATGACAAAAATTGAAGTCATAAGCACCTCCGTCATCATAATGACGCGGACGTGCATCTTCCTTTTGTTGCTCTTTTTTTTTTTTTTCTTTTTGCATTTTTATTTAATGATTTTCATTACGACAATTTGTTCAGCTTCATGTAAAAAAAGAACAAAGAGACCTCTTCCTCCACTGCTAAAGATTGGTCTAAGCAAAAAGCGGCCTTTGATTCTGGGCCAGGGGATGCTAAAACACATTCCATCCCTACTGGTACATCTACCTTGAGTCTTCTTTTCAGTCCCCATTCATAGGTTCTAATTGCATGCATTTTTTGTTCGAATGCTGCATATACACGCTTGTATGATTTGTAGAGTCGTACATCCTGAAGCTGACAGTGGCCCTACCTGTCTAACACTACTATCAACATGTTGACCCATGACAACTTGAGTATCAAAGCACACCCATCTGCTTTAATCCATGTTTAATGGAGCAGCATTGCAATTTTCACGCTCATTTCTTGCGTAGCATGGGTAGGCGTCTGATATGACATGGAAGTAAAAATAGCAAAAGAAATAGAAACTGCAGTAATACTCAAATAATGGCTGATTTTTTTATTATCACTTCAATAAGAAAGAAAGATATAAGTGATCTACTATTCGAGAGGTAGATTAGCTCTCTCAATCAATCTAAACGCTCCTAGGAAGCCCTCAAAGAAAAGAATTACAGCAAAATGCAAACTCCCCAATAGCATGATACCTAACCTTAATCAAAACTCCCCCTTAAATAGTGCCCTAGCCACAATAACACAAATAGAACATTCCTAAAAGGTATTAAAACAACATATTCTTTATGCCTTGAACTACACCACTGGCCAAAATGAGGTAAATTTAATATGTCGTTACCCAGTTAGTGATGGATTCATGGCGACATACGTGACTGATGATGACATATGTGAAGTTGTGCTATTGAAGTTTACTAGTGCACCCTCATTTTGTACGTAGATACTACCAAGATGTGCCAAACCAAACATTGGTTCATGCTCCAAAACCAAATGTTGTAGTACTGACGCAACAATCAATCATGTGAAATAGTTCTATCCACCCCCCTCCAAGATGTGTCACGTATTGGGTAATAACTGATCTTAATTTTAGTGGCTACAATGCAAATTATTTTTGTAATGAGAAATTGTATATGCAATACGATAATCACAACAACCAATGATCATGAGGCAATTACTTCAAGATGTAACTTATTAGCAATCAACGAACTAAATGACCAAAATGATGATGAATTATACACAACAGAAAGAAGTTCATCTAGTGTTGACTCAGAAGATGATGGTGACAATATGGGAAGATTAGAAATATCAAAACTGGATGAGTTGAGAGGACATACTTTTCTTCATGGACTTCTCAAGAGGAAATATGGCTGATGAGATGACAATGAATAATGAGTACATGCAAGTATGTCGAAATGCTGAAGAGTGGAACGAAAATCTAATCTTTGATGTTCCAATGGATGACCTACCACATGCAGAAGATATCACCACCTAGCATGAGCTATATGCGGGTATGTTCTTCCCGAATAAATTTCAATTATAGTGTTTTATTAATTCATGATCTATAACTACTAATATTGAGCACAAAAAGTGTCTGAATAAATCCAGACTGTCAATTGTCTGTGTTTATAATGACAAAATATATCACTGCCTTGTGGGCAACATCTACATGCTGCCAAGAGTAAGCGCTTAGGCGATGCATGGCAAGTTTCAATCATGGGTGATGCACACACTTGTGACATCCTATCACGTGTCAGGTACAACATTACGGCAATTCACAATTTATATGCCAATTATATCTTGCATACAATGTGAGATAGACATGAAGCCTAAAAAGATAGTTGGCCATGTAGAGGCTAAGTTCAATATCTGAATATCTTACATGAAGGCAATGGGATAATAGAAAAAATGCAATAAGTGCAATTTTTTATAGTTGGGAAGAATCATACCATTCACTATATCAATTTATGGAAGCTGTAAAATAGCAATGCCTGGAACTACTTAAGTAATTAAATATAGTCCCACCTTAAAATTTCAAAGCTTATTGTGAAGTTTTGGCCCATCCATCTCTGGGTGATCCCACAACAGAAATGTATTAATGCTGGATGGCAAGTTTCTTGTGGGAAAGTACAAAGGCAACCTTTTGACTGTTGTTGCTATTAATGCTAATAATGGTTTGTTTCCCCTCACATTTGTTGTGGTCAAATCTGAGTCAAATGAGTTGTGAATTTGATTTTTACGTAACTTGCATAACTACATTGAGAGCATCAGGATATATTGAGACTAATGCATAATATCATATCAATATGCCAGTCTAGTTCGTAGTTGTAAGGAGATCTTTCCGTGGGCAGCACGAACCTCCACGTGAAAATTTTAAGAAGGATTTGAGACAGACGGGGATAACGGACATGCGGTTAGTTTGTGAGAAGATATACTTCCCTAAAAAGACTGATGATTAAAAGATTTTTAATATGCATATGATCAATATTTTTAATTTAAAAGAATGATGCATATGATTTGTTAGTCAAGTGTGATTTAATAAAATTGAGTTTATGGTACGACAGTGCCTTCAGACATGGGTTAATGACTACTAATGCATTTGAGTCTTTTAATGGTGTACTTAGATAGGCACGTGGACTACCTATACAAGTTTTGATATATTATATCTACTGTAACATAAATGTTCCCTTCATTAGGTAAGTGTTGCATAACAATTATTTTTAACTAATTAGGTAAGTGTTACATAACAATTATTTTTAACTAATGAGTCCAACTTTATGTGTGTGTGCGGGGGGGTTGTTTCCTATCTAAACCGAACTCCGGCCTCATGCCCTCACTTGCATTTTTTTTTTATTTTTTCCCCTTAAAAGTCTGCTTCCTTCTTGCCCTAAAACCTTCGCATATTCCCTCTGGCCTCTACCTCAATGTTGTCTGCGGAATCAACAAAGCTTGAACGGTGCTTGCCTGACACCTCTATTGATGAGACCTTAGAATGAGAGCTTGCAGCGACAGTTCAACACCTCATTTGCCAACGAGGGTAATGTCTTTCACCTCTGTCGCATTTTGAAACAATTGTTCAAGGAAGCTTCTTTGCCTTCTTCGAAGCCGTTGTGCCTGTCACCTTCTTCAAAAGCCAAAGCACTAGTGACCAAAATTGCTGCCAAACTCCTCTTCTCGCTTCACAAGAGTCATCGTCATTCCAATCCTTAGCTTCATATCTCTTCGCATACTCGCCATCACCAAAGGTCACTAGTGCTTTGGCTTAAAAGACAGTCTCGCAATTCAATGAAATAATATCAATAAAAAAGAATAGACTACCAGAGTTACTTACCTCTGTCATGTCTCACTTCATTTACCATAGCAAAAGCTGTTATCCAATTCTTTGCTTCCATCTAGAAAAGACTTATTGGAAATTTTCATAAGTGATGAAGCTATAAGTGTATCTGCTACCTTTTAATTCTGATAGAGGTAAATGAGCTTCCCAACCAAATTTTGATATCAACCTATTGATGAGGACATTTCTACATGGAAAGTTTATCGAAGACGTGGCCGTCGATCTACGGCCACGATCGAGTCTCTATATTTTTGAGTCTTGTTGAGTCTTTGTTTCTTTCATTAGTTCTATGTTTATTTCCTATGCTTATTTCCCTATGTACCCTTATATTTGTTGTAAGCCCGGAGGGCATCGTCGTCTTTATGTTGTGTCTTTGTGTGAGGCTATTTAAAGCCCTCCTATGTACTTTTGAAGTTAATGAATGATTATTATTAAAATTCCTGCATATTGCGTTCTTGTGTGAACTTGAGAGCTTTGGAGAGATCCTTTGGAGAAGGAAGCGCATCACCCACCAATTTTGATGCGTCGGATTCGTGGTTCTAAATTTTGTTCCTCTTTCCTTCTTCTCCTCCCCCTCCCCTTCTCAAAGCAGCCCCTATTCCTCCCCACAACCCCACGGCCCATTCCCCCCCTCCCACCTCCCACCCGACGGCCTCCACCTCCACCCAAGCCGCCGCCCTTGCCTACCCCTTCCCCTCCTCTTTCTCTTGTTTCCTAATATGGAATGATCATATTTGGGATTGAATTTTGAATTCAAGATCAAGAATTTAAATTTCAAAATCTTTCCTAATATATGAAATCTATTTTAGGAAAGTTTTGAGATCTCATTCAAATCAAATTTTAATTGAAGGGAATTTAATTATTTCTTTCCTATTCCCTAGATCCTAATTTAGAAACCCCAATCAATCACCCAAATCCCTCCCCCATCCCATTAATGCCGCCGGCCCACCTTGCTCATGCCGCCCTCCCTTCTCCCCTTCTCTCTCCCCAATCTCCCTTCAATCAATACCTCTTACTTCCTTTTCTAATCCCTACCAAATTTCAAAATCTGAAATAATTTCAGGATTAGGAATTTTGAACCCTTCTAACCCTAACCCTAACCCTAACTTCACAAACAACCTTTCCTCCCTCATCATACCTTGGCCGCCCACTTCTCTTACCCTCTCTACTTGATTTTTCAAAGGGAAAGCCCTCATCCTTTGGAAGGAACCTTCAAGGACAGCAAAGCTACATCAACGTCACCTCCTCTACTTCTTAAGAAGCATGAATGGAAGTTCGTCCATGGGATTCGGGCTTAGTGCTTGACGATCAAGACAATATAGACATACTCCGCTCCCCCTTTTTCGACATGGGATTTGGCTACGAAACTACCGTTGAGGAGTACTTGAAGAGGATCCACATTACTTTGGTTGATACTCTCGACGATCAAAGGACCAAAGGAAAGTGGACTACCGTCGGACGATTCACACCCGCCATTCCTCCGACGACTTCGCTTTTCTCCGTCAGAAGCTACTTCCACCGTCTTCTACACATCATTACTGGTACCTTGGTCAATTCAAAGGAGTTCCTCCGGCGACGATTCCTCTCTAAGTAAGGGTTGACTTTTCTTCCCTTGTCAATTCTCTATTCGTTTTCCTAACCTTGTAGGTGGTGGCGGAAGCGCAAGGAATTGCTCCACTTAACTCTTGCTAAAAGCTTAGTAAACGTAGGGGAATGAGTTATTGATTTTCTTTGTTGCTAATCTCATTGTTAGAGTAGGGATTTTGAATGAATTCTTACAATTAAGCATGTTATTGATTCTCTAGTTTATCTGTTTGTCCTAATGTTTGGCTAGTGATTTGGCCTAAACAAAGGCATCCGTCTCTAGTTTTACTTTATCGTTCTACGGCTAATAATTGAATCCTTAATGCTCCAGAACAAGAAATCGTGCAATAATCTATTTCACTCATTTTAATTACGTAGTCCTGCATCATCTGGTATCAGAGCATGGTTTGCTCTAGTTTTGCATGCTAGACATCTTCCTAGGAGTTGTTTTAACTAGTTTACGTATTGTTGCATGCATATGGCCATTTAAAATAATTTGTTTACATTTTTTTGTTTGCTGTCCACTGCATTCCTGCATGCATTTAGTGGTTGTTAAGCTTGTGTATCAAGTGTTCAAGTGCTGTCCTTAACCTAGCCACCTCACTAGTTGTCTAGGTTGCTTAAATCCTCCTAGTAGTTTGCTGTCCAAGTAAATTCTGCACCATCTAGTGACATTTTAGGAAGTTTTTCTTCACAAATAGGTGCTGCCCTCTATCCCAACTCACCCTAAGTGTCACCTAGTGTCTAGGTATGGATCCTGAACAACTTGGAAGGACTTTAGACTTGTTGGTAGGGCAAATGAATAACATTAGCCAGCAGCTCAAAGAAAATCAAGCTGACCTAGCTGAACTTCGGAGGAACACTACTGAACGATTTGATACACTTGAGCGTACACGAGAGCACCCTATTCCCTACACCCCTTCCAGACCACCGTCCATGTATGGGGATGACACCTACCCTGATGAGCGGCAACATCGTGCCAATCATCGCACTCCACACTATGGACATGACCCCCGTCATGATCCTGATATACCACTTATGAAAAATATTAAAGTTGATGCTCCTACCTTTGATGGCACTCTCGATCCCCAGCTCTTCCTGGACTGGGTCAAAGGTATGGACAGTTTCTTCAAGTGGTATAATATTTCCGAGGCGAGGAAGGTTAGTTTTGCGGAAATGAAACTCACGGGTAGGGCAAGCCAATTCTGGTCAAACTTAGAGAGTCTCAGAGAGGCTAGGAACGATTACCCCATCAATGATTGGCCATCTATGAAACGTGAACTTAAGCAGAAGTACTTGCCTCCCTCGTACTTCCCTAGGTTATTGGATAGATGGAATAGGCTAACTCAGGAAAATAAACCAGTCAAAGAGTACATCGCCTCCTTCGACGATTACTTAATTCGATGCAAAGGGGAGACCTCTACCACCCCCGCGCAGATTTTGTCTATGTTTCGCACTGGGTTGCGAGAGGATCTTCGCAACAAGTTATTTGCCCGGAACGTCACTACCCTGGAAAACGCCTACAGTTTAGTGTTAGATTTAGAGGAGACCCGTTCCCAGCGCCCGAGCCGTTCACATGACTCTAGACCCTCCTACAGGCCTTCCGGTAGTGCCACTCCTCACTCTACCACTGCACGATCCACTCCTGGGAATGTGACCCGACCACCTACGGGTCACCCAAACCCTCGACCTGATTTTAGAAACAAACCTCCCACTCCGGATACCCCTCGGTCCAGCCCCGGGACCAAGTGCTTTCGATGCCAGGGGTATGGGCATATCGCTTCTCAGTGCTCCAGTCCCTACAAAGTCTCTATCATTGAGGAAATTACTGAAGAGGATTTCGAGCCCGAGGTTGATCAGGTCCATCAAGTAGAGGAAGAAGGTGACTTCTTTGAAGAGGACAATGACACCGCCGCTCTTCACTGCCTTCAGAGGTTGGACACATCCCCCATCTGCGTGGTGAGATGTGCACTGTCACACCCCGTTACCTCTGATGACTGGCGTAGGACTTCTATTTTTCATACCTACACCAAAATCAAAGATAAAAACTGTAAAGTCATCGTTGATAGTGGCAGTTGCATCAATGCTGTCTCCTCCAGCATGGTGTCCAAATTAAATCTTTCTGCTGTTCCTCACCCCAATCCGTATAAGGTAGCTTGGGTCAACTCCACTGCCTTGGAGGTGAAAGAACGAAGTCTCGTACCTATCTCCTTTGCCACTTACAAGGAGAATGTGTGGTGCGATGTTCTAATTATGGATGTGGGACAGATTCTGTTGGGGCGACCTTGGATTTTTGATAATGATGTCCACATCTATGGGCATTCAAACACCTGCGTGTTTGAACATGCGGGTAAAAAGATTAAGTTGTTACCCTCGCAGCCCAGGGTCAAGGAAGAACCCAAACCCCACCCTCTCAAGTCCAAGAAAGGATTAAACTTAGTCACCGCTAAAGTTCTAGACTCTGAGATTACCCGAGGCGCACCTCTGTACGCATTAGTGGGTCGTGAGATTCCCACCGAATCTGATGACCCTATACCTCAGGAAGTCCAACCTATTTTAGGGCAGTTTGCTGATGTCTTCCCTGAAGATCTCCCGGATCAATTACCTCCCCTTAGAGACATTCAGCACGTAATAGACTTAGTCCCTGGAGCCTCCCTCCCTAACCTGCCACATTATCGCATGAACCCCACGGAGCATGCCGAGCTTAAGAGGCAGGTCGATGAATTACTACAGCGAGATTTCATTAAGGAGAGTCTTAGCCCCTGCGCGGTGCCCGCCCTTCTCACTCCTAAGAAGAACGGAACTTGGAGAATGTGTGTTGATAGCCGTGCTATCAACAAAATCACCATCAAATATCGTTTCCCTATTCCCAGATTAGATGATATGCTAGATATGATGACGGGTGCCACTCTCTTCTCCAAGATCGACCTCAAGAGTGGATACCACCAGATCCGGATCCGACCCGGTGATGAGTGGAAGACTGCTTTCAAAACTAAGGATGGTCTATACGAGTGGTTGGTCATGCCTTTCGGGTTGAGTAATGCCCCGAGCACCTTTATGAGAATCATGACCCAGGTGTTACGCCCTTTTATGGGTAAGTTTGTCGTTGTCTACTTCGACGATATTCTTATCTATAGCCATTCTATTGAACAACACCTGGACCACCTAAGGCAAGTCTGTTCGGTCTTAAGGAAAGAACAATTGTACGCGAATCCTAAGAAGTGTACGTTCCTTGTCGATCGAGTCATCTTTTTAGGATTTATCGTGTCAGCTCAGGGGGTTTCTGCTGACCCCGAGAAAGTGAGAGCCATCATTGAATGGCCTCTTCCTCAGAACATCCGGAAAGTCCGCAGCTTCCACGGGTTGGCCACCTTTTATAGGAGATTTATCCGAAATTTCAGCACTATCGTTTCTCCCATCACTGACTGTCTTAAGAAGGGTGATTTTCACTGGACCCCGACCGCCACCCGAGCTTTCGATGAGATTAAGAAGAAAATGGTGGAAGCCCCAGTGATGAGACTTCCTGATTTCTCCAAAGTCTTCGAAGTGACATGCGATGCTTCGGGAGTTGGAATTGGAGGAGTCATATCCCAAGAAGGTCATCCAGTAGCATATTTTAGCGAGAAGCTGAACGACATTAGGCAACGATATTCTACTTACGACAAAGAATTCTACGCTGTGATCCAATCCCTCCGCTATTGGCGACACTACTTGCTCCCGCAAGAGTTCGTCATCTTCTCGGATCACGAAGCTCTGCGTTACATCAACTCCCAAAAGAAATTAAATGCACGCCACGGTCGTTGGGTAGAGTTCCTTCAAGAGTACACTTATACCCTTAGACACAAGGCGGGGGTCGAAAATAAAGCTGCCGATGCTCTCAGTCGTCGTATGATGATTGCCACTGAGATGAAAACTGAAGTTGTGGGTTTCGACCAAATAAAGAGGGACTATCTGGACTGCCCTGATTTCAAAGAAACCTACTCTCTCTTGTCCACAGGCAATCCGCGCTTTGTGGATGACTTCCTTTTGGAGGATGGTTACCTTTTCAAAGCTCAAAAGCTTTGTATTCCTAGCACCTCCCTTAGGGAATTTCTTGTCTGGGAACTCCACGCCGGAGGCCTCGCTGGGCACTTCGGACGGGACAAAACTATAGAAGCCGTGGAGTACCGTTTCTTTTGGCCCAGCCTGAAGAGAGACGTTGGTAGGATGGTTAGCCGGTGTCACACGTGTCAGTTAGCCAAACAGCGTAAGCAGAACACTGGCCTTTACACTCCTTTGCATGTCCCTAGTTGTCCTTGGCAGGATGTTAGTATGGATTTCATTTTGGGCCTGCCCAAGACAATTCGTAGAAATGATGCCATATGTGTTGTAGTTGATAGATTTTCCAAAATGGCTCATTTCATACCTTGTTCCAAAACATCCGACGCCTCCCACATCGCCAAGCTTTATTTCAATGAGATTGTCCGTCTACATGGTCTCCCAAAGACCATCGTATCAGATAGGGATGTTAAATTCACTAGCTATTTTTGGAAAACCCTTTGGATGAAATTAGGCACAAAATTACAATTCTCTACAGCCTTTCATCCACAGACTGATGGTCAGACGGATGTAGTTAATAGGAGCCTAGGAAATCTGTTACGGTCTCTGGTCGGGGAACATATTAAGGACTGGGATGCTATTTTACCTACTGCTGAGTTTGCATATAATAATTCGATCAACCGAACCACTGGCCTGAGTCCTTCTGAAATTGTTTATGGGTTCAAACCTAGGCAACCGATAGATCTCATACCCACATGCCCTAGGTATAGGATTTCTGAGTCTGCATCTTCATTTGCATCACATATGCATGAACTTCATAAAGAAATTGCACGACAAATTGATAGGAGCAATAATGATTACAAATTACATGCTGATCTGAAACGAAAATTTAAAACTTTTGATGTTGGTGACTCTGTGATGGTGCGGATTCGTCCGGAACGGTTCCCGCAGGGAACAGTTAAGAAATTGCATGCTAAGAGTGCTGGACCATTCAAGATAATTAAGAAAATCAACGATAATGCTTATGTGGTAGACCTTCCTGCTGAGTTCAACATCAATCCCTCCTTTAACATAGAAGATTTAGTTGCATATGAAGGTCCGGATTTCAATCCGCCAAACCCACTCATACAACAGCCTTGTGTGAACCCACCCTGTGAGATCCCTAACCTACCTCCACTACCAGATATCCCTAAATCACCTATGGCAGAAAAAGTGGACGCAATTCTGAGCGATGAAGTCATTTCTACAATGGAGGGTGGACGACATAGGTACTTGATCAGGTGGAGAGGTAAGCCCGAGTCTGAGGATACTTGGTTGGATCGTGAGGAGCTGCAGCAGGTGGATCCTGATGCATTGGAGATTTATGATAGTACCAGAGCTACTTACTCGACAGAGTCGAGCTTTCTTCCACCCCGGGAGAATGATGAGGACATCTCTACATGGAAAGTTTATCGAAGACGTGGCCGTCGATCTACGGCCACGATCGAGTCTCTATATTTTTGAGTCTTGTTGAGTCTTTGTTTCTTTCATTAGTTCTATGTTTATTTCCTATGCTTATTTCCCTATGTACCCTTATATTTGTTGTAAGCCCGGAGGGCATCGTCGTCTTTATGTTGTGTCTTTGTGTGAGGCTATTTAAAGCCCTCCTATGTACTTTTGAAGTTAATGAATGATTATTATTAAAATTCCTGCATATTGCGTTCTTGTGTGAACTTGAGAGCTTTGGAGAGATCCTTTGGAGAAGGAAGCGCATCACCCACCAATTTCGATGCGTCGGATTCGTGGTTCTAAATTTTGTTCCTCTTTCCTTCTTCTCCTCCCCCTCCCCTTCTTAAAGCAGCCCCTATTCCTCCCCACAACCCCACGGCCCATTCCCCCCCTCCCACCTCCCACCCGACGGCCTCCACCTCCACCCAAGCCGCCGCCCTTGCCTACCCCTTCCCCCTCCTCTTTCTCTTGTTTCCTAATATGGAATGATCATATTTGGGATTGAATTTTGAATTCAAGATCAAGAATTTAAATTTCAAAATCTTTCCTAATATATGAAATCTATTTTAGGAAAGTTTTGAGATCTCATTCAAATCAAATTTTAATTGAAGGGGATTTAATTATTTCTTTCCTATTCCCTAGATCCTAATTTAGAAACCCCAATCAATCACCCAAATCCCTCCCCCATCCCATTAATGCTGCCGGCCCACCTTGCTCATGCCGCCCTCCCTTCTCCCCTTCTCTCTCCCCAATCTCCCTTCAATCAATACCTCTTACTTCCTTTTCTAATCTCTACCAAATTTCAAAATCTGAAATAATTTCAGGATTAGGAATTTTGAACCCTTCTAACCCTAACTTCACAAACAACCTTTCCTCCCTCACCATACCTTGCCGCCCACTTCTCTTACCCTCTCTACTTGATTTTTCAAAGGGAAAGCCCTCATCCTTTGGAAGGAACCTTCAAGGACAGCAAAGCTACATCAACGTCACCTCCTCTACTTCTTAAGAAGCATGAATGGAAGTTCGTCCATGGGATTCGGGCTTAGTGCTTGACGATCAAGACAATATAGACATACTCCGCTCCCCCTTTTTCGACGTGGGATTTGGCTACGAAACTACCGTTGAGGAGTACTTGAAGAGGATCCACATTACTTTGGTTGATACTCTCGACGATCAAAGGACCAAAGGAAAGTGGACTACCGTCGGACGATTCACACCCGCCATTCCTCCGACGACTTCGCTTTTCTCCGTCAGAAGCTACTTCCACCGTCTTCTACACATCATTACCGGTACCTTGGTCAATTCAAAGGAGTTCCTCCGGCGACGATTCCTCTCTAAGTAAGGGTTGACTTTTCTTCCCTTGTCAATTCTCTATTCGTTTTCCTAACCTTGTAGGTGGTGGCGGAAGCGCAAGGAATTGCTCCACTTAACTCTTGCTAAAAGCTTAGTAAACGTAGGGGAATGAGTTATTGATTTTCTTTGTTGCTAATCTCATTGTTAGAGTAGGGATTTTGAATGAATTCTTACCATTAAGCATGTTATTGATTCTCTAGTTTATCTGTTTGTCCTAATGCTTGGCTAGTGATTTGGCCTAAACAAAGGCATCCGTCTCTAGTTTTACTTTATCGTTCTACGGCTAATAATTGAATCCTTAATGCTCCAGAACAAGAAATCGTGCAATAATCTATTTCACTCATTTTAATTACGTAGTCCTGCATCACCTATACAAGAGAACCTCCCTCTTTTGTCCCATTTTTATTATTGGATTCATAGAAGTGAGAACCAATTTGTAAGCAAGCATCTTTATTTCTTTTAGTAGATCTAGAACATACTTTCATTGTCTTTTTTAGTGTTATCTCTAAATTAGATCCAATTTTGATTGTGAAATGTTGTTCTATTTAATATTGATTGATGATATCATTATGTTCACTAACCAAAATCAATGCTCTTTTAATACTTTCACGAATTTCCTATAAGAATCAATTTTCATGTAAATGATTAGTGAAGTGAAATTTAATTTGGTTACCAATTCTACATATTTTAGGTATTTTGATTTTGCGCAGGGGTTATAAAAAGTTATTTTAAGAAGTCGTCAAAATCTTATTTATGAAAACCTTCAAAGGAGTAAAAAAAAATGATGATGATGAGCGAAATCAAAAAAGAAGCCGAACCTAGATTGAATAAGTAGAAAGCTGAATAGATCTAGAAAATCTTCTGAATTACGTAAAACAATTTTTGAATTTAGCCATGATATTTGAGATCAAGTTTGAAGATCATATTTGCAAAGAGGACAATGTCAGCCTCACAATCATGACTTACCTAAAAATAAGTTTGGGGTCAAAGATAGACATTTCAATCCGAGCTAGTTTGATAGATACTCTGGTCGGTTGGAGTATAATATAAATAAAGATAAAGCATATTGTTTGTATTGTTACCATTTTAAAGTAAAAGGATGAGGAAAAGAGGATGACAAGGCGTTTAACAGAAATGGATTTCAAATTGAAAAAAAAAAACTAATAGATTTGAACTTCATGTTAGAGGCCCTAATAGTGCTTATAAAAACATATGAAGAAATTATGAGGATTTAATGAAGCAAAGTCAACATATTAGCTTCACCTTCTAGATGCAAATGATCGAGCTATAAATGCATATTGTATACATCTAAATACTTCTGTTGATTGTGTGAAGTTCCTTTTTAGACTAGGATTGGATTTTCGAGGACATAATGAGTCTTTTAAATCCAAAAATCAAGGAATTTTTCTTCAAATATTGTAATTTTTGGCTAAACATAATGAAGATATAGATAATGTGGTACTAAGAAATGCTTCCGAAAATTTGAAGTTAACTGCACCTGACATTCAAAAAAACATTACTAGAGTTGTCTCGATAACAATAACAAATTACATAAAGAAAAAAAGTTAGTGATAGTTTCTTCTCTATTCCAGTTGATGAATATTGTGACATATCATGAAAAGAACAAATGAATATCGTGATGCGATATGTAAATGAAAAAGGTCAAATTGTTGAACACTTTTTGGGTATTGTACATGTTCCAGAGACATCAGCTAAATACCTTGAAATAACAATTGAACAAGTCTCAACTTATGGTGTGTGTAATTCAAAAATTCGTAGTCAAGGTTATGATGAAACTGACAATATGAGATGAAAGTTTAATGGGCTTAAAGCAGTTTTTCTTGAATAAAAACAAATCAGCACATTATATTCATTGCTTTTTACACCAGCTGTCTCTAAGTGTAAAACCACTCATCAACCTGAGCATCCTTATCTCTGCAACACTTATATACTTCTCTTAATGGCCAACATTCTACGCCATAAAATATTGCATGTCTCACCACCAACTTATAGAATTTTCCTTTGAGGGGTACTTTTCTATCACACAAAAGGCCCGATGCATTCCTTCACTTCAACCATCCAACTTGAATTCTACTAATAATATCCCATCAATTTCAACATCACTTTGAACAATAGACCCAAGATATCTAAAACGTGTACTCTTATGAATGGCTTGATTGCCCAAAGTCATAATCCCCACAATAAATCTATTACTACTAAAATTATACTCCATGTATTCGGTTTTAGATCTACTCAAATGAAAATCTTTATACTCTAAGGTTGACCTTCACAATTCAAGTTTTTCATCAACTCCCTCTCTAGCCTTGTCAACAAGAAGAACATCATCAGCAAAAAGCATAAACCAAAGTACATCCTTTTGAAATCCAACTGAAATAGGAAAATACATGGTCAAACCACCTTGGGTTTAAACACAAATAACAACTCATCTATACTTATCCTTAATGATTTGAATATAAGCATTATTAACTTTTCTAGAACTCTCTAGAACTCTCCAGAGCATTTCTCTTGAAACTTTATCATATGTTTTCTCTAAATAAATAAATATCATATATAAATCCTCCTTTATCTATACTTCTCCATTAAATCTCTCAACAAATATATAGCTTCCATAGTAGACCTACTTGGCATGAATACAAACTAATTTTGAGAAATATTAGTATCACGCCGTAATCTGTGCTCAATTATTCTTTCCCATAATTTTAACTTATGACAACAACTTAATTCCTCTATAATTTGCACACTCTTGTGCATCACATTTATTCTTAAAAATAGAAACCAACACACTCCTACACTCATCTGGCATCATTTTAATCTTCAAAATAATATTAAAATGTTTAATAAGCAAAGAATTTCATTGATCTCCTAAGCATTTTCACACTTATCAGGTCCTATTATTTTTCCACACTTCATTTTTCTTTAAAGCATCTTCAACTTCAATTTTACTAATATAACTATAAAAATGGTGATTAGAGGACCGTAGTTCGATAATGTTGGTCGGACGACAGCGGTTGGGCAATGGCTCGACAGTAGTAGTCTGATGATGGTTAGATAAAGGTAAGCGGGTGGTGTATCGACAACAGTGTTTGGACTATGGCGATTGGGCAGTGGTCTAAAAGGGATGATTAGGCGACAATACGATGGAGACAATCAGACGGTGGCCCGAAGGTGATGCTCGGGTGGAGCTTCGAGATTCTTTGAGCCTTTGAGCTATGTTGAATCTCAAGCCAAAGTCCATGCTTTAAGTTCAGGTCCAAAATCCCCCTTCATGTAAAGAGTAGGGGTCTATTTATATAATTTTTAGAGTGGCATACCCCATAAATATGGAGAAAATATGAAACACTTGATCGGACGGCCTATATTAATTTCTTTGATCATAGAACGTTCGCACAACATTTAAGATTATTAATATTATCAGAATTAGGCGATGTTGGACTCGTTGGATTCGTCTTGTTAAGACGCTCAATTTGACTATAAATATAAAAGATTTGAAGATTATTTGATCATCCAATTAATATCTTGAAGCTTTTAATTATGCTTCAAATGCTTGGACTCAGCCAATCTGGGGTTGTTCGGACTCATATTGGACCACTTTTGTTATTATTGGGTTCTTCTCATCAAGACGTTCAGTTTGAACTATAAATTTGCTGATATTGGAGTTCGAATGGCCTTGAATTTAATTCTAGAAGTTTTTTTAATTTAAATATACATCGAGAGTCGTGCCCGATCAAGACATTTTTTTGTCATATGGTTATCATATCCACCACTTTTGTGAGGCCATGATGGTGCTTATGAAAGAATTTGATGTCGATTATGGCACAATCTCCTATTTAGGCCTGCATCTTGTTCAATTAAGCGATACAATCAACATTGGATCCCTATTATATTATCACGCGCTACAAAGAGAAGAGCCCACATGTATATCACCCAACAATATCATATGACATCCATTACTTTTGGGAGGAAATGACTAGCAAGGACATAATGGTGATTATGAAGGAATCTGACGTCGATCATGATGTGTAATGATAATTTAATGGAGATGATATATTGTTAGCATCATGATCGATTAAGAGATGAAACAAGCATTAGATTCCTTTTTTTATCATGAGCATTAGAGAGGAGGGGCTTACATGTGTACCGCTCGACAACATCTTGTCACATATATAACTTTTAGGAGGAAATGACAAGATGAGCCATGATTGTGATTATGAAAGAATCGGATGTCGATTATAACATGTAATGATACTTTAATGGAGATAACCACCTATTTAGGCCTTCGTCATAATCATTTGAGAAATAAAATCAATAATGAATCCCCATTGTCTTATCATGTGGAATGAAGAAGAGAGGCCCATATGTGTACCTCCCAATAGTATTCTATTACATTTGTATAGGGGAAAACTCCTTTCAAAAGCTTGTTTTCCTGCTAAATGAATGATAGCTGATTAGAGATGCTGCTCAGGAAAGCTTATTTAAATACATGCGGTGGATGTTTGAGATAGGATACCTTCTATCGTGCTTGGTAAATAATCAGTTACAAGCATCTACTACAATAATGAGGCATGCAAGATTTATGCTACTGTACAATGTCGATCTTAGAATTTCAAAAGATTTCAAACCAAGTTATAGCAATGGTAGCAATAGATCAGCTCAAGTGCCACTCACCTGCAACCTAAAAGGTATTAAAACAACATATTCTTTATGCCTTGAACTACACCACTGGCCAAAATGAGGTGAATTTAATATGTCGTTACCCAGTTAGTGATGGATTCCTGGCGACATACGTGACTGATGATGACATATGTGAAGTTGTGCTATTGAAGTTTACTAGTGCACCCTCATTTTGTACGTAGATACTACCAAGATGTGCCAAACCAAACATTGGTTCATGCTCCAAAACCAAATGTTGTAGTACTGACGCAACAATCAATCATGTGAAATAGTTCTATCCACCCCCCTCCAAGATGTGTCACGTATTGGGTAATAACTGATCTTAATTTTAGTGGCTACAATGCAAATTATTTTTTTAATGAGAAATTGTATATGCAATACGATAATCACAACAACCAATGATCATGAGGCAATTACTTCAAGATGTAACTTATTAGCAATCAACGAACTAAATGACCAAAATGATGATGAATTATACACAACAGAAAGAAGTTCATCTAGTGTTGACTCAGAAGATGATGGTGACAATATGGGAAGATTAGAAATATCAAAACTGGATGAGTTGAGAGGACATACTTTTCTTCATGGACTTCTCAAGAGGAAATATGGCTGATGAGATGACAATGAATAATGAGTACGTGCAAGTATGTCGAAATGCTGAAGAGTGGAACGAAAATCTAATCTTTGATGTTCCAATGGATGACCTACCACATGCAGAAGATATCACCACCTAGCATGAGCTATATGCGGGTATGTTCTTCCCGAATAAATTTCAATTATAGTGTTTTATTAATTCATGATCTATAACTACTAATATTGAGCACAAAAAGTGTCTGAATAAATCCAGACTGTCAATTGTCTGTGTTTATAATGACAAAATATATCACTGCCTTGTGGGCAACATCTACATGCTGCCAAGAGTAAGCGCTTAGGCGATGCATGGCAAGTTTCAATCATGGGTGATGCACACACTTGTGACATCCTATCACGTGTCAGGTACAACATTACGGCAATTCACAATTTATATGCCAATTATATCTTGCATACAATGTGAGATAGACATGAAGCCTAAAAAGATAGTTGGCCATGTAGAGGCTAAGTTCAATATCTGAATATCTTACATGAAGGCAATGGGATAATAGAAAAAATGCAATAAGTGCAATTTTTTATAGTTGGGAAGAATCATACCATTCACTATATCAATTTATGGAAGCTGTAAAATAGCAATGCCTGGAACTACTTAAGTAATTAAATATAGTCCCACCTTAAAATTTCAAAGCTTATTGTGAAGTTTTGGCCCATCCATCTCTGGGTGATCCCACAACAGAAATGTATTAATGTTGGATGGCAAGTTTCTTGTGGGAAAGTACAAAGGCAACCTTTTGACTGTTGCTGCTATTAATGCTAATAATGGTTTGTTTCCCCTCACATTTGTTGTGGTCAAATCTGAGTCAAATGAGTTATGAATTTGATTTTGACGTAACTTGCATAACTACATTGAGGGCATCAGGATATATTGAGACTAATGCATAATATCATATCAATATGCCAGTCTAGTTCGTAGTTGTAAGGAGATCTTTCCGTGGGCAGCACGAACCTCCACGTGAAAATTTTAAGAAGGATTTGAGACAGATGGGGATAACGGACATGCGGTTAGTTTGTGAGAAGATATACTTCCCTAAAAAGACTGATGATTAAAAGATTTTTAATATGCATATGATCAATATTTTTAATTTAAAAGAATGATGCATATGATTTGTTAGTCAAGTGTGATTTAATAAAATTGAGTTTATGGTACGACAGTGCCTTCAGTCATGGGTTAATGACTACTAATGCATCTGAGTCTTTTATTGGTGCACTTAGATAGGCACGTGGACTACCTATACAAGTTTTGATATATTATATCTACTGCAACATAAATGTTCCCTTCATTAGGTAAGTGTTGCATAACAATTATTTTTAACTAATTAGGTAAGTGTTAAATAACAAATATTTTTAACTAATGAGTCCAACTTTATGCCTAAATAAAATTGATGCTCTAGAAAGGAGGGAAATATATCGATTTATAGAATCAACTCACATTAATCCGCATGAATATGAAGTTTATAATAGTTCCTATAAAAAAATTTGGATTGATGCTAATGAATATGGTAACCACAAATGTGTCTACAATCATCCTGTAATGCATCACATGCCTTGTACACATGTTATAGTTGCGCTTGGATCAACTCTTCTTTACCTCAGTATTTTATGGTACAAAAATACATTCTAACATTGATGTAGAACTAAATGCATTGATAATTATGCGATGTTGAATTAAACGCCTTAGATTAGAACAACAATAATTATTCTACTTTGGCAACTTAAACAGAGATCAATTACATTTACGAGAGGGGATGTAGCTTAGGCCAAATTACATAATAAACATTTAGGAACATAAATTTAACCAATGCAATCAAGCTTAGCATATCATGAGGGATTTTCAAAAGAAATCCCTAAATTAACAATAAGACTAGTCACTAGTTGGGTCCCTCACTCACACTCATAATATTTTGGCTTGCGGATAAAGTTTTCACAATCTATGTGATTCCACAATTAAGGGAGAACAAGTAGGTTAAAGGGGAAGGGAAAGAGTTTACCCAAATGAAGAGGATACGAAGCTCCGGTGTAGTCAATTTGGATGCCGATAAAGAGAAGACAGCAACACGAACCTCCTAGATGTATTTGGACAGCAATTTGGCAAGTTCTGGAAGGTGGACAGCGATCTAACTTGTGTTGAAAACTTTGGACAGCCAGCTGGAACTTCTGGACAGCAAATGGCGTCTTTCCGAAGGGCTGGACAGCAAAGATCCTTGCTAAAATTTTCTGGACCAGCAAGCGAGGGCCTTCCGAGCAGCAAGACAGCAAAGAAAACTTGCTAGAATTCTTGGACAGCCAGCAGGATTTTCAGAAAAGAGGGGGAAAATGTGAAGGGAAGTTTGGGAGGAGGTGGCTAGGGGTTAGGAGGGGGCTGATTGGAGCGTTTAATGGAGTTGATTAATTAGATAGGAGAAAGGGAGAGAGGGAGAGGAGCGGCAGCCCTTGATTGGGTGATTGGGGATTGAAGGGGATTAGTAATTGCTAGAATTAGAATTTTAATTTTTGGAAAGGAGATTTAATTCAGCTCCTATTTAAAATTCTAATTGGCATAAATTGAGGGACTTACCTAGAATAGATTTCTTCAATTAGGAAAGAAATTTCAAATTCAAATTAAATTGAATTTGAATTTGGAAACTTTCCAAAATTAAAGAATCCTAATAAGGAATATATTTGAATGCTAGGGTTTGAAACTTTAGGAGCCAAAGAGGGGTTGGTGGCCGGCGGCTTTGGGATGGGGTTGAACCTAGGGCTTGGCCGGCGGTTAGAGAGGGGAGAATATCTTAGGGCCGGCAGGGGGGGTTGTGGTGGGTTTGGCCGACGGTTGTGGGGGAAAGGGTTTATGACCGGCGGCTAGATGGGAGATCCGTTGAACCTAGAGCTTGGTTAGGTGGGGTTAGGGTTGAATGGCCGATGGCTTCTGGAGAGGGTTTGGGCTGGCGGTTAGTGGGGAAGGAGTCGGGGAACTAGAGAAAGAAAATGAACCATGAGCTCTGACACTTCCTGCGGCTGGTGGGTGATCCGTTGCCCTCACCTAGGGTTCTCATCAAAGTGCTCTCTCAAGCTCATAGGAGACAATTGCTGAAATTTTTTTCATAATATTCTTCATTAACCTCAAAAGATGATGAGGTGGCTTTTAAATAGCCTCATACAATGAAGGAAAATAAAAGACCAACATGCCCTTAGGGCTTACATATGACTATTCCCTCAAGTGAGGGTACAAATGAAAAATGCAATAATAAACTCAATACAATCATGATAATAAATCTAATACAAATACTAAATCAAAAGTAAAGCGGTGCAATCGTGGACGTAGGTCGTCGGCCCCGTCTCTGGTAAACTCTCCATGGTTTGATGTCCTTATCAAACATATAAAAGAGTGTTTCACACTATCCCGATCAGCATGAAAAATGATATAATAAAGCTACAACCACTTCCTATCACGGCAAAAGCTGATCTCGTCCATGAGTTACATGCATTTGCTCTACCGTGGATGAGACCATAAACCATAATGAAAGGTTGTGTGATTCCTGACACTAGTATGGGCATAATAGATATGTGTTAAATAAATTTTGAAAATGCAAAGCAAATACTACCACAAGTCACCACTTATTGCATGTAGAAAGGGTTTATGACTGGCGGCTTGATGGGAGATCCGTTGAACCTAGAGCTTGGTTAGGTGGGGTTAGGGTTGCCTGGCTGGTGGCTTCTGGAGAGGGTTTGGGCTGACGGTTAGTGGGGAAGGAGTCGGGGAACTAGAGAAAGAAAATGAACCACGAACCCAGACGCTTCCTGCGGCTGGTGGGTGATCCGTTGCCCTCACCTAGGGTTATCATTAAAGCGCTCTCTCAAGCTCATAGGAGACAATTGCTTAAATATTTTTTCATAATATTCTTCATTAACCTCAAAAGAGGAGGAGGTGGCTTTTAAATAGCCTCATACAATGAAGGAAAACAAAAGACCAACATACCCTTAGGGCTTACATATGACTATTCTCTCAAGTGAGAGTACAAATGAAAAATACAATAATAAACTCAATACATTCATGATAATAAATCTAATACAAATACTAAATCAAAAGTAAAGCGGTGCAATCGTGGCCGTAGGTCATCGGACCCATCTCTGATAAACTCTCCATGGTCGGATGTCCTCATCAAACATATAAAAGAGTGTTTCACACTATCCCGATCAGCATGACAAATGATATAATAAAGCTACAACCACTTCCCATCACAGCAAAAGCTGATCTCGTCCATGAGTTACATGCATTTGCTCTACTGTGGATGAGACCATAAACCGTAAGGAAAGGTTGTGTGGTTCCTGACACTAGTATGGGCATAATAGATCTATGTGTTAAATAAATTTTGAAAATGAAAAGCAAATACTGCGACAAGTCACCACTTATTTTTATACATAAATTACTCTTCGAATTATACTGCAAGAAAAATTCGAGAATCAACACACTTTGCAACAAAAACAACAATAACATTAAGCCTAAATCCCACTACGTGGGGTCGGCAACATGAATCATTTTTCTCCATTGTATCATATTAAGAGCTATGATGCACGGGCACGGACATGACACGGACACAGGACACGGCTTTTTAGGACACGGGTATGATGCGGACACAAAATTAAAATTTTTCTATATAGTGTATAGAAATTAATATAATATCATATTAGAAATGACAAACAATAATAAATGAATGTCATGATAAGTTGTTTAGCTTATAATATAAAATATTTAGCACAAAATATCTAGTACAACCATGTTGATGACTATGTTGTACAAAATGTCTAGTATAACCATGTCAAAATTCTTCTTATTACATGTCACTAAAAATTACAAACACAGGTCGATGTCAACTTGAGTAGAGCCTGCAGTCGGCAAGCACTACAAGCAATGGGAGAAGGAAGGAAGTTCAACACCAAGAGGGGCTGCGGGAGATGGAGCAAGGGGCGGAAACCCTAAGGCATACGACAGGCTCATATTGATACATATACGAGTGAATGTGATGTTTTATTTGATTTAGTAAATATAAAAATATAAAAATATTATAATTTAAAATAATTTTATCATAAAAAATTAGGACACACGTGTCCACTCAAATTTAAACATTATTTTAATCGGACACAGACACGTGTCGCCGCCGTGTTGGGCGCGTGTCCGTGTCCGACACTGCATTCCCTATTTAAGAGGAGTGTTGGTGCATCATAGGTTAAGAGTCAAATTCTCATTTAAATTTAATAAAAATAGATCATTTCTAATATTTTCTAGCCAAGTCTTTTTAGGTATACCTCTACATTTCTTAACATAGATCAAATCCAATACATCTACTCTCTTAACCGGGTCATCGGAAAGTCGACGTTTTATGTTGTCCAAACCATCTAAGGTGACTCTCTCTAATCTTATCTGCCACTGGAGCTACCCCAATTTTTCAAGTACATAGTCGTTTCGCATTCGTCCTCTGAGAGTGAAACCACTCATCCACCTGAGCATCCTCATCTCTGCAACACTTAACTTTATGCTTCTCTTTTAATGACCAACATTTTGTGCCAGAAAATATTACAGGTCTAACCATCATCTTATAGAATTTTCCTTTAAGTTTGAGAGGTACTTTTTTATCACACAAAGGCCCAATGCATTCCTCCACTTCAACCATCCAACTTAAATTCTACTAATAATATCCCCATTTATTTCCCCATCACTGTGAACAATAGATACAAGACATTTAAAATGTGTACTCTTATTAATGACTTAATCGTCCAAAGTCACAATCCCCCCACTAGATCTATTGCTACTAAAATTACACTCCATGTATTCGGTATTAGATCTACTTAAACAAAAACCTTTAGACTCTAAGGTTGACCTCCATAATTCCAGTCGTTTTCAACTCCCTCTCTAGTCTTATCAACAAGAAGAATATCATCAGCAAAAAGCATAAATCAAGGAACATCCTCTTTAAATGTCTAGTAAGAACATCCATGACTAAAGCAAGATATGAGCTTAAGGTTGATCATTGATATAATACAACTGAAATAGGAAAATACTTGGTCAAAACACCGTGTGTTTCAAGTTTCAACACAAGTAATAGCTCCTACATACATATCTTTAATGCTTGAATATAAATATTATTAACTCATTTCTTTCTAGAACTCTCCAGAGACTTCTGATGTGAAACTAAATGCAATGAAACAAGAATTGCAATTAAGATATTAATAGAAGGGGTGAACTTCGCTTGGCTATCTATAAACCTTTGTTTGCTCAAGTGAAAGTTTAAGAATATGGCATGAAAGATTAAGTAATAGCAATTGGTTACGGCTTGAGATTAGTAGGACTTGCAAAATAACAACCAATGACTAGTAGGTAATGCAAATAGCAAATGTAACAAAAGCACCAAGTTTAAGATCTAGATAATTCACCTTGAGATCTCTCACTCACTCTCTTGAAAGTAGAGGTTAGCGGATGAAAGTTGTAAGCACACTTAGTGAAGCCACTAGAAGGCAAGTGATGCGTAGGGTAGTAGTCATCGGAGAGGTAGCCGGAGTTATGGAGTAAGATGGTCGGCCGGTGATGACCCAACACGCCCCTTTGATCTTTGTTCGTCGATCACGTCAACTAAGGTGTATTGGATGCGATCGATGTATTCTTCCACGGTATCGTCGAAGTCAAAGCCCACGTCAAAGAAAGGAGATTGGAGGATGTTGATTTGATCTCGATCGTCAAGCACAAATCCATAGTCCCATTCGGGATCCGCCATATATCGCAAATTGAGAGGAGGGGAGAGGGGGCGGCGGCTTGGGGAGTAGGGATGAGAGGGGCGGCTAGGGTTAGGGGAAATTTGGGGAAGTTCAATAAATCTGAAGTTAATTTCATATTTAAGTGTTTTTGGAGGGAATTAATTTGAAAATTCAAATTAATCCAAATAGGGCTAGGGGTGGCAATTAGGAGAAGATTAGGGGCTGATTTAGTGGGGGAATTGGGATTAAATTGGGAGACAAAGAAGCCCAATAAGGGGCCGACCAAATAGAGAGAGAGAGAGAGGGAATTTGCTTTAAGTAGGTGGGTCCCAATGGAATCAATTAGGGATTTAATTAAATCTGATTTTATTTTCAGATTTAATTAAGTTAGGAAGGTTTCCTAATTTAGTTTTAGCAATAGGAAAGAATTTGAATCCAATTATTTAATTGGAATTCAATTAGGAAGCTTTCCTATTTTACTAAAATTTATTTTAGGAAAAGAAATAAAGGCCAATTGAAATTTTAATTTCAGATTTTGGACAATGGGGGGCCGACGGCTAGGAGGGAGGAGAGGAGTTGGTGGTGGGGGGAAAAGGGGCGGTGGTCGGGTGGTTGGAGGCCGGCATCTTGGGCGGTCCAAGGAGGCCGGCAGGTGGGGTTAGGGGAGGGTTTGGATGTAGGGGGAAAGAAGGAGATCGTAGAACCGCGAACCTCGGAATCCACCAAGATTGACGGGTATTGCTTCACCCACCTAGGTTTTCTCCTCTCAAGAACCACTTAGAGATCAAGCAAAGAAATCTGAAATTTCATTCATAATTCATCCTCTCCAATACAAAGCATAGGGACCAATATATAGGTTTCAAAACTAAAGAAAAGAAAAAGACACTAATGCCCTCGGGGCTACAAAGAGACTCAATACCCATGAAGGGTAAACTAGGAAAACATAAAATAAAATACATATAACATGAAATACATCAAAGGTAAAGGCTCTGAATCGTAGCCGTCGATCGTCGTCCTCATCGACGGTACACATGTTGAAATCTCTTACTGATGTCTTTATCAACTTCTCTTGAAACTTTATCATATGCTTTCTCTAAATCAATAAATATCATATGTAGATCCTCTTAATTCTCTCTATACTTCTCCAACAAACCTCTTAATAAATATATAGCTTCCATAGTAGACCTACCCAACATGAATCAAAATTGATTTCGAGAAACATTTGTATCACGTCGTAACCTATGCTAAATAATTATCTCCCATAATTTTAAAGTATGACACATTAACTTAATTTCTTTCGCACACTCTTGTGCATCACCTTTATTCTTAAAAATGAGAATCAACACACTTCTTCTCCACTCACCAGACATCTTTTTAGTCTTCAAAATAATATTGAAAAGTTTTGAAAGCTAAGAAATTCCTTCATCTCCTAAGCATTTCTACACCTCTATTGGAATATCATCAAGTTCAACCGTTTTCCCACACTTCCTTTTCTTTAAGGCCTATCTAACTTCGATTTTACTAATACAATACTAATACGATGATAAAAATAAAAATCTCTATTATCATTTAGGGTATTAAGGTCACTAAAGTCTGTATTCTCACAATCTTCATTGAAAAAGCTTATCAAAATATCTCATCCATCTTTGTTGAATATCCTCTTCTAATAAAAGTACTTTTGATCTTCATCCTTAATGCACTTCACTTGAATTAAATGCTTTTCCTATCTCTTTATTTGGCTAGCTTATATATATATATATATATATATATATATATATATATATATATATATATATATATATATATATATATATATATATATCATCCTGCTTAGTATCTAATATATTATATAAATCATTAAAAATTCAATTATTTGGATTGCATATTGTTTTCTTAGATTCCTTACGGGCCACTTCATATCTTCCCAAATTTTCCAAACTTTTAGTCCAAACCACTTTTTATAACAATTATCTTTTCTTGAACATTTTGATTCTACCACCAATTAGCAACGGGCCTGTTGTGTGATAGAAAAGTACCCCTCAAACTTAAGGGAAAATTCTATAAGATGGTGGTGAGACCTGCAATGCTTTATGGTGCTGAATGTTGGCCATTAAAAGAGAAGCATAATTCTAAGTTAAGTGTTGCAGAGATGAGGATGCTCAGGTGGATGAGTGGCTTTACCCTTAGAGATAGGATACGAAATGAGCATATTCGTGAAAAGGTTGGAGTAGCTCCAGTGGAAGATAAGATTAGAGAGAGTCGCCTTAGAAGGTTTGGTCACGTAAAACGGCGGCCTCCCGATGGCCCGGTTAGGAAAGTAGAGGTCTTAGATTTGACTTATGTTAAGAAAGGTAGAGGTAGACCTAAAAAGACTTGGTTAGAAAATATTAGAAATGATCTTTCTTTATTAGATTTAAACGAGAATTTGACTTTTAATAGGACACAATGGAGAAAAAGGATTCATGTAGCCGACCCCACGTAGTGGGATAAAGGCTTGATGTTGTTGTTGTTGTTGTATTATAAGTTTCACATTATAAATTATGATTAATTTTTTTAAGGTTTATATATTAATATCATAATTAATAATTAATCAATAAAATATCAACTTAATAAAATATCAAACAAATTTAAAGGATTTAACTTTTTGTAGATTTAAAGCTATCATTTTTGCTATTTGGTGGAATTTAGGCTAAATTATGCTTAAATCCTGCTCAAATCCATTGATGTAAGTTTCTATAGGATTTAAAATTGTCATTTTTGTTGTTTGATAGAATGTTTATGCTTAATTTTTTCTCTAATCAACATATTGTTTGTTATTTAATGATATATTTAATATTAATAAATATATATATTTTAATAATTTTACATTGTGCATCATGTTTAAAATAACGTGCACCGTGCTGTTTGTTACGCGTCATGGCTCCACGGAGAATTTTGCGTCATGGTGAGTCACTCTACATTGACAAGTATGCCCACTCCCACCCCCAACCCAACCAACTGTTTAGCAGGGTAGTGGCTATGGATGAAGCCAACACAGGCAACTATGGATGTAGCCAATCGCCTAATACTTTGGCGATTGATTTCCTACTAAACTAAAAAAGAAAATCAATGTTTCTTTTTAAAAATTTCTCTTCCACATGCATGCATGTTAGAGAGACTAGAACTGTGAAACTCATATAGATGATTTCATTAAAAGATAAAGAACATTGCGAAGAGTGGCTTGCCCAATTTATATTTTTCACTATTAGACTTTCATATTCTTGCACTCAGTGTTTGCCATCGTTACACTTGTCTATTGGACAAAGGAAACAAGACAACACATTGGCCCGCATTTATCTATATCTCACATGCATTGAGAAGGCATTATTAGCAAGGACTTTGAATTTACTATTTAAAACAGGATCAATGATGCATTACTTTGCACCAAAAAAATGAACAAACATGTCTCAAGGGAAAAAGAGGGCATGACAACCATGTTGCCTATAGTTGCTACCATTATCCAATTCATCTAAGGTTAGAGAACTTGTCAAGAGACAAAGAAAGCTAAGGATAGTATGAAAGTCTTTGGATCTCACCAAGAAATTTTGAGATGAGCAGTTCAGTTTTCAAGATCATACTGGCGTATAAAACAAAGTCATTTACTTATATTAATTACGCTATAAATAAGAGCTGTAGTGACAGAAGACAACTGAGGTCATTCTACTCCAACCTTAAATAACTAAAAGTTTGATTTGACGCATATACCTGTACAAGTACTAGTGCCATTACATGCTAATGCAGTATGCAAAAGCTGTTTTTTTGGCTACCTAGCAAGTTTGTATGAACATTGGTGCAGAAAAAAGAATGATTTAGACATTGAAACTCATATAAGTACTAATAGATAGAACTTGTGCAGTCATGCAATAAAATAGAAAGACAGAAATCAAACTGAATATTATTCTATACCTCCACTTCTAAAGCATCTGAGGGTCTGATTGCATCCAATATAAATGGTATGCTATCTGTTAACAGCTTAATCTGCACCATAACAACAGGTAATTTCAGGCCTTCGTAAAGAAAGACATACAACTACGGAAGCGTCAACAAGAACAGATGAAAAGCATTGGTATAGAAGAGAACAACTGAATAACCATCTGTTAAAAACTAATTCAAATTCTTTAATATTGTAAATAGAAACTCTTAAAAGCACAAAAGAGAACCCACACAAAAACCTCACCCTATGGAATTTAGTATTAGAGAAAAGTTGGAATTAAACCGCAAAAGAGCGTTTTATACACGTGAAAACCACGTTGCAATAGACTGAAAAGGATTCTCATTTTCAAATTTAGCGCTTCAGAGAAGAATATAATAACAAATTAATAATGAACATAAAATCCATTATTGTGTTTTGAAGCTAATAGTAGGTCATGAGCATATAAAAGATTGGTCCATTATAAGCTCTCATATGCGTGCAAGAATCATAAACATAGACACGGATGAAAAACAAAGTATCATTTAAACATGTAAACACAAGAACAAGAAGTCTCTATTAGGTGATTATCAAGCTTTGTTAAAACCACGCTTCGATGGCTAATCGTTGCAACATGAGCCTCTTTCGCTTTGCATCGTACTCATGTGGTGTGAACTGACGAAGCAATCATTTCACGTTGTCGAGTGCTTAAGTGCGAGAAGTGTCGCAGTTTAACAGCTTTTGATCAACTCAATTTTGTTTGACTCAAGGTCGTAAGTTTATTCTTGAATATAAGTATTGACAAACGAAAACTTAACCATTGGATCAACAGCATTTCAAGCGTTCACCCTCGACCAACAACCTTCGAGCTTCTCCCCACCGACCTTCGCTCTCGACACTCATGATCATTGCAATTGTGGTGAATGGAGAACTGCCACAACCATGACTTTTGACTTGTAATAGCCACAAACTTTGACCTCTAATAGTTGCAGCTTCGCATGAACTTTGCAACCCTCGATGCAACCCTCGACCTCCATCTTCTGAACACCCATGGCCTTCTACAACAGCTCATACAAGTGCTTATGATTTTTGTCTTTTTTTTTAATTATGAGACTACGTTTTTAACTGAATCAAATAAATTTTCTAATTTTTAGAAAAAAAATATAATAAATAGTAGAGTTAGAATTAGGGCCACCTGCCTCAAAATGACAAGTGAACCATCTTAATCAATCACTGAATTTTAATTAAAAGTTGAATTAATTATTAGATATAAATAAACATTGATAGAATAATATGATAAATTAATTAGGATTTATGAGCTGATTTGCATACAAAAAACTTCTTTCATTTTCATCATTTGCACATGTGAAGAATATCTTTATAATTGCATACAAAAAAATAATTAGGATCCCTGCATATATGTAATGAAATTTAGATATGGGCAACCCAAATGTGAGGAGTAAACATCCAACTTGGAAGTTTATGAAATTTAAACCCAGTCTAAGTACTCTTTACCACGTAAGAATTCATTGTGATAAAGAGATAAATAGAGGTAATCTCGAGCCCAGAAGAATCTTATCAGTCCTTAAGGAGCATCTAAAAGAGTAATGTGACCAAATGTAAGAAGGCACCTTAAGATGTAAGAGAGAAGCTAGTTGCTTATCAAGAAGAAACAAAAAAATTGAAACAAAGTTTATGTATGGAATATAATGATAGAGTGATAGAGATTATTGAAGAATCAAATATCCAAATGTCAATGCATTTTGAAAAGAGATCATTTGAATCAAATTCTAGAATAGGAAGCATCATTGCACTTAGTAGGTTAAAACTCCCTAACTGAAAAAGACATGGTTCATTTCTCGTATCAAGATCCTGAAAAAAAGGTTGCAAAAAGGAACAACATAAGAAAAATGGGAATGAATGAGAACTTAGATAAGAGAGTAAGAGATAAAACTATACAATACATAGATATGGGTTGGGTCTTAAGCCCTCATATCATCATGAGTTGAGAGCTCCACTAATATAAAAAGAAATAGATGCAAATATGAAGGATTTGGATGATTACATAAAAATTTGTACAAGAAATATTACACACTTATATTAGATGGGTGACTGATCATATAGAATGATCTTTAATAAATTTTCTAGTTAATTCACCATTCTTATGAAAAAGAAGACATGCATGCATTGAACATTCCGTACAACCCATGTCATCCATATGGTGTTGGACTATCTTTGAAACACTAATCGAATGCAAAACACTATTAAGAAAGATTTGGAGTTATTTGGCTATACATTAAGCGTGGATCTGTTCTTAACATAATGAGAAAATATACAAGTGATGCAGAATTGGTGGATCGTACATCACACATTTTGCCATTTCTTTTCTCACACTTGCACACATACATAAGAAAAAAATATTCAAGATATGTTTTTCTTTGAATATTGGAAAAGTCTAGATTTAGTGTTGACTATAAAAAAAATAAAGCTATAGATATCATTCTCAATATTATATTTTGAAATGTTGTGACCTATACATTGAAGGTTAAAAGCCCATTAGTGAATATGTTCAGGTTAATGGATGGTGATACGAGGCTTGCTAGATTTAGAAATTGGAAAAAGGTTAGATTTCAAGTTCATATTTGTTAAGAAATGATTTATAAATCTAGCCAAGTTTTATGCATCAGATGTTAGATCTCATCATATTAAATAACCAACTTGATAATTTTATCATTGATATGAGATCTCGTAATGCATTCATGAATTTAAAAAGAATTAAAGAGTCTGCTCAAAAATTAGTGGAAACTAAGAAGAATGACATTTATCATTTGGTATTCCTATATATAAAGTTTGCTCTAATTTTGTCAATTGCTACAGTAACAGTCGAACAAACATTCTCAGCTATGACGATTGTAAACAACCGATTATGCAATCATATGGGAGACTCATGGATAAATGATTGTTTGTTATATATATTAAAAAAGATATCTTTAACATCATTGATAATGAAAGGATTGTACAACAATTTTAAAATATGAAGACTCTAAGAGAGAAATTGTATGTAACATGTATTGAAAATATGAAGAGCAAATATTATCCACTGTAAGCTTTTCTTTACTATACAAATTATCTTTTTATAATGACGCCTTTAAAAAAAATTTACAATCGTCAATGTCAGTCCCAAGCCTGAATGAAAAAGGTTAAGGGTCTTTTTTTAAATCAATGAGTTGTGCCCACAAAAGAAAAAAAAATCTTGGCTCCGCCACTGCATACAATCTATTATTGAGTTTTGAAACTAATAGTAGATCATGAGCATTTAAAATGTAGGTTCATCATAAGCTCTCATACATGTAAATGAAGCATGAACACAATACACAAATACAAAATAGAGTAACATTTAAATATCCAAACACAATAAGCCTCTAACACATAATTACAAAAATTGATTTCATAATTATTGTTGTAATAAATTTTAAGTTTTTTCTTGGATAATCTTTTTTATATTATTAGTTAATATAATTAAGCACTATTTATTTAAAAAATAAAATAAACCAAACCTAATCATTCTTATGATACTTCAAAAAGTATATCTAAAAAGGTTAACTTTTATTTAATAAAATACTAGAAAAATATATACCTTAAATTTCCTTTTCCTTACTATTACCACTAAATTTGTCAATAAATACAATCAAAATACTTGGTTTAGAAAGCTTATTGTGTTGATAAGACTAGATTTCAAAGAAAAACACATATTAACAAATAAGTATACTTCTAAAGACCAAATAAGATATTATTATTTAATAATGTTTAGATTGAATTTTCTTTCAATAAGATCAAGGGCTAAGATTTCTTCCCCAAAAAAAGAGAAAATCTAATACTCTTTTTTATATAATGTGCAAACACATGCCCATCAACAATCTAAAGATATGAGGTCTTAGTAATTTGCATGCATTGACCAACTTAAATAAATCATATATGATATAAAATTTAGTATGAAATTTATAGTTAGCAAGGATATACATCAACAGGGGGCAAACTACAAGGGTAAGTAGATCTATCTTTAACATAAAGATTTTATATCATTTCAATGATGAGTTTGAGAACCTTAGAGGTCGAGGTCACTTAGTACCTTCATAAGGAAACATTGACTAGGGTAGGGCCTTCTTACACGAGGGAAGCTAGGAGTTTAGATATTATCGAAGCCTCTATGTGTTTGTGACTTGAATTAAATTGAATACCACTATGTTGATACATAATCAAGATCTCGATCTCAGGAGATCAAAATCTGGTTCAATGGTAGAATCTGGACATACTTTAAGTATAATGTTATAAATATGAACTCCAAAACCATGTTGATATTACCGTGTAGATTGATCTTGAGCACAACCTAGTGGATGCATGCATGAACCATAATGATTTTTATCTGTTCAACAAGAGTTCCTAGGGAAAAAATACAAGGCGATACACCATCAACAACTTTGGCATGCCATCCTTATGAAGAGCTCTAGCTTCTAGATTTTAGCCTAGTACAAGGATGACCCTCAAGGTAATGGCTTATCCTAAGCTTGTTGAGCGTGATCCACGAAATGACACAAATGAAAAGAACTTTTCAGTGGCAGATTCAATCCAAGATTTTTCTTGACCGTTGGAAAATTCAAGGTACTATTTTGAGTGGTATAGTATGTCTCACTTCAAATAAATTTGATCAGCAAAAAATAAAGTTGTCTAATCAAGTCAAAGTCCAACATATATTCATATCAAATGTCAAGATTGAATGCTTGATAATAGAATTCTAAAAGCAATTCAGATTTTGGTCCTTTTGATTCTAAGCAAAAGGATATTCCTTGATCCAAGGTAACACATCGATGTTCACATGGTTGAAAGGTGAATCCCTGCAAAGTAGATCGAAGGGCCACATCATGACAGCATGCAAAATATTCTATAACTTTATACAAACATGTCAGAATCACTATTATGATCAATTTCTGGAAAGCACATTAACGGATGAAAAACGTTTCCTCACCATAATCACCCATTTTGAGGATATGATTTCCACCTAAATTTTATATAAGATGCAGCGATAGATAAAGGACGGTATCAAAGACTTGTTGGAAAACTCATGTTTTCAATATTCGACTTGATATTGCCTTTGTAGTTAGTAGTGTAAGCCAATATGTACATCATCCCTCTAAATAGGTCAAGGATTATTATAAAAAAAATGAAGAAAGAGATATTAGAGCATTTACATATGTATACTAGTTTCGTTCAATAAATTATTGAAAATAAACAATTGGCTACTACATAATTGTATTGGAAAATGTAGTGACTTGGAGAAGAGAAAAAATAGATAGTTGTCACCAAAAGTAATGTTAAGGCAGAATTTAGAGCTCTATGGGCTATGTAAGTTGCTTTGGTTAAAAAAATTGTTAAGCTAAAGTTTATGGGAAGCAATTCTATGAACATCTCTTGTGACAAAAAAGCTACTAATGCTATTTCTCACAATCATGTTCATGATAATAGAACAAAACATGTGGAAATTGATCACCACTTCATCAAAAAATTTTGAAGAATAAAAAAAAATTGAAGAAGGAAGCATTTGTGTGGAATATAAACCTTCAAAGGAACATGTTGTTGACTTATCAACCAAAGGTTTATTCAAACTAGTATCTAGAAAGTTAGTTCGCAAACTAGCAATGTTCAACATGTGTATTCAGCTTGAGGGGGAACATTGTGGCTTACATTACTACTGCCATTTTTTCACAGATAACTTTTCAAATATTATGGATTCTGCTACAACTATCATATTGTGTGATCCTCATTGCTGACATTTTGGTTCAACAGACTTACAAATAAGTGCAGAATCCTACTCAATTTTCAATATCAGCAACATGTGTTTTTATGCAACTAGCCAGATATCCCTATTTCTCCTTTTCCGGATTCGAAACAAGCAAGTTTTTTGGTCCAACAACTGTGGTGAGATTATTTCCTCTTGTTATTTAGCTTTTACTACCTTCCAAAAAAGGCTTAAGGTTTATCCTATAAACTATATTGTGCCATGTAATATAAGTAAATGAATAGAATTCCCAGTTTTCCATCATGTTTCTCTCCTCTTTGTCCTTATCATCTCCAGTTTATTTTTTATTTAAAACAATAAAATAAAAGCTTTTTGGACTACAACCTGGACACAAATTTCCATCAATCATATTTGTATTCATATCATTTTATTAGAAAATGGCTCACTGATCCATGTATCTAATTATTACATAGCCCAATGACATTATATTATTCATCCTTTTTTGTTAAAAGTTTCTACAAAACACACAATAAAATCGGCTAACATATTTTGTAAATACCTATATATATATATATATATAGAGAGAGAGAGAGAGAGAGAGAAGTATGTAATTTAAATTTTAAACATCATTTAATATTATTGATCATTTGATAACTATTTTTAGAAAAAAATTTGCTTTTATGTAATTTACTATTGAAATTTTCTTTTCAGCACTTATGACAAATTAATAAGGCATAAAGTTCAAAAATAAGAATGCTTAAATACTTTATCAATGTATTAAATCTAAAATAAAGTTACCAAATTGCTTGAAAATATGTTTCAAAAATCATATCGAGAATTTTTTTTTAAGTTATATGCCTTTGCGTGCGTGCGTATTTAATAGCTGGATAAAAAACAACAGTATTCATTACAACCTACTAATACTACAGCAAAACTTAGAAGTAGATGGTGTTCTATAACTGATATTTCCAAAATTACATTAAGAAATAGCATTACAGTGTTAAAATCATGCAAATGCAAAATCAACCTCTGCTAAATGATTTCAATACAACAGTGCGTACATGTAACATCCAAAACTAAGAATCAGTAAAGTATTCATTAATAACTCATAATATGCATGAATAATGCTAAAATTTAAAGCTCTTGCAACTGATATCATTCTCATTATGGTAAATGAATTCAACAAAATACCTTCTTAAAATTAACTAAGCTGTGCCACGTAAAATGCCCGAAGTTGGAAACCATAATAGATAAAATACTAAAACTGATAGCAACTTACTCTATTGAATTTAGCAATCAAATCGATTGGAACCCACCCATTGTTATCCATGTTCGATCTCAGGAATAAATCACTGCACAAGTTCTCTGAACTGTAATCAAGAACATTGAACTGTCAGTAATTTAAACAAAGATCTAAAAATTTGGGACAAACTTAACCCAACTATACCTGAAGTAATACTCAATTTGCTTCAATATCAAAGTGCGTTTTTGCTCCGCAGATGGAAAAAACATGGGTTCTTGTATTGTAGGAGGTGCTGGGTTGGGAACAACTGGGTACCCTCCGAAAGGTTCGGGATGAGGGTGAGTTGGGAAAAAATACAGTGGAGGTGGAATATCTGAAAAATGAGACAAAAACCATCATACAGAGACGTTTATAAAAAAACTATAGAGGATGAGGAATGCAACATAAAGGCAGCAGCACACCAGGGTAGGCCATGGGGCCAGGAAAATGTTGGATAAGCGGAGGAGGACCATACAATGGCACCATAGCAGGCATATGAGGTCGCATGATTGCCAGGCTCGGGTGATTTCGCTGCAAGTGGGAATCTCTAACACTCAAAGGCCTATAAGAACTCCAATCACGGAAAGCACGGTCCTCATCACGCCTGCCTCCATAGCTTCCCCTTCGGTTGCTGCCACCATGCCTCCTCCGTCGATCCCCTTGATCCACCCATCCATGGGATTCACGAGGACGATGGTCCCAATTGCTGTAATTACCCTTATCAGGCAACTTATCTGTCATGTTCTGAGATACTTCCGTTGAACTTGATGTTGAAGAAGATGATGAGGGATCACCATTACTGGAAAAGCTACCACTGGTTCCAACATCATCACCATTATTTCCACAGCCAAGAGAGTTAGAGCCCTAATGCCAGAATAAGATCAATAAAAATGATTGCTTAATTATAAAATGAGACACATATGTTTCCACTGAGAGAACGATGAAAACAAACCAGGGAGGAGGCTAATCCATCGAATGAAGGTCTGGTAGAGGCTTTGGCAGATTCCGATAGAGCCGGCCAAGAAGAGGAGCCTCCCAAAACTAGCGGAGCAGTATCAGTGGCTCCATTGGGCGTCCTTCCCCATACAGGCTTATTTCCCCTCTCGGAGGCGGGACCATGGGAGGCATTGCTGCCGGTAAAGAAAGGAACAGAGTCTTGCGCGTGTTCTCGCCGATTCAGAGGAAGAACGGCTGGCTCTGGTAAGGGGATCGCGGTAGCTGCTGAATGAGGCGGAGCGACGGCATCCGCCTCGGATTCCCCGCGTACGACGACGAACCCTGCGGAGTCAGAGACATTGCGGAGGGCGTGTAGGTCCGTAACAAGAGACATGCTAGGGTTACAGCTAGGGTTCCGTAGCTCTGTGTGGATGATCGGCTGGAAGAAGATTACCAGAGAAAGATTTGAGAGACTGGAATGCAGGGTTGTGGAAGGAATCAATCAGAGATTTTAAGCCTTGCGAAAACTCTGCGCTGGCTGTCGCTCCGTTGCTCGCGCTCTTTCTTCCCTTCCGCATTCCCCTCCCGATCTCTCATGCAGAAACCCAAACAGCAACGAAGTCGTTCTACTTTTATGGGGAGAATATTTTCAATGGGAATATATTAAAAATCAGAGCTTAAAATTAAGAGGTGATAAAATTATCTCTCTTATTTTTACATACAGCTAATTAAAAATTCACCAAGTATAAAATTGGTTCCACCAACATTAGAATAAGTTTTCCACAAGATGAAAACTAAAATTCTAATAAATTTTGACATGGTCAAACATGACATGAATAAATATTCGAATATGGATGTAATATAGTTAGAACAAAATAAAAAAATATTCGAATAAAATTCTAATAAAATTATAAACTTTTAGAAAATGATTAGAAGAAAGTTGGATCATTATTTGAAGAAAATTGGGCCTTGTTTGAATACGATTTGATCAGGTTTTGAACATGATTCATTCAAACAATTATCAATCATAGTTTGAATAAAGATCAATCATACTTCAAATAATATTTGAACTATGTTGTAACATAATTCGATCATGCACAATTGAATTTAAATTTGATGCAACAAAGTGCAATCAAAACAACATTGCATATTATAGCAAATTACATTCATCATATGCAATAACACATAAAGCTACAAATTTGATACCCCAAAGTCCATTTACCATAGCAATAACACAACATATTGTAGTCATCATAAGTAATAACTAATCATACTACGAATTTGATACAATTGAGTTCATTCACAATGGCAACAACATAGCAAGTTATAAAGTTAATAGAGCATGTTACAATCACAATAGTCATGACATAATAGAATTGAAATTACAATATTTAATTAATTGAATAAATAGATTAAAAAATATAAATGAATATCATTTATATAACTAAATGAATACATATATAAGGAATTGAATGTATGACAATTGATATGCACTTAATTTCATGACTCAATTTTTTTATTAGGGACCTATGAAACTACTTTATTATAAAATAAATATGCACATATCTGATTTTAGTGAAATGACATACAATCTTGTGTAACTTTCAAAATATTTTTCTTTGATGTCGAATAAATGATGTGTTGTATCACACACACTCTAATGTCTTAGCTATAAATAAGATATTTAGCGCACATTAGTTTATTTGTGTAATTAAGTACTATATAATTTATTGTTAAAATTTTCAAATGACTTACATTACAATTTCCTCAGAAACCTCATTTATGATAGCCCTCCACTTTCAAAGAGCTTTGGATGAGAAAAGTTCCTATTTATGGTTAAATAACATTGATGGCTCAATCAATGCATGGAAGCACTTGCAAAATGAATCCATTATTGCTTGCAAAATTTGAGCTACAATGATGGAGGGATCACAATCATACAAATAATATTCTTTGTAGATAGTGATATCTCACATATTATTCAATGGATATTTACTCTAGCTCATTGGATGACATATGAGATATACATCAACCTAAGACCTTAAATTTTTTTTCTTAAACTCCAATAGCATATATAAGTGCAGTTTCAAGCCTCTTGAATGACTCTTTCCTCTTCAATTTATTGTATGTAGAGATTGATTCTACAATTATATATATAAGCATAATTTTGGATCATTAAAATGCCTCTTTCTCCTTCAATTTCTTATATATAGAGGTTGATGTTATACAATGATGATTGAATAGTTCATCTAAGACAATAATGTTTTTTATGCAAGGTTTTGGGTATTGTCATTTCCTCTCCCTTTGTAAGTAAAAAATATCCATGTGATTAAAAAAAAAGAAGAAATATCATAATGGGCAATTCAATACAATTATATTTGTTAATGATTTATTAAATCAAAAGGCTACTTGAATAGTTACCTTATTATATAGCCCAAGTCATGGGTGAATGCAATTATAAAAATCATATCATGCTTTTACTACTCACATTTATATCCCTCTCTTTCGTGTTGTCTTCAAATCCTACTAATCAGACATTAAAGAAAGATAACTACTCTTTACAAATCAGCGAGAGGGGATGAATGGCATATTGATTAATGGACTTGTGCATCTTACTCAATGGATCTATGAAATTTTGAGTCATATATTTATTCTTTGATGTATTACATTGATAATATATTAATTTTGCATCATCTATAGGCACAAGCCAATAGATGAGCTAATATTTCTTGCTTCCTTTATCCTAGTATATGGACTTACATAGGCAAGAGAAGGGCTGCAACTCCTATCTCATATACCACACCCTTTTTTTCCTTGTTGTAAATAAGATAGTTAGTAGCAAGAAACTCGATGCTATCCTCAGTCATTTATGTGGTACAATCCACTTATCTATTCTCATCCATCTCCTTATGCATAAAACATTAGATAAAGTTGCTTAGAGCATCTAATATATGTTCTAACCACAGCTTATTATTATATAGAATGAACAAGTTGTTCTTTATCTTCATACTAACTTCAAAAAGCAACTTCAATTGATCAAAGGAGAGCATGGACTGACTAGAAGTTAGTTTCTCTTCAACTATCTCCCATGTATTTTCCTCAATGTGACCATCACACTCTCCCACTAAATTTATTATGGTCACATTATTCCTAAACTAAAAGTAGCTAAGAAGGATTATATATAATGGATGTATAGACGTCCTCTTCATCGGCATGATGGATTAATCTAAAATTAGTAATTGCCTATAAAAAAACTAATTCAAAACAAGTTTGAAAACTAATTATAATCATACTTAATATAAATAATACATCGAGAATAAAATGAAATACTTTGCATATAAATTATATTTTTATTCATTAATGATGGAAAAAAAGGTTTGGTAAGTTTTTTCTTGCTCTTCTAGTCCAACATCCTATTAGTCCTCTCTCCAAAATACTCGTCACATTTTCTCACCAATTCAGAAATGGCTTCAAAAATCTAGTATTATAACGTTATGGCACATCTAGTTACTATAGGCTAAGGTATTCTTCTTCAGGAAAGTGCACTCATAGTACATTGTATCTTTATTCAATCCTTTCAAAGTCCTCTCTTATAATAGCCTACCACAAAGGTATCCAAAGAATGCCTTCTCATCTTTAACAACGACAAGCATCTCAATAAAAATCACATTATACTCACCATGGTTGAGCGTAACCTCATATACAAGATAGCATAAACTTAGCTTCTATATATCATCCCTCTTAGTACATAATATGAATGCTTTCTCCACATTTTTATTCTGAATGTTCTTGTCTCAATTGAAAAATATGTCAATGAACCTAGTACTTCTATTCATATCCATAATTTCTCCTCAATTTGAACCATGCTCGAACCAAGTTTGAACCATGCTCAAGCCATACGTGAACCTTGATGAAACCATGCTCAATCATTGCTCAAACCATGCTTGAATCTTTTTTGAATCATGATTGAACCTTATTCCAACTTGATCAAACCTTGCTCGAGCATGATTACAATATGGTTCTAATATGGTTCTAGTAGGATTCAAGAAGGATTCGTGCAAGGTTCAACCATGGTTCCAATAAATTTAAAGCAAGGTATGAACAATTATGAAGCACTGTTCAATTATTGCTTGAGTATCTCAATTAAGGTTTGAGCATGTTTCTAACATAGTTCAAGCATGTAATATTTTTCCAATGAGGTAGGATTAAGTTTAGTGAGTAAATATGGTTAGAAACCATTGTTATAAATTCTTACATTATTTGTATTATAACTTAAAACTATTAGTGATGAGTCCATTGATACCTAAATAAATAATAGTATAATAACACCAACCTTAAATAGATGGTGATTGGAACATAGAAAGCATCATTGTAAAGGTCTATAATTCATAGACTACACGACCTTTGAGATCGTTAAAGACTCAACGACTATGGTGGGTAGCCTTTTGATAAGATTAATAGCTATAAAAGACTATATATCTTTAGTTTAATGCTTTAAAAAGTTTTTTGTAGTTTATATTTGATGATTACAAGTTTAAATGGGTATGATAGTGAGAATGATAATACTAGTCTAATTTGGGCTCATTTGAGCTTATTTCGAAGATCAATTTGGAGTGTAGGTTTTATGTGGACAAATTGCAAGATTGAATGGTGGGTAGTTAGCTTAGTATGTAAACTTGTGATTTGGAGTTGGTGGTAGAATTCGGGGAGGTTTAAGGACGTGTCAAGATATAGGGAACAAGATTAGTTTTAAGCTCTATCTACACTACAGGAAAATTCCCAAATTTTGGCAGATTTTTCTGTGGGAAATTGGGTGATTTTTGATGGAAATAGATATTTTCGGCAGATTTCTGATGGAAAAAATTTCACTGGTAAATTGCGCGTAGGAAAATATATTCCGTTGAGTTTTTTTTCTGTCGAAAAATTTTCTCACAAATGTTCGACGAATCAAGGCCAAAAATAGAAATTAGCAATAAAAATGAGTTTTACCTCTTAAATCTAGAAGAAATGAAGAAGAATGAGCAATAAACCACCTAAAACGGTGAGCGGCAGAGAGGGTGAGAGTTTCAATTTGGGGGAGAAGAAGGTGAAATGAACAAAGTGGACAGGCTGGGATGAAATAGGGCTCTTACTGGTTGAAAAATCCACCAAAAATTAAGTAAATTTTTCGACGCCTGGAGAAAAAAGGAAAGAATGCCGCATGTACTAATCATCAAAGAGATTTAGGGGTTATTTGATTTATAGGAAAATGGGTGTAAAGTATTGCTTATGAAGTGAATTTTTGAGAATAATGTTGTTTGGTTTGAAGTAAAATAAATGCAGTATGAATTTTTGGTGCATTTAGAATTCACCGTCTAGCTCAATTTTGTTGTATTTTGAATTCCATAGATTTGAGTGATTTTCAAATACACCATAAATTCATTGTCATTGTCTGCCAGTAGACACCGCCCACCTCCAGTCACTACCACTGTCATTGGCCATCATCGTTGTCGCCAGTAGGCCAGCACCCAGCTTCCGCTACCCACCACCATACGTCGCTCCGCTAGTAACCACTAGCCACTAGCGACCACCCACCATCATTGTTTGTCACCATCGCCACTAGCCACTGATCACCATCAACTTTGAGTTTACACTGTATTCATTTTACTTAAACAAAAAAAAAGTAACCATCTATATTTATTTTACACCCATCCAAACAATTCGAAGCCTTTTAAATGCATTGCATTTCCTTTACATTATATTTTTTTTGCATTGCATTCCTTTTTTGCCCAACCAAACAGTCCCTTAAAGAGTTTGGAGCAGGTGTTTAAGAGGAGTAGCAAGTAACTTAAGGAAAATATAAATATAATAACCTAACTCATTAAATATAAAAAAATTGAAGTTATCAAGAACCAAGTAAATGAAGAATATTTTTCCACAAAAGTTTTTTATTCATCAATAAAAAATTACAAAGCATTTTATGCTATATTTATAAGCATTATAAGACTCTGAGGTAACTACTTCAAGAATGAAAAGTGGTCGAAAAGTTTGAGGAAAAATGAGGGTTGGTGGTCATAAGGAGGAGTTCCAATCACCTATTTTCAATTCTTCCTCCGTTCAAAATCATGTTATGGTTGGCCATACAAGTCCTTATGTGAAAAATAAAATATATAAACTATATTTAAAATATACTAAATTAAAGGCTTTTTATTTAGCTCTTGATTGAGATATAGTAATTGAGTCATTTTTATCTTTTTCTTGGGTTTTGATCTTATCTCTTATAATTGGGCTTTTAAATTGATTGAGGTATAACTCTTTTTCAAGTATCACATGAAATATGGTAGAGCAAGCTTATTGGTAAAGATCTAATGTAAAAAAAGTAGCATAGTCCCAATGTTTAGTCCCCATGATAGTAATTGCATGCACACAAGAAATGTGATATATTTGAGGCTTAGTACAAGTGCACACACATGTATAAGCTAAAATTATCTCAAAATGCTTAATAAGAAAAATTAAGTACTTAATACTCTTTATTTTAAATATAAGTACATTTACGACATTGATGGACCTGACACTTTATCCTCTATAATGCCATCATGGTATGAAGCATAAATGAGGTAAACTATGATGATAGCCAATGTGATGCATCATTAGATTATTTTAAAAATATAACAACCAGATTATAATAGATGACACAAATGAGATCCTAGATTGGGAGGCTAGGAACACATCAAGGGACTCCATTAAAATACACATTTGTTGTTATTGTACGATATTTATAATCAACATCATGTGCTAAAGATAACTTTGTGATTTCACACTATGTAAGCCAGTCAAATGCATCATTCTTTATTATTTTAATATCCTTCATATGCTGATTAAAAATATGGACTTTGATGGTGTTGCTAGCTTAGTATATTTTGTCACATACAATAAACCTCGGCCAGACTTAGGCATCTTAACACCTTAAAACTCTCTTCCAAATCTTCATCACCTTCCACACTAGCGCACTTGAAAATTTGCTTGAATCACTATCCATTATTTCATATGCTTTTAAATTAAAATCTAATCGTGCATTATTTGTAGGATGTTATACGATAGGTTCTATATCTCTACTAACATAAGTCTAGAATGTGTGCAATTGTTCAAAAGAATTAGAAGCTGTGTAGTCACTTATTGGTTGATAAGATATGCTTGAGCAACCAACATCATGTGGATTATTAGCATTGGAGTAGGCCTATAAAATATAGAAAGTATTTTCAACTAATTGTGACATTTATTTTGAATATTTATGCATATAAGTGATTTATTCATCATTAAATGACCTACAAAATTGGGTTAATTGTATTATAATATCAGAATAGCATTGAGAAGGAGCACCTACATCAAGCACCTGTCTAGGTGGTTCTTCAACTTCCACATATACAACCACAATGCACATAGTGACATCTAATAACATAAACCCACAAATTTTATCATCAATGACATACATCACATAGGAGCCTTCGTTACTATCAAGACAACACACTAAGTCAACTGAGTGAGTTGAACTATCATGAATTAATCAATGTAGAATTATAATTTTAAGTTGATATAATGTTAACATTTCATATATTTTAAGAGAGTGTGTTAGGACTAGTTCAGTTTTAGGTTAAGTGGCTCCACAAAATACCACACCAGTATCTAATTCCTATAAATAGGATGTATAAGATGATGTGAATGAAGGCCCATGAATAAAGGAATAAAGAAATTCCTGTAAAGCTCTCTTCCTTCCCTGCCTCTCTCTCTCTTCTCTCCCCCCTCTCTCATCCAAGAAAAATCAAGAAGGGTTCTTTCTCCGCAAGAATTTCATAACAATTGATTATATTCACCTATATATATATTGAGGTAAAATCGTTCATAATTCATAACTCACCATCATTTTGAAATAAAAAATTATTTATTAATTTCTTGTAAAAGAAAATATAATCATAAAATTCTTTCAGTTGAAAATGCTTATTTATTTTGCATTTTCATTGAAAAAACAAAACAAAAATAAACGGGAGCAATTTTTCCATTTTTGCTCCTTTCTAACTTTTATTTTTAAGATGTTCCTTTTGCTTAATTATAATTAATATAAGCTATTTGGCAAACAGTTTCTAGATTATGTCCTTTTCTCTCTGGTGCTATTAACGCATAAAAGTTAGCTAAGGGATTATATGGTTTGAAGTAAAATGGGTGTGTTGGCCTCGATTTTCACTTGAATGCCCTCAAGTGTGCTCGACCTAATTTGACTCAAATTGATGTTAGTTTTGGGTTTAATTTTATTTAAGTAAATTGATCGAAAAAGATTAAACCTAAATCGACTCGAATTCGGTCAAATTCTGGCTCGAACCTAACTGAATCAGCTCAATCCAATTCTATTAAAACCCATTTGACTTTCTTTGCAATTCAAATTATATTCTTAAATATGAAAATTGCATCGAGGCCCCAATTTTATCGAAATTCCATCCGCTAGGCTTTGCTTGGTTGAGGGGCGAGCATGATTGGGTACCTCCCAACTTATGTGGCAATGTTCGAATCCCCTCTCAAACGGGCTCGCCTCCTTTGAGGTGAGTTACAAAGTATGAACCCGATACCTGTAGGTTGGCTCCACTAAATTTTATTGAGGAATTAATTAAGTCACCATTCACCTCTTAAGCGGACGATAACAGGGAACCCATTCAAAAAAAAAAAAAATCGAAATTCCCTATCTCCCGTGGTTCAGTCGCGTGGCATACCGGTTTTAGGAAGAAGATGGCTTTTATCGGGAAAATTATTAGGTCCGGCGTCCGGATTCGTCCGGAGACGAATCTGGACGCGCCACATCACCCGGGGCCCGGTGCATCCGGGTGGCCCTGGATGATGTGACGCGTCCGAATTCGTCTCCGGACAGTCCGGTGACCGGACCTAATAATTCGCCCCGTTCCAGGGGTTGAAAAAAGCAGGAGAGGCCAATCGGCCGTCTGCAACTCCTGACGTGCGGATAAACTTCGTACAGGGCTCCCCATTCGGTTCTATAAGCAGAGCTCTCTCTCCCGTGGCTGGCATTCGGTCCTAGTAGAGACAGACGGAACGAAGCGCTCTCGCTTTGTGACTCTCGTGATCGGCCCTTTCCCGACCTCCCTCTCTTCCGATTCCGGAGGCTTCCCGCGCCTAAGCTCCCTCAATCTCCTCCCAGCCGAAGCCCCAGCTGCCGGCGTCCTCCCTGTTTCACAAGAGGTCCCGATTACCTGTAGCGGAAGCCGATCTCTGAACCCAACGCCAGTCCGAGCGCTGATCCTGCCGTAGCCGAGCTTGCCAACCGGTCTCCCTCACAGCAGCAGGTATATTCTTTCTCTTCTCTTCCTCCTCTTTCTCTTTTCTTCTTCCCCCTTTCTTCTTCTTCTTCCTGATTTCTTTCTTCTTTTTCCTCCTCTTCTTCTTCTTTTTCTTCCCTTCCATTTTCTTCTTCCCTGTTTTTCTTCTTTTTCTTCTTCCTTCCCCTGCCAAATTTCTCCTCTCCTTCTAGATCTCCTTCTTCATAAGTTTCTTCTTCCTATTCCTTCCTGATTTCATTATCCTTTTCCTTCCCTATTTTCTTATTCTTCTCCTTCCCCATCTTCCCTTTCCTTCACATTAATCTCTAAAGTCAGTGGTTTATGTTAAGCATGCTCAAAGTTATCTTATTGTTGAGTTTTTTTTTGTTTTAAGAAACCATTACATGCTCGTTCGTTTATCTCAAATTTTTGTTAAGATGTGTGTTATCATTTTGCTCATAAGCGGATTAAATGTGATGAGTTATATGTACTCATTCATGATTGAGATGTGATATATATAATAATGCAAGAATCTACGAGTTTTCTTTCTCTCTTTGTGGCACAAACGTGTAATACTCCCATACCTCATGATTGGTTGAATATCCTCAAACGTCGAATATGAAAAATTATATGAAGATTGCAATATTTCCTTTTGTTTTGTATTAAACAAAGTGTAAAGCAAGTTATGATTGAACCGAAATATTAGCATACATACCATTTCTTATTATTCGCATGTACGGAGTTTATCCAACAAATGATATTTATGCATTTTGGTAAGGGCTAATGCCTTGTTGGTACCTTATCATGATAGGTGGCATGATATTGAAATGTGTTAAGATGGCTTCTTAGTGGATTTGACATGTTGTGTTGGTGGATTAGAGAGATTAAAATGTTGTAGTTTTTTTTTTTTTTTAAACTTCTTTCTTCTTTGAATTCTAGTATTTGTTTCTTTAGCTTCTCTTCACTTTCGCAAAAATCTGAGAATATATAAGGGCCTACTTATTTGTTGGAAAAATATGTATAGATGTTTGAATCACAATATCATGTTGTTGTTTGTGTATTTGTGTACTTGAGTGTATATATGCATAAGTTTCCCATGTGATGGTTACAACTCACTTAGCTTCAAATTGATACTTCCATGTTATACACAAACCGCACGCTAGATATCCATGAATATGTTCGTTTTCTTTTCTTTTTGCTTCCTCCCATAGACTTTCCTTAAAATCTTTACAAGATTATACGGATATCTAGGTTGCGAGATCATACATTTGATACAAAGATCCATGGTTTTGCCAAATATACCCATATGAATGTTTTATGTTTCTATCTACGTGTATTCAATAGAAAGCTTGGTGGCAATTAAAGAGACAATGTACATGTGGTGAATGTTGTTCAAATTGGAAAAGCCCAAATGTACCCATTCCCTTCTTTTTATCTATATTTAGCATACATGGTCATACAAAGAGATATATATGTACATATACTTTAGCTTTATGTGTGTGGCCCCTACCATTGTCATGAAGCATGCTTTGTTAGTTTATTCATATGCCCATGTGGTTCATGATTAATTAGAAGCATGTTTGATATCATGTGACGAATGAGTTTACAATTATGCTAGATAACTTCATCTATCCTATGTTTTAATTACAAGCATGTATGGAAACTATTCAAAGATGTTTTGCCTAAGTTGGAAAGTTTTCATATGCCTCATATATGATTTCCCCCTATATTTTATAATAATAAGTTTCCATAGACTTCATGTGTAAGTACATGTTCATATTTGTTGATATTCATATGATTCATGCATAGTCTTTCTTTATGCTTCACGTTAGAAAACTTTTACAACACTTTATATTCTATGGTGAAATGCATATGTTAGATGAATGTAAATGTTGAATGGCTTATTAGTTAGATTCACATTTACTTGCCTTTCTTTTTTGGATGGTGCTTACTCTCATTATTATTTTCCCTTTACTTTTTCTTGCGAGGAGCATCCTTTTTTTTGCATATATCGTTGGTCGTGGAGTCTCGCCTGCATGGGCCTTATGGGAAGGCTCCTATATTATGTCGGGGGTATGCGAATATGCCTCGACACACCATGGTTGTGATTGTGAAACCACTCAAGTAAAAGAATCTAAACTCTTAAACATCGAGTCACCTTTTGGTGTAATGGTTAAAATTTCCTTAAAAAACTCTTAAACACTTAATGATCTAACTTGATTAAAGTTCAAGCTACTATATAAATCATCATTCTAAAGTAATATAAATTTATTAATGTTCCCTTGTTTTTGTTATTTTGTATACATCATTTTTCCTTATTCAGACCAAGTTACTATATAAATGATCAAAATTATAACTGCTTTATTTACTATCATCTTTGTTATTCTTCTACGCTTTTTGAAATTATTTTAAATCCAATTAGATTTTTGTAAATTTTAAATATATTACTTCCAAAATTTTAATACCTCCTTGCTCTACTATCAAAAGCATAGTAAAGCACAAACCATTGAAATGACAAAATATCCTTTTATGAAATTCGTTATCCATTAAAACCAATGTGTATTTAGTACAAGAACGATTTACATCCAAGTCTGCAAAGAGTTGTTGGTTTGTGCAACATTTAAGAACCAAATTCTATCCACACTCTTCACGGTTCATTTTATGAGGAAAAAATATTCTTGGATTTACATGCAGATATTATATGCACATCCTTGAACTGTTTGAACTTACTAGCACCAATTGCACTTAGCTTCTATTAATTTTTATTGAGAGATAATTAATAATGGAGATTTTATACAGCAATGTTAGGCAAAATTTGATTATCCTTCTACTTCTCAGCATCCTTCCTCGAGAGAAAAAAATCATCAACAATCATGGATATTCCCAAGGCATGCTAGGAAATAGAAGGAAGGCAAAAGAATTTGCCCAACATAGCTCCAAAGGATGTTTATTACAATCACAGTAAGAAAATGGAGGAAATGACTTTCCCCGATGACCTCCACGACTACAACCACCATGATGCTTGGTTATGAGGACAATCTAATCAAAAGATGGTGGAGAAGAAGAATACAATTTGATGACGTGAAGAATTTGTGAGCGAGCAATTACAAATTAAGAACTGTGGAATCCACTGTCAATTGAGATTGAAGCGAGGGATGAAGGTTGGAAAGTAATTTAGCAATCAAGAATTTTTCATTTTGTTGTTAGCAGACCTTTGGATCAATAGTAATAAGTTGGTAGTGAAGCATCACTTACTTTGCAGTGTGTTGTAGTAATCTTGAATGGATAGCTCCAACTGATGTAGAGAAAATAAGTTGGGAGTACAAAATATATATCCTAAAGATGTTACTTTTCTCGGATCGAATAAAATCATATATAGACTTAGTAATCTCAGGAAACTTAATTGTGAAGGTAATATAAGGTTAACGACTACTATGTAGCCAAGTATGAATTGTATGATCAAATGATTGTCATTTGAAGAATTTAACAATATCATCATGATTCATGAATAGGAGGAGATGCATCGAGGACTTTATCACGTGAAAAAAAAAAAGCTCTTGACCAAAATAGGTAACTGATATCATTGAACTTAACTGAGGTACCAATGGTATAGGAGGGCGACTTCACATCATGTATAAAGGATAGAGATGCTATTATATCGTGTAGGTAGATGAATAAAAACAAGTTAGTCTTCAAACATTGAAGAGGGACTTACCCTAAATTGTAGGGAAGGGTCAATGAGAGAGATGGAGGATTGGAGTAGCATTTATGGTCATTAAGAAAACCATGGAGCTCGTAAGGAGCAGACCAATAAGCAACATGAGGGAGTGGGTGTGGTTGGTGAGTGAAGTAGGAGGGCGAGCAACACATATGTGTGAGCAATGCAAACACATGTATTTGAGCCTGACCAATCTAAAAGAGCACTCACATTTAAAAATTTTTCCTTCTCATGGTTGTCATTAAAATGCAACGCCTTACACCTTAGAGCTTGATAATCTTTCTTAGGTTTTGTTTGGGACATTATTCTTATTGTTTTCTCAAGCAGCTTTTTAGTATAAAAATCTTTTGGTTCAAAAAATTTTTGTATTAAAAATTTGTTTTAGAAAATAGTAAGAAAGTTTTCTTAAACGAAGGCTTAATAAACCATTTCTTCTTCTAGTGAAAAAAGAAAAATCTTTGTACATATCATGAGACTAATATCATGATCAAGGAAGATCCCTTCTTAAAAGATTCCCATAACAAATAATCCCCAAAATAAATTTTCTTATCTTACGTTTTGAAGCTTAGCAATAAGATCTTTAAAAAAAGTGAATCCTTAACATTTTTAAGCTAATTCTATCCCCTCTATAAATTATGTTGTCACAGAAATACTTATCTATAAGTAAAAAAATCATAATAGAAACAATATTTGATTTTTCCCATTATCATCAAATCAATATTTCTCAAGTCCCTCACAATAGAATTAAACATATTAAAATATGATTTAATGGATGTACTTTCCCAGATGCACAATAAAAATAGTTTATACTTTAGATAGAGTTGTAGGGGGTTTTGGCTACATAAAAAGACTCCAAGTTGAGTTATAACCCATTTACAGCCATTTCCTTCGGGACCTCCATTAAAACCTTATCTATCAATCACAATTGACTTCTAAATAAAGGTCTTTTTATCCATCTCTATTTGCCTTTGGGCTTCGTTTGGGATGATTTTTTTACTGCTTTGTAAAATTATTTTTTAATACAAAAATATTTTAAAAATAGAAAAAAAAAAAAACAATGGTCTAAAGTTATCCCAATTATATTCGAATGCCTCATGAGTGCCTTTCTAAAACTCTACTGGATTCGAACATGAAAGATTTTATTTCTTTGAAACCCAAAACTCTTTGAGCCATCAAACTCTTAGATCTTGAACTTCATGGCATTTAGGGTCCCTCCTTAGTCTCAAATACCACTAATAAGAAAAACATCTAACAAATCATTAGGTTCGGATGCCAATTTGTCAAAACCTTATCCACTAATCACAATTGAATTGCCAAAAGAGAACTTTCATCCATCTCTATTTGTCTTCTATACTCAAAACCTTAAGCATATTGGAATATGCTCACGAGTGCCTTCAAATCTCTACTAGATTAGAATATCAAATATCTTCGTTCTCCAAAGCCCAAAACTCTATGAGCCATTAAAAGTTCAAGTCCAACTTCAAGCCCAACTTTACAATCATCACATTCCTCATTAGACTCGAATATCATTTGTTAGGAGAAAAACATCTAATTCTTATGTCAAAATGTGAAACATCACATATAATGACTGCACAAAATAACACAAAAGAGATGATCCATCCCAAAAAACACCAAAATTTAAATGTCTCACAAAAATAAGCATATATTCAAGAAAGAAGAGATAGGATCTTAGTCATTATAGAGAAGCTGAATAGTTGTACAAAATAAAAAGGCCACACAAAATATTATTTACCAAACTAACTACACCTAATCTCACCACAAAAATGAAAAATACAAATATCTCAAAATGAACCAAAAAGAGATTAACCCAAGAGTTTTTTTTTTTTTAAGCTAAGATTCGAGCTTTAGACCTTCATTTAGAGATTAAAAATAATATCGCTTAAACCAATTAGTTGGTAGTGAAAGAGAGATAACAAACGAAGGAGATTAAACTAATACTAGTAATCACCCACTTTATAAGTTCCTCAAAAAAGTCTCCTCCAACATCTATGAAATAACAGTGCAAAATTTCCAACACAAGGAACTTTCAATTCATCAAGATGATTGCATAATCACAAAAAAAAATAAAATCAACTCTCTCTGCTTCATTTCTTTGTTATACCAACTCATAGATCTTTTCACTTAAATTCACAATAGGCATCTATTTTCTCTTACTGAAAGCTAAGGAACCTACTAAAAACCTTGTTTACAAAATTTCTCCTATTTGTAAACTTTTAAGGAGGTGATTTCAATAAAAAATATTCATGTTTACTCAAAGTAATCCAAAATAAAGTATTATACTAACAAAATTTCAAATCACATTTTATTTCAAAAGAAAAAAATATATAAATTTGTTTATCCTAACAACTTATTTTAAAATTTGGCTTGTCCTAAAAATTTATTAGGTCAAAATTCTAACAATTAGCAAAAGAAAAGGAAAAAGTTCAATAACAGGGTTTAAGGTTCATCACACCATGATTCTAATCCATCTTGACACAAACTCATATGAATATCATCAATCTGTTAGCATCTATGAGAATGCAAAATAAAAATTGAGAGCTATACAAAACGAAGATGTGAAATTGTTTATTTCATATCTCTAATCTCTATAAGCATTCAAGAAGAATACAGACGGCAAACAATCAACTGGCGACGAATAAAACAGCTAGAAGTGTAGTTTTCAGCAATACAACAAGATTCACATTTTAAATAAACCAGAACTCTTAATTTCCTCCTATTATTCAGTAGAATTCCTAAAATCATAATCAAGCTTACAAAATAAAAAAGAATGCAGGTAGGCTCTTAGCTTGAAAAACACTTCCGTAGTTCCGTTCACATAGGAATCCATATTTCTAAAACAAACATTTCTAAGTGAACCTCTTCAGAATCTGTTCTTTGAAAAGTATTTAATGTATCTGCATATTGGATTGGAAATGCCTAGTCATAAGAAATTTGAAGAGCTACAACATCTAGACCTATAACATTTTGATCAAGAATCCGGAAGCCATACGAGGCACTCCAATAATTTAAACAAACAGCACAAGATCAAACGCAACAAAAGGAGTGAGCAAGTGTCGAGTTACACGTTTTTGAAGACTTTCCTCCTGGCAAGAAACCTGGCGATCGGCGGCGTCAGCCCGATCGTGATTGGAACGCGGATGGGGAAGAGCGCCTTGTTGCACAGGATCGCCAGCGCCAACGCACCGCCGCTCGATGCCGCAAGTTCTGCCGTCCGATTGCTGTGCCGAGGCGGCTGTTCCCCTTGATCGACGGTCGTGGAAGGAGGGAACTCGTGGTCCTCGAGAATAACGGCTGTTGGATCTCCAATGGATGCTTCCCCGTCTTCGGAATGGTGAGGGACGGTGGAGGAGAGGCCAACCTTCTCGAAGAGAGACTCAACGTCCACGTTGTTTTTGATGGCGACGTAGAGTCCTGTGATAGAGGCGGCGGAAACGGACAAGTGGACGCCGAGCGCCACCTTGCCGTACTTGTTCATCAGATCCCGTAGCCGCGCGGAGAACGCCATTGATGGACGGCAGATTAGTAGCTGGCTTTAGGGTTTTGGGGGGTTTTCGGATGGTTTTAGCTCCGGCCCAGCGTTTCCTACTTTGCTTGTGGTGGGATTTCGACCAAGCAGGCCGGGCAATATATATCTTTAGATGAATCGAGTTACTTCTGAACGAGCTATTTGAGCCCCCACTAATAAATATTTAGATTTCGACCAAGAAGGATGGATTTGAAATTATTAAATAATTATATCCTGCATTGATCTCACTGTGGGTAACTGAATGGAATTGCTATGTTTTCATTAACCTGATCTAACATTCAGCAGATTTTGTGGCAATCGATCATCTCATTAATTTTGAAGCAGAGTACAAATTTTAATGCATCATCTAAAGCTAATACTTAGGTGTGTATCTATTTAATAAACAAATGCAATCTAATAACCACTATTGTGATGAAACCAAGCTTTAAACTAAAGACAATGCTGCTTTAAAAGACCCCTAACAGCCACAAAGGTTCTTTTTTTTTTTTTTTTTTTAATTTAAAACTATTCATCTGATCTGCTTGTTGTTGACCTCTAAACATATTCCACAATTAAGCGAATACATCGAAGAAAGTGATTATCATACATGTCGCTTATCACGACCATCGGGACACCTCGATTGCTATCAAAATGGCTCAAAACTTTGCCCGATCATGAAATAGATCACATTGATGCGTTCAGGACACCGAATTTACTAAGGAAGAGTCATCCGTGCACAACTCAATCGACAATGATGACAAACACGAATTTTTTTGGAAGCTCGACGTCGCACGAAACTACCTAAACAATCTCCAATCACTAAACAGACTATGTCGATGTGATCAGAGCATCAAATGTATTTAGTGGGGTGGGGGGTTACCTCTCGCAATTGAATTGAGTGAAGGCAGTCGAAATCGACGATCTACAGATGTGACGTTGCGTGATGTTACCCAAACATTATCCGTTCGTAAAACGAATTTCGTCGTTGCGTCCGAAACGTCGAGAATACCTAAAATTGACAGTAATATTGTCAAGATTATTGAACAAACAAAAAGAGCGAAATTGACACGTCTTTTGATGCGCGAAGTTGCCCGAAAGTCACCCGCTTGCAAAGTGGACTTCGTCGTTATGTCCGAAACATCGAAAATGCTTAGAATTGGCAGTAATATTTTCAGGATAATTAGACAAGCAAAAAAGAGGGAAATCAGCAGGAGTTTCAATGAGTGACATTGCCCGAACATCGTCTGTTTGCAAAATGGACTTTGTCGTTGCGTTTGGAATGTCAAAAACACTTATAACAACTATAATATTGCTTTGGTCTTGCACAAGCAAAAATGCAAAATTGGCCCGAACTTTGAGATGATAAATGCAAATTGAGATGCACGAATAACATATAATTGAGCAAGAAAATTGATTCACACTACTAGTACTTTTTTTACACTATTTGAATATATATATATATATATATATATATATATATATATATATATATATATATATATATATATATATATATACTAATCTTAGCTGCCTAAATCTTATATAAATATTATCTTTGCCTCATCCCTACTGTTACCAGCTGCCGAAAATCCTGCACGCTGCCTCTCCCATGCCAAAATCCTGCACGAATCCTTGCCCCCAGCGATAGAAATTGCATTACCGCGAACACGACATAGGTTGTGCCAATGCCACATCAGCAAGAAGGCTCCGTCCGAGGTGTGGTGCTTCAATAGCAACAGCAAAGTTATAGAGCTTTTTCATAGGTGTTTAAGCAAGTATGATTCTGAGGAAGAGTTTGAGAAAACTTGGGCTCAAATGATCAGTGAAGGGAACCTCCAAAGTCATGATTGATTGAAAGATCTTTATAGAATCAGGAATAAGTGGTCAACAGCATTCAATAAAAATTATTTTAACCTTGACATTCAACACAGCATAGCGAGTCAACCAACAATGTGTGCCATGGCATATCCAAGCCAACAAGTTTTATAACTGAGTATTTTTTGGGCTTAGAGAAGCTGATGATGACTTGGCGTCGAAATGAACATGATGAAGATTTCAGATGCAGCCAGTCAACATAGTACCGTTAGTTAAAAGTAGCCTAATATTGAAACAAGCTGAAAATTTTTACATAAGAAAATTATATTCATTTTTCGAGGAGTTCTTATAAGGTGTGGGTGGAATGTGCATAGTTCATGCTTCAAGTGACTCATCCACCTTTTTTGTGAAAAGTATGGATAAAAGTGATCAGACGTCCCGTTGGACTGTTCATTTTGATTCAATGGAGGGTACAATTGAATGCAACTATGGGAAGTTCAGAATGATGGGTTTATTATGTTCTCATTGTATGAGAGTTATCAGGTAGATAAATATAGTTAGAATTCCTTCGCAATACCTCTTGCTTTGATGATCAGTGAGAGCCAAAAAAGATATTTATTCTGGACAGATGGTCACATGTATGGAAAAGAAGGCGAGCCAAACTTAGGAGAGTGGTGGTGGTATGATATTTAGAAATCATCCAAGCAGATTTGCATATCAAATTAGCACACGAGCACAGGGGAATAAAGATGCAGAACAGTATATGTTGGCAGCAATGATCGAGATGACTGAAAATATTGACTTCATCCTGGCTGGAAGGAAAAATAGTTGCAAGATATCAAGTGGTGGACATAAGAAAGTGAAAGACCTACTGAAGTGCAGGCCTAAAGGTATTTATAATGCAAGATTGAAGAGTCATTGGGAGAAGAGAAAAACTAAGAAAATGAAACCTTCACAGCAAGCCCCTCCAACCACAGAACAGTGTACAGCCTACGCAGAACCTAGAATGCATGCGACTTTCACAAACATACCAGAATGCTTAACAGATGAGTTCATTTTTCATCGACCAAGCAGCCAGCCGTCAGCTGAATATACACGAATGATTATGGGAATTATTGAGACAGAGAAGAATGAGTAATGTGTGACATTTCCATTACCAATTTTTCTTGAACATTGTATTATAAAATTCTGTACATGTTAAAAATGTATGCATCACATTCGGAATGTTATGTTTCATTGTAAATTTCTATAAATCATTATAAATTTCCATGAATTAATGCGACTCAGTTTTACCCGGTACAATCGGTGTACTCGGTACACTGGAAAATTCAGTATCAGTGGACCGACACTACTCGGTACAGTCGGTGCTCGGTACCGTTTTGAATCAGTACCACTCGGTATTTTTTCGCTTGGTATTTAATCGCTCGGTATTTTACTGCTCAGTACTGATCGGTACATAGTGGTTCTGGTCAGGAGGTATCGCTCGGTACTAATCGGTACACTACGTAGCACTCGGTACCGATTTGTACAGCTCGGTAAATAGTGGGTCCCGGTGATGTTCCTTTACAGCAATCCGCCATTTATAGTGGATATATATGGCAAGTAAGCTATTTATAGTGGACAGAAGGATTGGTGTAATATTTAAATTAATCAATGTTGGAAAATTGGCAAAGTTATTCTCTTTAAAGTGTTCAAAATTTCTGTTATATCGTCTACTCACTCGTCTTCTATAATCCTTTTCATTATAATAAATAGCTTATTTTTTATGACGATGGTTTATAAACTGTACTGGCGGGAGAATAATCTACATATTGGTATGCCAACCAAAGAATTCGTCAACATTGCAACTATTGTGATGCATGAACGTATGTCAGAAACTTTCGATGGTCCACTTGAACAACTAGCAAGGGCTAATCAAGTTTACAGATGTTGTGTGCATTGCTGGAACGAGTGTTGTGATTGTGTACTCCTAATTTCGTATAGAGAGGCAATGGCTGTAGAACTGAATAGAGAAGGCAATTTCCTTAAATGCTAATGGCTGGAAATGCGTGGAGAATGAGTTCTTTGTGAAATATCACCACATGGCTAGTCCTCATTTTCTTCAGATGCCATATCATGAACTGCGCTGTTCCAAAGAAAAATCTGTTGTAGGCAATTCTTTATCACCCTGTGATTTAGAAAATTGCATTCTTTATCACCCTTGGGATCCAGCTAAGGATGCCTTTATAGTTAACTTGTATAAGGAACTTTTAAAACGGAGGCCCGATGGTAAAAAAAAGTTCTTAAACCTAGCTGATTGGTAAGATATACAATTCGAGTTAATGACATATTTTGGATGTTGTCCCATACAAAGTCAACTCCAGCGACATGTTCGTCAATTACTTAAGGATCAGTAGTACTCGGTACTTTCCTTTATTTTTGCTCGGTACCGTTAGATACATTTCTCTTTTTGTTTTCTCGGTACCGTTCGGTATATTTCTCTATTTTTGCTCGATACCGGTTGATTCCTGATGTTTTTTTGCTCGTTACCGTTCGGGACATTTCTTTGTTTTTGCTCGGTACCGTTCGCTTCCTGATTCGATACTGAGGACTGCTCGATACATTGTTGTGTTTGTTATCAGTATCGTCCAGTTCCTGATAGGTACCACTCGATACCGGGCAAAAAACACAGAAATGTTCGGTACTTATCTCAGTTATGTTCGTAGTTGGGCAAGGTTCGAAAGCACAAAATTGAATGAATACACAAAACTTTAACGATGCATTCTTTAAAACTATGCCTATGTACAAGAAATGAATATATAAATTGAAATTTTGAGCTCATTCATGAATGTGTACACAACTCATTTACTTTATGGTTGTACAAAGAATTGCATATACAAATTCAGCTTTAAATTTAGGCATTTTTTCTTGTCAGTCTGTAAGTTGACTCCATATAACATGCTTAGGTTGTATGACAGCTTCCATATATTTACAAACGAACATGCTGCAATCAATGTTGTTTGACTGGACAGGTACATGCAATACAGTTTCGATCAGCCACTTACGGATGTCGTCATCGAATGCATGATGTGTTTCTGCGTAAAAATGCTCAACCTAGACACAATATATATATATATATATATATATATATATATATATATATATATCAAATAGAGTGGAAATCGAAATCATTAGTAAGCAAAATAAATTCATATTTATCACTCACAACTTGTGGTACTATGGCAATGTGCATTAGTTTGGATGAGGAATCGTAAATTTCAAATAACAAGTGTCCAATGACTGCTGTTTATAACTGGTATGAGGATGAAATTGCATCCCCTAATAGCTTCCTTATTGATGTGGGCTACGTATGGTTCCGTATTATATTTATATACATGATACCCCTAGCGTAACAAGGAAACAAATTTTTGAAAAACATAATAGAAAAAAACACAAACATTGAAACCAATTTAGATTAAGTCTAATGAACCCAATGGAAGCTGGAAACAAATATGAATGGTTGGTAGAGTCCTAGACAGAGTTTGTTCTTCTCGGCTAGTAGAATGAAAAATGTGTCAATATGGTTATTGTCAAGGTATTCTGCATTTATGAGCTCATCAAGTTGACTTCGATAGATAACCACGTTCCCAAATGAGAAAATTACATCACTCCTACAAAATAACCATATATGTCAATGCTAAAGATTGGCAGAGATAAAAAGGGCTAATGAAAAGACTATGGAGGTATGCAGAATACTCACTTGTCCTTGTATTTTTTGAAACTAGTGTCAATAAACCTAGCCATTTCTTTAGATATCTTTAATCGACTAGGGAAATCAATATGAGTGGGTGCGGGTCGAGATTCCATTTTAGCTTCTGAATCTACCACAATAACATCAACTCCTTTTACATTCTCTTCATGCTCCTTAGTGTTCATTGCATTATCTATAGTGGTTTTGGCTTTGGTAGACTTCCTTTCACCAGTGGTAAATGGGCTCTGTACTACTTTCCTCTTACGATTTGCTCGTTGGCGTACACGTTTTGCTATGCGGGTGCTAACAGCGGAAGACTTGATGTTTTCTGCAGTTGTAGTGCCACTCAATTTTATTTTTTGGGGTGAAATGGTTAAATCTGTTACTGTAGTAGTTTTGCCCACTTCCACTTTGACAAGTGGGACTTGAACTTCTTCTTATTGTGGGGCATCCTTGCCAGTCTGGGCTTGTGACTGGGTTGCAATATCGTCGACTGTTATTGTTCGTGAGGATGACTCCATGGTCAAACCGGTCTCTTTAACTTTAGAAGCAGTAGGAAAGTTTTCCTCTAGAAATTTTTGTATCTCTTCATAGTTCATATCCTTCTGTTTAAGTTCAAAAACTAAATCTTCTTATGCTTGAATGCGCTTTTCAAGCAAGGTACAAGTCGACTCAACCTTCACGAGCTGAGTGATCAGAAATTTGTTTTGGGCAATTACTTTGCACATATCTTCTTCATGGGAGTGGCCGATGCTACATCTGTGGAGATTATGATGAAGGAGTTAGTGCCTGCATCTCTTCTATGCATTGTTTGATCTGGAACGGCTATCTTGCCATGAAATCAAACACATGTTTAATTATATTAATGACTACAAGGTGCTCGCAGCTAAATCTGGCCGTATGTATATCAGCTCAGAACTATCAGACAAATTCTTCAAGAAGATGCCTCCTATCATAGGCGAAGAAGTTGAAAAGGCCTTTAAAATTAAGCACCCTGGGAATACTATCGGCGTCCTTCCAAGAATACGTTTTACGTATCAATACCTAGCCCATCTGTGCAAGAAAGCAGCCATCCAACGCGGAATTAAAGATTTATCAATTTGCCGAAAGATCCCTATTCCTGACTTTTACAATAACCAGAAGAAGTATGGTCTGCGCAAGTCCAAAAACTAAAACAAATTCAGATCCTCCAAATGCCGATGCTACATCTGTGGAGATGAAGGGCATTTTGCCAGAGAATGTAAAAACAAGCGTGGTAATATGGCAAGAGCAGCCATATTAAATAATCTAGAGCTTCCCGAAGACTATGATGTTTTATCAGTTGATTTGAATGAAGAACCCTCTGACGCAATATGCAGTATCTCGGAAGGGGAGGAAGCCAACACATTGGCTCATGTTCGCTCTGCATTAGAGAATATCCCGGATGAATTCGGGATGATGATGAAGGAAGATATGGGTTGGCGCTACGCAATCGAGCTACCAGAAAAGTAGAAGAATTGTTCCCACCAATGGGAGTATAATAAACCAATTGCTGGAGCATTCTCTCGATGTACCTACTGCGCCATAGTTACCAATATCAAAATGCCCATCCATTGTATCATATGCAGCATTATATCATGTCCTATGTGCACATCCTTCTATTTATCCATTACTATCCAGAAGGAGCTCATTCTACAGACTTACAAATCTAGTGACAATTTGGTGCAAGAATTAATCAGATATTCAGATCATTTAGCGGAAGAAAATCGCCATCTAAAGGACCAAATTCAAAGATTCTTGGAGGACCTGGAAGCTTCAAGAAAAGAATTGCTATTGCATGACAGAGAAAAGGAGATCTTAGAAGAAGAAGATCAAGTTGATAAAGCCGAAGAACCTTGCATAAAAATCCTAAACGAAACACTAAAAGAACAAGCCGAGAAGCCCGCAAGAAAGATATTAAACAAGTTATTCAACTTGGTAATCAGCTTTGAAGTACCTGGAGTCTCGGAATTCAAAATCCGGGCTATTTTTGACACAGGAGCTTCATCTTGCTGTGTCAACACACAGGATATCCCAGAAGCAGCCCTATGGAGACTTTTGCTTGGCCTGATAACCTTTAGTGTTAAAAGTCCATCAATGTGTCTTCTGAACTGTTCTTGCATCAGTGGTGTGACATGTTTTAATGGTTTGTCCTGAATGGTGAGATCAGGATTGATTATATCTATCTTGCATGTAATGTTATTGCGATTCCAGTGTTGTAAGGGGTCTTCACCAATGAATCCTTGCTCCTTGAGTCGTTGTAGTAAGGCTTTGAATCTTTTGTAGGAATGGATTTTGTTCCAATCTGTTGGCATAAATCCATTCTGGCTGCAAGGTGGTATAGAAATCATAATCGATTTCTAGTTCTTCAATTTGCTTAGCTGCAACTTCTAGATCCAGCGTTGTATTAATTGGCGTTATTTCTTTATAGAAGGTGATTGTACCTCCTTCTATGCGCACCCCTCCACTAAGGCTGCGTAGGAAATTGCAACCTAGGAGCATTTGTATGCCATCCTTGACATTCATGTCTAGGCAATATATAAGAGGGATACGGAATTTATTTTTGCCAATTATCATTTTTCCGTCTTTGACCTTCTGCCGTGATTGAGTGACAGAATTGACGCCATTGAACGTTGCCTGATAATTTAATGATTCCCGGGCTGCTTCTGAGATATCCTGTGTGTTGACACAGCAGGATGAAGCTCCTGTGTCAAAAATGGCCCGTATTTTGAATTCCGAGACTCCCGGTACTTCAAAGCTGATTACCAAGTTGAACAACTTGTTTAATATCTTTCTTGCGGGCTTCTCAGCTTGTTCTTTTAGTGTTTCATTTAGGATTTTTATGCAAGGTTCTTCGGCTTCATCAACTTCATCTTCTTCTTCTAAGATCTCCTTTTCTCTTTCATGCAATAGCAATTCTTTTCTTGAAGCTTCCAGGTCCTTCTCCAAGAATTTTTGAATTTGGTCCTTTAGACGGCGATTTTCTTCCGCTAAATGATCTGAATATCTGATTAATTCTTGCACCAAATTGTCACTAGATTTGTAAGGCTGTAGAATGAGCTCCTTCTGGATAGTAATGGATAAATAGAAGGATGCGCACATAGGACATGATGTAATGCTGCATATGATACAATAGATGCGCATTTTGATATTGGTAACTATGGCGCAGTAGGTACATCGAGAGAATGCTCCAGCAATTGGTTTATTATACTCCCATTGGTGGGAACAATTCTTCTGCTTTTCTGGTAGCTCGATTGCGTAGCGCCAACCCATATCTTCCTTCATCATCATCCCGAATTCATCCGGGATATTCTCTAATGCAGAGCGAACATGAGCCAATGTGCTGGCTCCCTACCCTTCCGAGATACTGCATATTGCGTCAGAGGGTTCTTCATTCAAATCAACTAATAAAACATCATAGTCTTCGGGAAGCTCTAGATTATTTAATATGGTTGCCCTTGCCATATTACCACGCTTGTTTTTACATTCTCTGGCAAAATGCCCTTCATCTCCACAGATGTAGCATCGGCATTTGGAGGATCTGGATTTGTTTTTGTTTTTGATAACACGAACGTGGGTGTCATGAGGCTTCCCCTTATAGTTTTTGGACTTGCGCAGACCATACTTCTTCTAATTATTGTAAAAGCCAGGAATAGGGATCTTTCGGCAGATTGATAAATCTTTAATTCCGCGTTGGACGACTGCTTTCTTGCACAGATCGGCTAGGTATTGATACGTAAAACGTATTCTTGGAAGGACGCCGATAATATTTCCAGGGTGCTTGATTTTAAAGGCCTTTTCAACTTCTTCGCCTATGATAGGAGGCATCTACTTGAAGAATTTATCTGATAGTTCGGAGCTGATATACATACGGCCAGATTTAGCTGCGAGCACCTTGTAGTCATTCATATAATCAAACATGTGTTTGATTTCATGGCAAGATAGCTGTTCCAGATCAAGATAGGCTCGGTTTTGTTCTTCTGTTGAGCCTTGATATGGATCTTCAAGGGTAATGATTCGCCGAATTTGTGAGATAACATTTTGCGGGTCATCGGCTATGTTAACTAATGCCTCGAATTCATTTTTGTAAGCCATGCGCCACTGAATCCACACCTTCTTTTCCAGTTCACACATCAGGTTTTCAATGAACAGTACTTTTGATTTATTGTCAGCGAATTATTTTTCGCTAACCAAATTGAGTGTGATAAATTCCCATCGAGATATAACATCATCATATATTGAGAAATCATCGGGAAGAATCAGGAGTACCCCTTGATTATTGTGGGCTGATGGGAGTGTCCACATATTTTGCTGGAAGGATTTTTTGAAGTTAGTGGATTTGGGTTTATAATACTGAAAAGGGTATGTGGGTTCATTGGATTGTATTTTAGAACCAGAAGTTGCTGGTGGATAAGCAACGGGTCCCATCATAGGTTCTTGAGGAGGAAGGTAGGATGAGGAGACTGAAGCATAAAGATCTTCAGCTTTGGCGGCTAATTTTCGAAGCTTGGGATATTCAAGTTCAGTGAGGTGGTCTTCCATGCGGCGAAAGTAACATGCTCATCTCTCGAGCATTAGTGGAAAGATTAACCAACACTAGACATGCTGGCTTCCGGTATAACATCACTGGAGCAGCCAACTATTTGGCTTCTCACGGGATATCCGCTATCCCTGGGCGAAGACATTCCATTTCTGAACTTCAAGGGCGAGCATGAAATTTACAACCTACAAATCCAACCAACTTACAGATTCCACATTCCCTCCATTCACCAACGACTTGATGGTACTCTTCGTCTATCCTTTATTAGCTATACTCCGCATTCACCTGCCATCCTTACAGCATCTTGTGAAGAAACCGAGCAAGATCAATTTGCTTTGATGAATTATTCTGATTCAGACCCTCCCATTTGGGACCATACTGCTACTGAAGATGATGATGATCCCTTTTCCTTATTTCTCTACCTTAATGATACACTCACATCAGCATTACCTGCTGATTCGGAAGGTGGTGGGGAATTACCATACCCACTTCGACAGGAGCATAACCCTAAACCCGAAACCTTTGAACCAACTTCTCTTAACTTTTTCCAATCATCTGTACCAACATTGTCTTCACATACCTGCTACACCACTACCAGTATACATTCTTCTGAATAATGTTGGTAGACACGATGTCTTTGCATGATCCAACCATCTTCATACAATGTCTCTGCGGGGACTAGATTAGCCCTTCGCTGTTGAGAGAGATGCAGTTCTGCATCTGGGTTCAGTTGGCTTTCTAGCGTTGGCTGAAAAGGTGGCCATCTGGATAGCCTTCTCTGTAGGGAATATGCAATGCGTGATCGCATCCGGTATCCTCGAATCTGATTTTCCACGGTTTGAGTGGTCGTACTTTGGTCAGGAAGTGGGGGTTGTGATGAGGATAGAAGAGTTGTGGAGGTAATGTTTGGGTTAGTAGTAGTCATTGCTTAGACCTTTTTAATTCTTCTTCAAAGATTTTCGAGGATCTTTGAATACAAAGAGGTGGCTTTTAGGTCTAGGATTCTTTCTTTGGCTTGGCTCTCCCAAAGAAAGTTTCTGCAATTGATCTTGTAAATTGGACAAGGAGCCTTCAAAGGCTTCAGGGGATGTTTTTGGAACTGCTAGAATTCGATCAACCTTTTCTTCTAGGTCCCGAATTCTTTCAGTTGCTTTGAGCAACAGGTGTATGAGAGTATTATTCTGCTTTACAAGAGTATGCAAAGCAACAGTGCTATTCGGACAATCTTCAGTAGGTTTTACAAAACCAACAGAAGGAGGATCTATAGATTCAATTATTTTCAAAGCAAGTTTATAATCAGAACTTTGAGATTCTGAACGCCAGTCGGACATTAACTATAAAATTTCAGATGAGAAAGATGGGATCCTAGGCTTTCTTCTTTCTGTAAATGGAAATAAATAGTGTCGTTATAATTTACTAAAAACTAAGGGGTTTACTTAGAAAAGTTTTCAGCTTATATTAAGTTTCAGTATGATCTTGATCATCCTGTTCACCTCAGACCTGCGCCTACTATTCTCGGCGATCTCAAGAGGTCACACGGGTTACTAACTGATGGTCAAGGTACCCCGTCTTAATATAAATTTCAACCTTTCATTTAATCTGTTCGTGGCATTATTTTCTGTGACAGAGGGTGCTAGTTTTCTAGCATGGATTTCTCCGCCTCACAGAGTCAGTGAGAAGTTTCCAGCCAATAAACATAATTACAGTAATTTCTCGTTATTCTTAATAAAATATTGCAGACGATTACTCCATTACATACTTAGATTTAGCATAGAATTTAAGTAGTTTAGTCCAACATGGCTCTGATACCAAAAGAAAATTGCAATATGGATCGGTGGTTTGGGGTCACACAGAACTTTTACCACAAATAAGGAAATCTATAAGGAGATATGAAAGCAAAACATATATTAGAAAACTTACTGAAGGATTACAACTTGAGAAGAAAACTTCGGAATATGTCCCGTGTGTTTTCAACTCATACACACGCCGCCTCTTATAGGCTATTCTAGATCTAAAACCTCCTTTCATTACCATGGGCAGCCCGTGGTTTTGAAAGTGGTTTTGGTACATATGGGGTTTATGCGAACGCATCCACATGTCCTTTTAATAAAGACGCACCGAAAATTTCGGTTCAGGTACAAGTGACGCACCGAATGATTCGGTCCAGGTACACTTAATTATGTATTGCTAGGACCTATTATAGCTAGGCCCACTATGCTTTTCTGCATTATTGCTCCTTAGATCGCATCACCGTCAGATTGTTGGGTGAGATTACCGACCCTGTCAAGAATGGCAGAAATCTCCTGTTCATGTTCGAGGAGACTAAGGCATAGGTCTCTCCAGATGTTGTCTCGTCCTCCTCCAATTTTTCGACAATAATCGAACTTACACTTGTAAAATCGCTGGAGGGTACACAAGCCTTTGATGACCAAGAACGCTTGATCTCGTTCGATTGCTCTGGCTTGTGATCGAAATTCTGTGAATTTATCCATTCTAATGCGGGAGGTTGACAGTGCTTCAATGATGCCTTGATATTTTTGAAAGGTTGTAGGCTCCCTTCCTTCCTTCTTAAGGCTTGTCTGAAAACATCTAGCGAAGGCTTCTTTATCTGGATCTTCCAGTGGGCTGATCCCTTTCTTCGGAGGACTTGAATTGGTGGCTCTGGCATAGTCCTTATAAGTCTGCAGGATTGTAGAATCATGTATGACGATTCCCTTGCCTTTAGGTCGCCATTGCTGTTGAGAAGATCTTGCATCATTGCTGAGAACTGCCTTTCCCTTGTTGGATTGTTTTCCATGGCTGTCCATTTCTGCAAAAGTTTATTGTGAACCTTGTTCGTGATTTTTCCTGCACATAAAATATACGTTAGTCTAGATAAATTATCCGCCAGTACGTTTTTCTTCCCATCAATGTGTTCAAAGTTTAATGTGATCTCTAGTCCATTGATGTAATCAGTAAAAAAGAGCCACCGAACTCGTGAAGGTTTATTTTGTGCAGTTTTGTTATAGAATGATATAATTGCTTGACAATCTGTTCGAAGCGTAATCTCCTTCTTGTCTAAATAATGAATTTTGAGGGCGCTCAAGGTTTCCATGCATGCATGAATTTCTACATCGATGGATGATTTAACTGTTGGAAATTTTATGCTGGCATATGCACATACTCTTTCTGTGTTCCTTGGATCTTCCTTCTTGCCCTTCCACTTGCACACTCCACCCCAGCCTTCCATACAACCATCTGTTTTCAAGATTATGTAGGCATGTTCGGGTGATATTTGGAGGTCTGGCAATTTTTGAACTATTTCTTTAATCTTGCGGACAAGTTTCCAGTCATGCTCCATCATCCGCTTATCTCCATGGGGTGACGTCTTCTGATATAATGGACCTAGTAGTGTCCCTAGGTTAGGTATATAGGATCTCGCATAGTTTAGTATTCCTAACCATGATCGTAGCCCTTGTTTGTCTCTTAACTTTTTATCAGGGAAATCAGTGATTTTCTTAATGATGTGAGGCTGTAGTTTGATCCTCTGATTTCTAATTACTGCTCCTAGGAATTCGACCATTGGAACTCCTACCTTCATTTTGTTGGCTGATAGAACCAGTCCTTCTTGTTCAACTATCTGTATGAAGATTTCTAGGTGCTGCTTATGTTCCTGCTCTGTATTGCTGAATATAAGCACATCATCAATATATACAACCAGGAAATTTGAACAATGGGCAAAGCAGTTGTCCATTTTTTGTTGAAAGATGGCTGGAGCATTTTTCAGCCCGAATGGAATGACAAGTCATTCGTATAGTCCTGTTGGATTAATAAAAGCGGTCCATTCAATGGAATCAGGGTGCATTGCTACTTGATGGAACATGCTTTTAAGGTCGAATTTTGAATAGATTCTACTATTCCCAATTCGTTTTAGCAAAGTATTGATTCCTGGGAGCGAATATTGGTCTTTATACGTATTATCGTTCAAGGATCTATAATTAAAGACCATTCGCTCTTTACCTTTGACTTCTTTACCTGAGATCGGATCAATGGAAGTCCCGGAGTTTACTATCATGGCCATAGTCCTATGGCGACTTTTGCTTGGCCTGATAACCTTTAGTGCTAAAAGTCCATCAATGTGTCTTCTGAACTGTTCTTGCATCAGTGGTGTGACATGTTTTAATGGTTTGTCCTGAGTGGTGAGATCATGATTGATTATCTCTATCTTGCATGTAATCTTATTGCGATTCCAGTGTTGTAAGGGGTCTTCACCAATGAATCCTTGCTCCTTGAGTCGTTGTAGTAAGGCTTTGAATCTTTGTAGGAACGGATTTTGTTCCAATTTGTTGGCATAAATCCATTCTGGCTGCAAGGTGGTATAGAAATCATAATCGATTTCTAGTTCTTCGATTTGCTTAGATGCAACTTCTAGATCCAGCGTTGTATTAATTGGCGTTATTTCTTTATAGAAGGTGATGGTACCTCCTTCTATGCGCACCCCTCCACTAAGGCTGCGTAGGAAATTGTAACCTAGGAGCATTTGTATGCCATCCTTGACATTCATGTCTAGGCAATATATAAGAGGGATACGAAATTTATTTTCGCCCATTATCATTTTTCCATCTTTGACCTTCTGCCGTGATTGAGTGACAGAATTGATGCCATTGAACATTGCCAGATAATTTAATGATTCCCGGGCTGCTTCTGGGATATCCTGTGTGTTGACACAGCAGGATGAAGCTCCTGTGTCAAAAATGGCCCGGATTTTGAATTCCGAGACTCTCGGTACTTCAAAGCTGATTACCAAGTTGAATAACTTATTTAATATCTTTCTTGCAGACTTCTCGACTTGTTCTTTTAGTGTTTTATTTAGGATTTTTATGCAAGGTTCTTCAGCTTCATCAACTTTATCTTCTTCTTCTAAGATCTCCTTTTCTCTGTCATGCAATAGCATTTCTTTTCTTGAAGATTCCAGGTCCTTCTCCAAGAATCTTTGAATTTGGTCCTTTAGACGGCGATTTTCTTCCGCTAAATGATCTGAATATCTGATTAATTTTTGCACCAAATTATCACTGGATTTGTAAGGCTGTAGAATGAGCTCCTTCTGGATAGTAATGGATAAATAGAAGGATGCGCACATAGGACATGCTGTAATGCTGCAGATGATACAATGGATGCGCATTTTGATATTGGTAAATATGGCGCAGTAGGTACATCGAGAGAATGCTCCAGCAATTGGTTTATTATACTCCCATTGGTGGGAACAATTCTTTTGCTTTTATGGTAGCTCGATTGCGTAGCGCCAACGCATATCTTCCTTCATCATAATCTAGAGCTTCCCGAAGACTATGATGGTGTTGATTATCTCTATCTTGCATGTAATCTTATTGCGATTTCAATGTTGTAAAGAAGTCAAAGGTAAAGAGCAAATTGTCTTTAATTATAGATCCTTGAACGATAATACGTATAAAGACCAATATTCGCTCCCAGGAATCAATACTTTGTTAAAACGAATTGGCAATAGTAGAATCTATTCAAAATTCGACCTTAAAAGTGGGTTCCGTCAAGTAGCAATGCACCCTGATTCCATTAAATGGACCGCTTTTATTAGTCCAACAGAACTATACGAATGGCTTGTAATGTCATTCGGGCTGAAAAATGCTCCAGCCATCTTTCAACGAAAAATGGACAACTGCTTTGCCCATTGTTCAAATTTTCTGGTCGTATATATTGATGATGTGCTTATATTCAGCAATACAGAGCAGGAACATAAGCAGCACCTAGAAATCTTCCTACAGATAGTTGAACAAGAAGGACTGGTTCTATCAGCCAACAAAATGAAGGTAGGAGTTCCAACGGTCGAATTCCTAGGAGCAGTAATTGGAAATCAGAGGATCAAACTACAGCCTCACATCATTAAGAAAATTGCTGATTTCCCTGATGAAAAGCTAAGAGACAAATAGGGGCTACGATCATGGTTAGGAATACTAAACTATGCGAGATCCTATATACCTAACCTAGGGACACTACTAGGTCCATTATATCAGAAGACGTCACCCCATGGAGATAAGCGGATGGAGGAGCATGACTGGAAACTTGTCCGTAAGATTAAAGAAATAGTTCAAAAACTGCCAGACCTCCAAATACCACCCGAACACGCCTACATAGTCTTGAAAACATATGGCTGTATGGAAGGCTGGGGTGGAGTGTGCAAGTGGAAGGGCAAGAAGGAAGATCCAAGGAACACAGAAAGAGTAATGTGCATATGCCAGCAGAAAATTTTCAACATTTAAATCATCCATCGATGTAGAAATTCATGCATGCATGGAAACCTTGAGCACCCTTAAAATTCATTATTTAGACAAGAAGGAGATTACGCTTCGAATAGATTGTCAAGCAATTATATCATTCTATAACAAAACTGCACAAAATAAATCTTCACGAGTTCGGTGGCTCTCTTTTACTGATTACATCAATGGACTAGGGATCACATTAAACTTTGAACACATTGATGGAAAGAACAACGTACTGACGGACAATTTATCTAGACTAACGTATGTTTTATGTGCAGGAAAAATCACGAACGAGGTTCACAATAAACTTTTGCAGGAATGGACAGCCATGGAAAACAATCCAACAAGGTAAAGGCAACTTGCAAGATCTTCTCAACAGCAATGGCGACCTAAAGGCAAGGGAATCGTCATACATGATTCTACAATCCTGCAGACTTATAAGGACTATGCCAGAGACACCAATTCAAGTCCTCCGAAGAAAGGGATCAGCCCACTGAAAGATCCAGATAAAGAAGCCTTCGCTAGATGTTTTCAGACAAGCCCTAAGAAGGAAGGAAGGGAACCTACAACCTTTCAAAAATATCAAGGCATCATTGAAGCACTGTCAACCTCCCGCATTAGAATGGATAAATTCACAGAATTACGATCACAAGCCAGAGCAATCGAACGGGATCAAGCGTTCTTGGTCATCAAAGGCTTATGTACCCTCCAGCGAATTTACAAGTGTAAGTTTGATTACTGTCGAAAAATTGGAGGAGGACGAGACAACATCTGGAGAGACCTATGCCCTAGCCTCCTCGAACATGAACAGGAGATTTCCGCCATTCTTGACAGGGTCGATAATCTCACCCAACAATCTGACGGTGATGCGATCTAAGGAGCAATAATGCAGAAAAGCATAGTGGGCCCAGCTATAATAGGTCCTAGCAGTAAATAATTAAGTGTACCTGGATCGAATCATTCGGTGCGTCACTTGTACCTGAACCGAAATTTTTGGTGCGTCTTTATTAAAAGGAACATGTGAATGCGTTGACATAAACCCCACAAGTACCAAAACCACTTTCAAAACCACGGGCTGCCCATGGTAATGAAAGGAGGTTTCAGATCTAGAATAGCCTATAAGAGGTAGCGTGTGTATGAGTTGAAAACACATGGGATATACTTTCAAAGTTTTCTTCTCAAGTTGTAATCCTTCAGTAAGTTTTCTAATATATGTTTTGCTTTCATATCTCCTTATAGATTTCCTTATTTGTGGTAAAAGTTCTATGTGACCCCAAACCACTGATCCATATTGCAATTTTTTTTTGGTATCAGAGCCATGTTGGGCTAAACTACTTAGATTCTAGGCTAAATCTAAGTATGTAATGGAGTAATCGTCTGCAATATTTTATTAAGAACAACGAAAAATTACTGTAATTATGTTTATTGGCTGGAAACTTCTCACAGACTCTATGAGACGGAGAAATCCATGCTAGGAAACTAGCACCCTCTGTCACAGAGAATAATGCCACGAACAGATTAAATGAAAGGTTGAAATTTATATTAAGACGTGGTACATTGACCATCAGTTAGTAACCCGTGTGACCTCTTGAGATCGCCGAGAATAGTAGGCGCAGGTCTGAGGTGAACAGATGATCAAGATCATACTGGAACTTAATATAAGCTGAAAACTTTTCTAAGTAAACCCCTTAGTTTTTAGTAAAACATAACGACACTATTTATTTCCATTTACAGAAAGGAGAAAGCCTAGGATCTCATCTTTCTCATCTGAAATTTTATAGTTAATGTCCGACTGGCGTTCAGAATCTCAAAGTTCTGATTATAAACTTGCTTTGAAAATAACTGAATCTATAGATCCTCCTTCTGTTGGTTTTGTAAAACCTACTGAAGATTGTCCGAATAGCACTGTTGCTTTGCATACTCTTGTAAAGCAGAATAATACTCTCATACACCTGTTGCTCAAAGCAACTGAAAGAATTCGGGACCTAGAAGAAAAGGTTGATCGAATTCTAGCAGTTACAAAAACATCCCCTGAAGCCTTTGAAGGCTCCTTGTCCAATTTACAAGATCAATTGCAGAAACTTTCTTTGGGAGAGCCGAGCCAAAGAAAGAATCTTAGACCTAAAAGCCACCTATTTGTATTCAAAGATCCTCGAAAATTTTTTGAAAAAGAATTAAAAAGGTCTAAGCAATGACTACTACTAACCTAAACATTACCTCCACAACTCTTCTATCCTTATCACAACCCCCACTTCCTGACCAAAGTACGACCACTCAAACCATGGAAGATCAGATTCGAGGATACCGGATGCGATCATGCATTGCATATTCCCTACAGAGAAGGCTATCCAGACGGCCACCTTTTCAGCCAACGCTAGAAAGCCAACTGAACCCAGATGCAGAACTGCATCTCTCTCAATAGCGAAGGGCTAATCTAGTCCCCGCAGAGACATTGTATGAAGATGGTTGGACCACGCAAAGATATCGTGTCTACCAACATTATTCAGAAGAACGTATACTGGTAGTGGATACCACTCAGGTCAACCTACCGTTCATACGACGACCCTCTTATGATAGGCTCATACGGGAAGGAATGCAGCATATACATCACGGCCTTATCATGATCCGGATACAAACACTGCATAGAAGAGATGCAGGCACAACAGCCTTAATTGTACTACGAGACACTCGATGACGCTCTGATGTCTCAATTATTGGGACAATGGAAGTTGATCTCTCAGCTGGAGTTCAACTGGTGTATGTTGCACCATATTTAATGATCTCGGTGCATGATTTCCTCAATCACATTGAGTTAGTTATTATGACTCATGGATATGATGCATGGCAAGGCGACAAAAGTAACATGCTCATCTCTCGAGCATTAGTGGAAAGATTAACCAACACTAGCCATGCTGGCTTCCGGTATAACATCACTGGAGCAGCCAACTATTTGGCTTCTCACGGGATATCCGCTATCCCTAGGCGAAGACATTCCATTTCTGAACTTCAAGGGCGAGCATGGAATTTACAACCTGCAAATCCAACCAACTTACAGATTCCACATTCCCTCCATACTCACCAACGACTTGATGGTACTCTTCGTCTATCCTTTTCTAGCTATACTCCGCATTCACATGCCATCCTTACAGTATCTTGTGAAGAAACCGAGCAAGATGAATTTGCTTTGATGAATTATTCTGATTCAGACCCTCCCATTTGGGACCATACTGCTACTGAAGATGATGATGATCCCTTTTCCTTATTTCTCTACCTTAATGATACACTCACATCAGCATTACCTGCTGATTCGGAAGGTGGTGGAGAATTACCATACCCACTCCGGCAGGAGCATAACCCTAAACCAGAAACCTTTGAACCAGCTTCTCTTAACTTTTTTTCTAATCATCTGTACCAACCTCGTCTTCACATACCTGCTACACCATTGAAGACCACCTCACTGAACTTGAATATCCCAAGCTTCAAAAATTAGCCGCCAAAGCTGAAGATCTTTATGCTTCAGTCTCCTCATCCTACCTTCCTCCTCAAGAACCTGTGATGGGACCCGTTGCTTATCCACCAGTAACTTCTAGTTCTAAAATACAATCCAATGAACCCACATACCCTTTTCAGTATTATAAACCCAAATCCACTGACTTCAAAAAATCCTTCCAGCAAAATATGTGGACACTCCCATCAGCCCACAATAATCAAGGGGTACTCCTGATTCTTCCCGATGATTTCTTATTATATGATGATGTTATATCTCGAAGGGAATCTATCACACTCAATTTGGTTAGCGAAAAACAATTCGCTGACAATAAATCAAAAGTACTGTTCATTGAAAACCTGCTAGGTGAAGTGGAAAAGAAGGTGTGGATTCAGTGGTGCATGGCTTACGAAAATGAATTCGAGGCATTAGTTAACATAGCCGATGACCCGCAAAATGTTATCTCACAAATTCGACGAATCATTACCCTTGAAGATCCATATCAAGGCTCAACAGAAGAACAAAACTGAGCCTATCTTGATCTGGAACGGCTATCTTGCCATGAAATCAAACACATGTTTGATTATATGAATGACTACAAGGTGCTCGCAGCTAAATCTGGCCGTATGTATATCAGCTCAGAACTATCAGACAAATTCTTCAAGAAGATGCCTCCTATCATAGGCGAAGAAGTTGAAAAGGCATTTAAAATCAAGCACCCTGGGAATACTATCGGCGTCCTTCCAAGAATACATTTTACGTATCAATACCTAGCCGATCTGTGCAAGAAAGCAGCCATCCAACGCGAAATTAAAGATTTATCAATCTACCGAAAGATCCCTATTCCTGGCTTTTACAATAACTAGAAGAAGTATGGCTGCGCAAGTCCAAAAACTACAAGGGGAAGCCTCATGACACCCACGTTCGTGTTATCAAAAACAAAAACAAATCTAGAGCTTCCCGAAGACTATGATGGTGCTGATTATCTCTATCTTGCATGTAATCTTATTGCGATTCCAGTGTTGTAAGGGGTTATGCTGGGCGTAGGTACTTCCTGGGTTGGTGGGCTACGAATTTGGGGGTGGCTGTGGGGAGTGGAAGCCCTGGGTGACCTGGGGGAGGTTGTGGGCCGAGGGAGTTTAATTTTGAGTTTCTTGAGAGGTTTAGTTGAAGTTTTTTCAGGAGAATGAGGGGGAGAATTCTGTAAGTCTTCTCTCCTCGTCAGTTACTCCTTCAAATTCGTTTATTATCTGCAGAATATTATTTTTCAAGAGGAGCTCAAATCTAAATAAATAACAGAACGAGTTTTATGAATACCTGTACATCATCAAGCTTATTTAATAATAAGGTTACTTCTTTCTCGTTGTATATTATATGGCTATCCCAACGAACAAAACGAGGCCGAGAATGCTCTTCCAATGGTTGTGTATTCTTGTATGCTCTAAAAATCAAATCTACAAATAAAAAATGCAATCATTTAGGTAACTAAATAGTTTTTTAGAATAACAACATAACTTACTATATAACAATTAAACTTACAATTAAAATAATTACAAATCCATTAATGCATCCGAGGGGGCTGCCTTTCAAATGTTTCCTTGCAATAGCATTGAATTCTGCCACTAGAAAAGTCCTTATGGATGCTGGCCAGTTGTAAGTTTGAAATTGATCCATATGCTCAGCAACTGTCAATATGCTTGCAGGTGTTCTGAAGTTCGTCATGAAAAAAAAAAAGATTTGACAATAAGAATATTATGAATTTTTCCATTACATCATCAATTGGGGTTGACTCCTTCAAACTATCAATCTCATGTCAAATATCATTGGATGTTTTCCCAGTTATTCTGCCACTGCCTGGTACAAATTCGGCACCTCTGTTGGGAAGTCCAATGATAAGAGCAACCTCATCAGCAGTGAAATGTAACTTCTTTTTTTTTTATTACAAAGCACTACCTCCGGATATTCCATCTGGTCAACAACATATGGACTAGAGGAACGTTCTGGCGAAATGGAGGTATCAATAAGAAGTGATCGATGTGCAGCTGCCTCAAACCATCAATGAATTGTTCGCCAAATATGCTAACCAAACGATCACAAACTTGTCTAAATGACAAAGCTCTGCATCAAAAATGAATCTTTGGAGAATATCCCTGCAAAAAATGCGAATAATCATAAGTTGAAAGAGAAAAACAGAATAAGATACCGAGCATAATACCGACCAATACCGAGCTTTGTACCGAGCATGGTACTGAGCTTGGTACCGACCTCATAATGATGCATTGTACCGAGCGTGGTACTGAGCATGGTACCGAGCTTGGTCCCGAGGGATATAACAAGCATTCTACCTAGGGATACCAAGCATGGTACCAACCTGTACCAAGCAGTGCCAAGCGGTACCAACAATTACTGACATCACTATTGATCGGTCCAAATATTTTCCAAACTATACAATTTTTAAGTTAGCTACATTTATAATATATCAAAGTTTCATCGGTACAATTTGTACCGATCATAGTACCGAGCATGATACCAAGCAAGGTACTGTGAGGTACCGAGTATTGTACCATGCTCGGTGAGGGACAACTATGGGCTGCTCCTAGGTACAGAACGGTGCCAAGTTAAAAATGGTTATTGCCAACATACATTCAGTTATATCAATAGTTCCATTATGTGAGAAAATTGATTTACACAAATACTGCAAAAATCCTAAAAATGGAACCCTTAACCCTTTAAGCATTTGAACACTATGAAAAACTACTTCAACGCAACAAAATACCTTAGGCATGGCTCCCTGCAACGAAATTGATGAGCAGACGCCGGAGATTTGGAAGTCGAAGATGAACAGACGACCTTGAGACCACAAGGAAAACCGAACATCTTCCAAATTGAATTTGCGACAGTGCCCGCGGCTTTTTTTTGTGTAAAAAGTGACGGTTCGGTTCGGACCGCTCGATAAAAGATAAAGCATGTGCGAAATTTTGGCTTCTAGGCGGGTCAGGTTGTCGGGTCGTCATTCCGCAACATGGCATCTTCCTATTGGCGTCCAGATGTAGAGCTACGTCCGGTGTTCACACCGAATAATTTTCCCCTTCTCACCTATTGGAACACCTCTATTCCGCACTTCCCTCTCCCAAACAGCTGCTGCTCTAATCACGCCACTCCCATACATCTCTCCTCCTAACATCCAGCAATCAACTGGCCTTCTTCTCCCTAACCCAAACAACTCCCTACTACAAACTAAGTAACACCAACACTCCTTCCCCTACACCCAACAGAACCCTTCCACTACACCTCTTCTTACACAGCAGTTGCCCTCCATTGTTTGATTCTCCTCCAAAGAGCACAACAGCTGCAAGAACTCATCACCTCACAACACCTGCTGCTGTGGAACTACTCCAGCACCTCCCGCCCTCGCAGCAGCCACTTACCACTCCTTCCATCATTCCCTGCTGCTATCCCCGTTCCTCCTTATCTACCTCCTTATCCCAGGACTGTCGATAAGGATCTTTTTGTCAGGTTAGGTCGACTACATCCTCTGACTAAGTAGACCATGAATCATGACCCAAGACGACAGAACCATAGGATCTTGATCGGGTCTATCATCATTCCCCCAACCATCCACTTTAAATGCAAGGTGGCGAATTTCTAATTTTAAATATTAAATTTTCAAACAAATCATGTTGCTACAATATGCCAAATACTATGTATCTGTTTGACGAGTAGCCTTAATCGAAAGTTCTCTCACTATCGGGAGGGATAATTAACTATAAGAGCTTGCGCCTATAGAAAACCTGAACTCAGATCATAAAATTCTCGCAAAATGAGGGTGAAATCTTTGGGTAATGTCTTATTCAAAACCAAATCTACCTTCTGAAAATTTGCCTCAAAATTTATTCGTTAAAACTCTCCTTGACAGCCTGAAAAAAAAAAAAAAGAAAGGAGCCACGGAGAGGCTGGGGCGTGAATTTTTGGAGCCCACGCTTGTAGTATTAAAAATATCATTAAAAGAATTGCATCGATTCATTAAGAAAAAAGAATCATGCAACCATCTTTCTCTTTCAAGGTTTTGTACTATTGCTTCTTTGATTCATAATTTTTGAATTTGCATTCAAATTATCAACAGGTATTGTTTTTCAAAAGAAATAAACAAAAAGCTACATCAGATACAAAATGATAGCTGAAGTACTTGAAATATTAGATTAGCCACTCTGAATGTCCAATGACAAAACGTCAAAGCATCAAATAAGTTGACAATACCACGCAATTGGGCTGTTAAACTACCCTATTTTGATAATTATTAGACATGCCATGGACTTGCACTTCCTTGGTTCTTCATCTTCAATAAGCTGCACTGTTAAATCCACAGATAGATTCTAATATGGCAGATAATTTGAAACATACAGCGCACAGTTTAGGATCCGGGAATATACCTCAAATACTGCGAAGTTATAGAGCTCTCATTGACATAGAGTTCTGTCATCTAGTGCAATTTCCACAAGCTGAATGTTTCCCTGAAGGGAGGAAGCCTTCTGAGCTGGGATGAAAGAGAAACCATCCAAGAGTTTCAGACATTTCAATCCCCATTTTGCCATCAAGAACTCAATCAGATGATGACCGCTGCCATCCAAAATAGCTTGTTATGTGATTAGTTCACATGTTTGTAACCTATAAAACGTACAAAACTAAGTTGCAGAGTCAAACAGGCACCTGCGGTTATGATATGTAGTTATAATACAGTTCCTTGAGAGTTTTGCAGGAGGAAAGTAACCGTTGCAAAGAGATCATCAAAATCTTATAAAAGTACAGTGCCCACCAATATTTCAGCGCAAGAATATGAATTATAAGTAGACAATATTACAGTTGTGTGACAAAATCACCCCACCAGTTGAATCATAAAATACGTCGGCTCCAAGAATTATATCAGGCTGCAATTCAAACAAAGGAGCATCCCACTCTCCCCATGTGAGGCCAAGTATCTAAACAAACAAAAAAGAAAACAAGTATTAGATATACAAAGCAACAACAATTTTCCACCATTCAGAATCACATATTTTAAGGGCAGAGACAGCACATACCTTGCAGTCGAGCTTATTAAGATTGCATATTCTCCTCATGTTCTCCAGCACCTGCAGCCCATCCAAAAGAAGAGAACAATAATTCCAAATAGCTCTGTAAGAGAGCCATTTATTTTCAAACAGATTTGAGACAAGTTCATGTACCCAACCCGTATTATAATTCAACATCCACGTCGTTGGATTACAAAACACAAAAACAAATGCTTTGAGTCATTTAGGTGCTTGAAGGTTTTATTATTATTTTTTTGAGAAGAATTTTAATATTCGGTAGAAAAATATTTAAAGCGGCTAAATAAGCGTTTAAGCAAAGTAACGGTTTAGGCATGTCTTTTACTTGGTTAAACATGCTTATTTATAAGTAGAATTTAAGAAAAAGTAATGATTAGCATGCTTTTAATCTTTTTCGGTTAAATACGCATATTAAAAAAAATAAAAACAAAATAGCATGTAACCCTTTAAAAGAACCATAAAAGTTCTATAAGCATGCTTAAGATAAGAATTTTGCCTTACAGTACACAAAGAGAAGTTCTTAAATTTTAAAGTAGAAGAGAAATATGGGAGAAGAATTGGTAAATACTCCCTCGTGTTTATTTGACAAAAACATGGCCCTAATTACAGAGTTTTATAATGGGTAAAATAGAAAAATAAATCATACCCAATCAAGAAAGGAAAATAAATACTACAGCAGCAATTACAATAAAAAATTGCTAACCAGAGATGATGAAATCCCTATGTATGTTCAACTAGGGGTGTCAATATTTAACACGACACGAAAATCTGACCTGAACCCGATCCAAAAATTCCTGGTTAGGGTCAACCCGTTTGACAAACGGGTCGGGTTTGAGTTCCAAAATTTGACCTGTTTGAAAAATCGAGTTAGGTCCAGGTCAACCCGCTAACCCGAAGTTGACCCGGACTGACCTGATTCCACGGCCTTCTTTCTACTAGTTTAGATCTCTCTAACCTAGCCGGATTTTGTTTTCCAAGGGTCTCTGCCATGGCAAACCAATCTAGGAATCAGAAAGCCAAGCTGAGGACCTTCCGGCTCCTAAATCCCCCCCAATCTCAACTAATGAAGAAACTCCTCCCATTCCTCTATCTCCGAAGCCGCTCAAGATACCATTTTACAGCCTTAGTCCCCTAAGGGGCTTCTACAAGAACTCGTCGGCTAATTCGAGCGTGAGCTCGACGCCTTTGCGGTTCTTCAAGCAACCATATCCTCCTCTGTCACCGGCAAGGCACATTAAGGCACTACTCGCTTGTCGGCATGGGTCACTGAAGCCAAATGCAGCCTCGATTCCTGAGGGGATGAGGTTGAATTGGGCCTCGATATGAATTTTGGATTCTGGAAGCAGTTCTTCTTGAAGTATGAACTTGGAGAAGAGGTGGGAAGGGGGCATTTTGGGTATACTAGTTTGGCCAAGGTGAAGAAAGGCAAGATGAAGGGTGAGGAGGTGGCAGTTAAGGTTATTCCAAGGGCAAAGGTGTGTGCTTCTGTTTTTGTTCATGATCACCCATCTTATTTTGTCGTGCAGATCAGACCTTTTGTATTTTATGTTTTTTTCAAACATTTTTTTGATTGTTGATCTATTTTCTTCTATAATAGTATCGCTTTCTTTTGAATGGAGATGTGGAATGCATAAGCTGAGCTTGATGATTTATACATTCTAAATAGTTTTTTTTTTTTTTTTTGGAGGAATTGTACATATCCAAGCAGCAAATTTGTGATCTTCCGTTGCTTAATTTTTGTGATTACATCACCAGTAGATTTTTTTTGGTCTGTTATTAGGATCATCTTTTCCTCATGAGCGATTCTTTTACCTTCTTGTGACAACATAAAAGTTTCTATAACTTGATATTATATTCTTGCTCGTCGGCACTACTCGCTCGTCGGCATGGGTCGCTCGTTGTGATTTGTGAAGGCAACCAACACCTCGTTCGATAACATTCCTTCCGGTCGGGTTGGCATCTCTCCGTTTTTTGTTGGACCAGAAGTAAAGATAACGACGGGTTGGCGGGTCGTGTCAGGTTGACCCGGGTCCAAAGCGGGTCTGGTTCGGGCCCGAGAAAGTGATCTGTTTTAAAAAATAGGTCAGGTCAACTAGTGTCGGGTCAATTCTGGGTTAGACCCGAGCCCGACCCATGACTTGATTTTGATAGCCCTATGTTCAACCATATGATGTCTACCAAATATGCTATACCCACGACCTTAATGTCAACAATCAATGTGTTGCCCAACCACCACGTCATAAACCCGAGAGCCGCCAAGTCATATCAGGGGACGCATCTAATGCAACAACAACTGTCTTGCCTTCCTTAATTATCAGCTAGCTTCAAGTTCCCATGATTTCCGCCTCTATATGGCCCACTAGCCGCCATGACATCTATACTTGACAATCCATTAGTTCTAGTACTAGTAAGGTGATAGGAAACACTTGAAGATCTCAAGAATTTTCTAGCAATCTTTGGAAAACAACGAGAATTCTCCACAAAAATCCACACAAAATCAAGAAAACAGTAGATAATTTGTATTATTTGATGAAATAGAAACGGAAAATACCAAGATACAATTGATCCTCTATTTAAAAGGAGGATCTATCTCTCCCAAATCTCTAGGCGCCACTAGAGCCCAAAAACCTAAGAGATCTCAAATTTCAACCAAATTCAAGATGCCCTAACCCTAGGAAAACAAACTATTTAATGCATACAATCCAAAAGGAAATCCTCTAAACAGTCCCTACATTCAAATTTCCCTCCTAACTCCCTCAAAAATTCTTCCTAAACAGCTCCGTTGGATTGGGAGGTTTGGTCGACGCATACAGGAGAGGCGGTACTCTTCTGCCTCTGTCTCCGACTCTCCGTGAGCCGGTCCTGTATGGACTAGCTGGACCTGTCTAACAATACCCTCCTCCTAATGACCCACCTTGTCCGTAAGGTGGAAAGACGACACCCTCCTCCATTCCCTCTTCATCACAAACAGTAAGAACCTGAAGAGGTCCGTCCTTACACCTGTACCCCGGCATATACCTCTCATCGCATCTGAAACAGAGCCCCTTCGCCCTTTTCTCCTGTAATTCTGTTTCTGTAAGCTTCTTGAAGTTGTCCTTAGGTCTTCCACCGACAATCTTCTCCTTCGGGGTCTCCCGAAGGGACCCGATGTCGGCTCATTGGATGCTAAAAAGGTCGTGGTCATCCTATACGTGCCTCCTGAGCTGCTGCCTTCCGTCCCTTTCTCCAGGTACCTCTGATCCTCCACCAACTGAGCTGGCTCCATAGCCTCCCAAGTCACAAGGCCTCATCACTCTAACTGCAGCCCAGATCTCTGGTTTCAGTCCCTTCATGAAGTTTCCCTCTAGCAGGGTCTCAGAAAGATAGTCCAATTGGCTAGCCAGGTACTCGAACCTCTCTCGATACTCTATCACTGAATCATCTTGTGTCAAGGAGAAGAACTTCTCATAGAAGTTTCCTCCCCTGCTGGTTCAGAATCGTTCTAACAGGCAATCCTTGAACTCCCTACAACTCCATATGGTTCGTCGCATGTCCCTCCATTGGTACTAAGCCAAAGCCTTCCCTTCCAAACACAGGCCAGCTACCGTCAGTCTTTCCTCTTCTGTCAACCTATTGACAGTAAAGTATATTTCCACCCTATACATCCAGCCATGTGCATCCTCTCCCTCAAAAATAGGCATTTTCAATTTCCTCACTCTCAGATCTCCTCTGTCAACCTTGCTTCCTCCAAAATTTCCCATTCCCGAAGGGGATGGTTCCCCCCAATTGTGCCAATCATCCTTCCTCCGCTCGCACCCAAACCTTTCATCACAAACCCACCTTCTCCCTTCAAATTCAGCACCCATTCGATCATATTAAACCTCTCTCCTTTCAAATTCGATACCTTTTCGATCATAATTAAGTCTTCGTCTGTCAAATTCATCCCCTCTTCAAATTCAACACCCCTCCACTCATGCTCCACCCCCTCCCCTAACCCCCCCCCCCCCCCCCCCCCCCTCCCCTCCCCTAACTCATGCCCCACCCACTCACGCTTCTCCACATATCCTTTACCCGACTCCTCCCTAGGAATAGGCCCTAGGGGAGGCATTTTTTCTGTTCCTTCCGAAATCTCCACGTCCTGATCTTCCCTTTGTCTGATAGGCTTAGAGTTTTCACCACTTCTCTGGCTGTCGGTGACTTCCCTTACTTCCAACGACATTTTTTTTGTTTGGTCCTCGAGCACTTTCTTCAACATCTCCTCTAGGATGGAAAAATTCGAATCGATCTTATCATGGATGATTAAAATATCTTTCTTTAAATCTACAACTTGAGTTTGGAGATCTGAAATTTCAGATTTCATTTGTCCGATCTCTCCTTCCAATACTTTGACCTTTCTTCCCACCATATGTCCCTGGCTCTCTGTTAGGCTCAAAAATCCGGATTTCCCTCCTAAAAATAGCAAAAACCTCGGTCCAAAGTAGAAAAATCTGCTGCAGGAATTCTCCAAAAATACCCCGGAAACCGCTCTGATACCAATTTGATAGGAAACACTTGAAGATTTCAAGAATTTCCTAGCAATCTTTGAAAAACAGCGAGAATTCTCTACAAAAATCCACACAAAACCGGGAAAACAGTAGATAATTTGTATTATTTGATGAAATAGAAACGCAAAATACCAAGATACAATTGATCCTCTATTCGAGAGGAGGATCTATCTCTCCCAAATCTTTAGACGCCGCTATAGCCCAAAAATCTAATAGATCTCAAATTTCATCCAAATTCAAGATGCCCTAACCCTAGGAAAGACAAACTATTTAATGCATACAATCCAAAAGGAAATCTCTAGACAGTCCCTACATTCAAATTTCCCGCCTAACTCCCTAAAAAATCCTTCCTAAATAGCTATTGGATTGGGCGGTTCGGTCGACGCGTACAGGAGAAGCGGAACTCTTCCGCCTCTATCTCCGTGAGTCGGTCCTGTATGGATTGGTTGGACCGGTCCAATGGACCTGTCTAACATAAGGTCAAAAACTAATGTTTTCCTATTATTGAAAAGAAACAACAGCATTCCTTAATGCTTCCCCTCAAGCTGATTTGTAAACATCCAGTAAACCAAGCTTATCAATCAAATTTTCAAATAGAAATCTAGTCAATCATTTGAACAGGATGTTAGCTTTTTGATCGAAGAAAGGGATACATAAAATATATAAATCTCCATTTTAGATTTTTTTTTCTTCAATGAAGTATCAATCTATTTCTACATGTTTAGTCTAATCATGATAAACAGAATTGTGTGTTATACTAATAATAATTTTACTGTCCAAATATAGTATCATAAGAGTCTTGAATGTTACCTAAAGTTCTGCTGGGAGTAGCTTAAGCCAGATTAATTCACTAATCCAATCGGCCAACAATCTGATTCATGCTTCTGCACTACTCCTTGCTACAACATTTTATTGTTGGCTACCTAGAAGTAGACATTTTGAATACTATAGAGGTAGCCAATCAACAATCAGTGTAGGCTTCCGTAATTATATATTCTTTTTCCTAAGAAAAAACCCCCATATGGGCTTCCTTTTAGTTATTTGTAACAACATTGATGTGTTCTTCGTGAGAAGCATGCATGAACTCACTTACCAAATTGATAACAAAGGCTATGTCAGCTATGGTATGAGCCAGATAGATGAGTTTCCCCACAACCTTTGATATTTTACCCATTAGAAAATTGGTGCTAACATAACTAAATTTAATATTATGATCTATAAAACTCTCAACAAGTTTTCTTCGAGTTAAATCATTTATTTTAAGAGATCTAGAATGTAGTTTCTTTGAGAGATGGTCATATTAAATTTGTTCCTAGATATTTCTATTTTAAGAAACTACCTGAGATGTCCAAAGTCTTTGATTTCCAACTCTTATGCTAGTTTTTTCTTCAAGGTAATAATCTTCAAATCATGATCTCATGTAAACAACAAACAAAATTAGTCCAGTACTTATCATCCTTATGTTTGTAGGACAATCTGCGATTAGAGTGAGCAAGTTTGAATCCCATTTGACACAGTTTTTGTGAACATTTTGAATCAGGCTCGAGGCAATTGCTTGATTGAATAAATAAATATTTTCAATTTGCAAACTGAGCATGTGTTCCCAAAGTCATTGATCCCTAGAAGAGGATCTACATAAACTTCTTCAATTAGTCATCATTCAAGAATATATTCTAAGCATCCAGTTGGTGAAATGACCAATCAAAGTTAATTGCCATTAAAAGGACTCAAATGGTGCTAAGTTTTACCATATAGAAGCTAAGGTTTCAAAATAGTCGATCCTACAATTTTGGGTTAATTATTTTACAACCAATCGTGTTTATCTCTTGATGGATCCATTGTATTGGAATTTCACAATGAAGACCCATTTGCATCATATAGGGCTAATGGCATCCTTGGGTCTTTGACTAACTTCACATGTTAAATTTTTTTCAGATGTTTTCATCTCCTCTTCAACTGTCTCAAACCATTTTGGATTATTAAGAGCATATTTTTTTCTCTTTGGAATTTCAATCTCTACTAGGTAGGAGACTAAGTGTTTTATGGAGGAGGAAAATGATCAAATCCTGCCACATTTGCTAGAGAATGTTGAGTATAGGTATGCTCTTTTTTACCTGAAACAGTGGGTAATTCCTCAGTAATAATACGAGAGAAGAGTTTGTGAGTTTATCGAGTCCATGCAAGATTCATGACAAACTTTAGGAGGTAAAATGGTTGCACTTCTTTATAGATTCATCCTTTGAGAAAAAACACATAATCTAGAGGAATGTTCTGGGCCACATGAACAGAATTTCTGTAATCTCAAAGTCATCAAGTATAGGAACAGTGGTGTCATTAGAAACTAATTTCAGAGAATAAATTATTAATTTTTTTCCATTTCTATCTCCCCCTAAAAAGAATTTGAGAGGAAATCCAAGAGCTATGATGCTTAAATCTATTGGAATAGTATTGGCTAAACAATTCCTTGAAGATAAAATTGTCCAAGTTAGACATTATTTATAATGAATTGTGACATAAACCTACTGCAACTTCATTTTTCTCTACCAACATTTCAATGGGCTTTCGGTTACCAGCGCCTTTAAGTACTCTGTATTTAAAAGCTTCTGATATCCAATAACTTCTATATCTTGTGATCTTCTAGTGGCTTCTGTTTTACTTCCTACAAACTTTCATAAGAGAATCCTCTATTTTGTTACTAGGTGATTGAGTCTCTTCTTCTAGCAATTTTTGCGGCGAATATTCAATATATTTTTTTATTTCTTCTTTGTGACTCTCTCTAACAGCTTTTTTGAGGGTTGGTTGACATGAATTCATAATGAGATTCATGATTATAATAGGAGCTTAAAACATGTATGCAAAAAATTAATGGTCATTGAATACAGTTTTTAGTTAGGTATCATACCTTCTACTTTTATGACTCAATTCCTTGATCAAGTGAGAGACTTGAAGAATTATAGAGGAGGTTATCTCCTCGTACACAAGAGAGACTTGCTTCATTTTGGTGAATTCTTTCCCTTATTCCTCTTTATTATTCTATATTTAATTATTTTCCTAAAAATGTGACTAATTTTAATCAAATTTAATGCAATCTGATTTTTCACAAGTGCTTGAATTTTGAAGTGTTTGTGTAGCTTTTTTATCAAAATTTTCTAATATAAGGCAATTAATTTTTAAATAAATTGATTTCCATCGTATTTTTAATTTTCATAGGAGGCAATGAAAAATTGTTAAAGATTAACAGTTTGTGAGAAGCATATTTTAAATGCATATTGCATGACTTCTTAAGTTGATATTAAAGTTGCATTAGAAAACATAGGCCCTACAACATCCTAAATCTAATCCTTGGAAACTTTAGCATTTAGTGGGTCTGCAGCTGTCCCACGGCGAAATTCTGTCATCCTTATGGTTCAACAAAGCATGGAAAAAGGTTCCAAACTCAGCTTAACGAAGAAAAAAAACATAAAAATAATTTCAGACGCTGACTAGCAGAAAAATGTAAACTAACAAGTCCAAAAAAACATTGGAATATTATCAATACAAAGAACCCCCTGCCTATTCAGAACTGAGTTTCCTAAGTTTCTCATTTGCTGTGTCAAGTTTAATGCGTATTTAGAGTTGGATGTGAAATAAACTTATGATTGAAACATATTCGGGTAAGAAATATTTATTCTTTTACTATTAAAAGCAGCAAAAAATCTGCAATAGAAAGAGATGCTTGACGTGCCTCTGGTTTATGCAAATCATCTGTCAATGTTACATCTGCTCCAACTTTAGCAGCAACTAAACCGGGAAGGGATGTTCCAGCGCCTAGCTGTCAGGCAAAATGAATCACTTTAGTGTATAACAGTACATTATCCGAAGCCACCTTCTCAGGCACCTTATATGAATCAAATGCCCAGGTTTAGCACATTCTGTAAATAAATAAATAAATAAAATCAGCAGAAGGAAGTGAAGCGGACAGTTCAATCTTTAAGGTGTTAATGCTTTACATAAACATAAAAGCACCAATAAAAATAGACCTTTTATGATTGGTATTGAATCTGTCAGGGTTGATGGTACTAATACCCAACAAGCACACCTTATGTGGAGCACCAAATCTACCTCCAATGGAGACGCAAGCTTGCATTGCATTGCCATTTTGCAAAGCATATTGATTTAGAGTGATACACTTATATATTTCTTTCAGTCAACATTTTAGAATATTTGAATGGTGCAGGTTGGCACACTGAGTCTAGGAAATTATACCAATGACAGGCTTGCAAGAAGATGCAAAAATTAGTGCAAATTGTGGAACGCGCAGTAAGTTACACTAAAATGTATGGCATGGTCTAAGCTATCCTAAGATGGAAAATCATGTGTAGTATGCTAGAAAATGACTATATGTTTTCCCTAAATTAGGCCTATCTAAACATATATAGACTCTAACATCTATGTTGAGGCTTGAACAATTATGCATCACATCCAACAAGGTATGTTCCTGTTGATTCAAGATTCAATGCAGCCAATATTATGGCCCCTCTTCCTAAGTTTTGAGTTCCTAGGGTAAAATATAAATTCTCAGTCTAAATTTATGAATGTTCGTTGTTACCTTGCATACCTTAGAATTTATAACGTTTGTTTGCATGTAACTTTTGATATTGATACATCATTCATTAAATTTGATGGAATTTAAGAGTCTGTTAGCATTTGAGAAGAAATGAATGAAATTCTTGAAGTCTCATAACAAACCATCAAAATATCAAGATGGATGATGTTTCCACTTTGAAATAAAGTACTATGTTAGTCAACAATTATATGAATTGGTTTGATGAGCTTATGGGATAAAACACTGCTGTAGTGAAGCCTTAGTAGATCTCTCAGTTCTCCTGAATATACCTAAGAAATGAGAGGTACTATGCATAACATACTTGCTAGACTAGCCATTCCAGAATGCATTGAAGTTCGAAAAATACCATTTAACTCTTACTACCATGAGATTTCTTCCTAAGGTAAGGAGGGTGTGTCATTGACATGTATGTAATAATATTACACCAATTATGTTTAAGGACACCAAGGCCAATGGCTGATTAAGGAGGAAGCATGAAGGAGCACATGCCTCCCCTATAAATGTCTTCATATATAATAGATATATATTAATAAGCTCTCACTATTTGGTATTTTTAATAGTAAACATTCAATTCGCGCCCCAACAAATAAAAAAAGTAATTGATATGCTTCTGTTAAGAAAATTCAATGATCAGCGACTGGTCCACGACCACCGTAGCAAATTAATAGGGCTGTTACGTTAAATTTGTATGAGGACCTCCAGTTAAGTGTAATAGCATGCATTTTTCAGGTGCCAATAAGGCGACCATTATGGATATCAATGCCCGGAAAAAAAAAAAAAAAAAGACTCCTTATTGGTGTTGAGGAAGAAGGTGGTGGGAAGGAAAATGAGATCCATATCATGCATGACCATTTAAGGTTTCTAATAAATCCCAGGAAGACCTGAAGAGCCTTGCTTTGAATGTCATGCGAGTTACAATAAGGTTTAAGTCGATTGATATAAGGTTGCTTGACGCAGTACAAGACCTCCCAAGCAGACCTGTTTCAAGTTTTTGGGCTCATTTATAATTAGAACCAAATTTCTTTTCTTTTTTTTCAATTTAAATTATTTATTATATTTTATTTTCATTTGACAACAACAACAAGTATTTATCCTGTTACATGGGGTTGGCTACGTGAATACGTTTTCTCCATTGTGTCTTATTAAGAGTCAAACTCTCATATAAATCTAATAAAAAATATCATTTATAACACTTTCTAACCAAATCTTTTTAAGTCTACCTCTATCTTTCTTAACATAAACTGGATATAATACATCTACTCTCCTAACAAGATCATCGAAAGGCCGATGTTATAAGTGACCAAACCATCTAGGCGACTCTCTCTAATCTTATCTGCCACTAGATCTACTCTAACATTTTAACGTATATACTCATTTCGCATTTTCTCTCTAAGTATAAGGCCACTCATCCACCTGAGCATCCTCATCTCTACAAAATTTAACTTAACTTTATGCTTCTCTTTTAATGGTCAAAGAACTGCGAATCTTCGAATCCTCCAAAGGTTGACGGGTATTGCTTTCACCCACCTAGGGTTTCTCCTCTCAAGAACTCACTAAGAGATCTAGAAGCAAAATCTGAAATTTTATTAATCATCATCATCCTTACAAAGCAAAGAGACCTCCATATATAGGTCCCAACAATAAGAAAATAGAAAAGACTCAAATGCCCTTAGGGCTACAATAACGACACACGACCCACAGGGGCAAACTAAGAAAACTGACATGAAAATAAATAAAACATAAAATACAACAAAAAATAAAGACTCTGAATCGTAGCCGTCGATCTACGACTCCGTCGACGGTACACATGTCGAAATCTCTGATCGATGTCCTCATCATGGTGGTTTTCAAATATCCACTGACGACTCACAAACATATTCAGCAAAGCTTGCGGTGCACAACAGCATGAACGCAGAAAGAAGTACGTGATCCGTAGAATATTTGCAAACAATAGCAGATAACCCATCATGCATACAATAATCTACCTACGGGCGTCACTAGAAGACCTGCATTCAGCGCAGCTTGCCCGCAAATAATAACAAAAGGCTTGTAATGCATACAGCGGTCCTACCTACAAGTAATAATAGTAAGTGCATTGCACGTGGTGGATCCTCTACAAGCATAAGTGAGAAGATTGTAGTGAGTGTGACGCACTGCCTGCAAAGAAAAGCAATGAGCCTGTGATAGCTGCAAGCAACTACGAGCAAGTGCAGGAGATTCGTTAATGCATGACAGTCTACCTGCATAAAATAGCAAATGACCCATACGCAATGCTACGATTCACCTGTAAGCAGAAGTAGGGAATTTGTAGTAAAACTATGGGCCACGGGTAAACTGAAGCAGTAAACTTACGGCGCCAGGCTGTCACACTAGATGAATCAGCCCGCTTGCAAGCAACATGTGGATGACTTCTGGTGTGACGTGTAGCTCGCTTGCAGGATGAAGTACACTCCCGCAGGTTGATTACTGAAGAAGATGTCAATATGCAGAAGATAAAGTGAATTAAACTGCATTGTCGATGCACGACAAATGAAGCCCAACGTTGCCACCGGATCCGCAACATGTATACAGGCGGATAGAAGACATTTATAAATTCTCAAGTTGAGCCCTGCATTTCTCAACAATAATTAATCTGCAAGAAGCAGCAAATAACCATAGTGCAACGTCATGCCACCGGATCTGCAATATTCGTACAAGCATATAGAATGCGTTTTCAAATTCAAGAACTAAACCTCGCGTGCTTGTAGAAGAATGATCATTTGCATAGCTGATAATTACAAAAAAATATCCCCACACATTAAAATGTGCACTGATGCATGTATATTATGCATATACATGTTGTAATATACAAAACGCACCACGCATATACATGCAACATGCACTACGTATATACAAGTGTACAGCACAAACATAACATGATTGCATGTAGTTAGGGATGAGTAGACATGTTACAGGCATCCTCACCTAACACATGAATGTACGAGATGCATATACATTGTTGCATGCAAAGTACACGTTGCAATATGCAACATGCATCATACATGCATATTGTACGCTACTGCATTAGGGGTGTCAAAATCGGGTTCGGGTCAAACCAGACACTGACCCGCTACTGTTTGACATGACCCGAACCCTACTCGTTTTCGTAGACGGGTCAGAAATTTCAACCCGGACCCTACCCGTTTGGTTTCCGGGTTGACCCGAGCCGACACGAAACCAAATCAACGCAGAAGTTGAATCTGTGACGGGCCATTTCCTCGAGGAAATCTTTTGCTCGCTGAGCTTGCTAGCGGTGCATCATGTGTCGACGAGGATGGAGAATGTCCTCACTTGTAGGCAAATAATCTCTATCTGTAAGCAATCAACCAAGTCCTAAAGATCATTTGCGTCTAACCCTTCCACCATAATCCTCAAATAAAAATCATCTCAAAGAAAAAAAGTAGTCCAAATGAAAGCTTAATCAAAAGATGCAGAACTTTATTTCTCTAATTCTCCTCATTCCCGTGCTTAACTAGTGATAAAATTGTCGGCTTTGGACGGAAAGCAAAGGTCTTGGCGGCAGTAAACTCCTCCAGTTCGTCAACCTCGCCCTTGTCCTTGAACTATACATACAATGAATCAAGTTTCTAGAGGAAGGAAACAATAAAATCAGTGATAAAATATTGCTGCGCGTTCTTCCTATTTACAGAGAAAGAGAGGGAATGGTCAAACTCCATTTTTTTCTTTAAAGTGACGTTTAAAACTATGCATACAATGAATCAGGATGTCTGTGAGCAAAGCCGGGTCTGCGGGAAAAATCGGGTCTGCGGCACTTCTGCAGGCAAAGTCGTGTCGGAGGTGGTCTGGCGGGTCTGCAAGCAAAACTGAGTTAAAATCGGGTTGACCCGAGCCCGGCCCAGAATTCGAAACGGGTTGAAAATCAGGACCAGAACTCGACCCGTTTTTAAAATGGGTTGACCCTAACCCAAAAAATTCGGGCCGGATTCGAGTCGGATTTTTGAGTCATGTCAATTTTTGACACCCCTAACCAGTAATGATGATAAAGACACTGAGTCTTCTTCACCATGGATGTTGCTGGAGAAAACTCTATCTTGTGTCTCTTCTAGCTTTAACATGACAAAGTTCGTACTTTGACCTTTCTGATCCTATCTGTTCGCGTGCTTAAATCGGTTGCTTAACTTCGACACTCTCCATAACAAAGTTAATCTTTGCAACATCTACGTCGACTGTAGTACTATTTATCCATTTTACTCTTCTAACCTTGTTCATCAAAAGTAATAAAATGTAGAAAGTCGTATAAGGAGAATAAATGAAAAGTACCTCAACCAACTTCTTTCCTGCAAACCGTGACCTCTGCTGCCAAACATATTCAGCGAGGATTATACTACAAGGCCACACAAACATGCCATAATTTTCTTCCATGTTCTGTAAATATGAAACTGCATTAAATTTCTTCTCCATGAAAGAGGAAAAAAATTCAAAATATGAGAAAAAATATGGCAAAAAATAGAACTAGCAGAACTGCAAGAGAGACGTAGGTTTGGAGAACGATGCAGTCCAGAGACAGGAAGGGGGAAGTTAAGGATGTCCAGAGAGTAGGGAAACTACGGAACTGACATGCAATTGAAGCCTTTTAGCATAAGAAATTGTATGCTTTTTATGAACTCAAAAAAGCTCAATTCCAGAGTAACATCAAATTACGAAGTTGAGTAAACCAAACCCGCACAAATCGAAAGATTCTCAACAAGAACAAGTAGTATAAATTAAAATTAGGGCAAGCGAGGATGCCTCTATGATGTCGATGTGAAAACAGTGGGAATCCTCCGTGGACTCCTCACTGAAGTAGTGGCGAGAGACGGTGGTCATTGTTCCTTTGGCTAGAGAATCCGGAGGCGGAGAAGGCGGCGGCGAGTTCGATGGAGAGGTGGTGGAAGCGGCGGCGCCGTCCATCGCACCGTGGATATGGGGGTAATGAGAAATTGTAATAAGACGCAACTCTTTAGGCTCGTTTGGACTCCGCTTAATTTCTCCGTTTCAGAATACGTCGAAATCAGTTATTTTAGGCCTCGTTTGGTTCCCGGCTCATCTTTATCATTTTTAAAGGGAGGTATTAGAACGGGTAAAATAAAGTTTTGTATTAAACTTTTTTTTCTTTTCTCCCTGTTTTTGTAAAAGATAGTTTAAGAAATAATGATTAAGTGAATAGAATTATTTAACAAAGAAGCAAATATCAAAAAATTTCTTAAAATAGTAGAAAAATGAAATTCCCTAAAAAACATTTCTATAAAAGTATCTCATCCTAGCAGCGACAAAAAAAATAATTTTGCCGTTTCTAAACAAAAAAGAAAAAAAAACTCTGAAACAAACGAGGCCTAAATTCCGCAGAAATACGAAGATATAGAAAAAGATACAACAACAACAACAACATCAAGCCTTTATCCCACTACGTGGGGTCGGCTACATGAATCCTTTTTCTCCATTGTGTCCTGTTAAAAGTCAAATTCTCGTTTAAATCTAATAAAGAAAGATCATTTCTAATATTTTCTAACCAAGTCTTTTTAGGTCTACCTCTACCTTTCTTAACATAAGTCAAATCTAAGACCTCTACTTTCCTAACCGGGTCATCGGGAGGCCGCCGTTTTACATGACCAAACCATCTAAGGCGACTCTCTCTAATCTTATCTTCCACTGGAGCTACTCCAACCTTTTCACGAATATGCTCATTTCGTATCCTATCTCTAAGAGTAAAGCCACTCATCCACCTGAGCATCCTCATCTATGCAACACTTAACTTAGAATTATGCTTCTCTTTTAATGGCCAACATTCGGCACCATAAAGCATTGCAGGTCTCACCACCATCTTATAGAATTTTCCCTTAAGTTTGAGGGGTACTTTTCTATCACACAATAAGCCTGATGCATTCCTCCACTTCAACCATCCAACTTGGATTCTGCTGATAATATCCCCATCTATATCACCATCACTCTGAACAATAGATCCAAGATATCTAAAATGTGTACTCTTATTAATGACTTGATCGGCCAAAGTCACAATGCCCTCACTAGGTCTATTATTACTAAAATTACACTCCATATATTCCGTTTTAGATCTACTCAAGCGAAAACCTTTAGACTCTAAGGTTGACCTCCACAATTCTAATTTACCTTCAACTCCTTCTCTAGTCTTATCAACAAGAAGAATATCATTAGCAAAAAGCATACACCAAGGTACATCCTCTTGCAAATGTCTAGTGAGAACATCCATGACTAAAGCAAAAGATATGGGCTTAAGGCTGATCCTTAATTGATGTAATCCAACCGAAATAGGGAAATACTTGGTCAAACCACCTTGTGTTTGAACACAAGTAATAGCTCCTGCATACATATCTTTAATGATTTGAATATAAGATATTTTAAAAAAATCGAGTTAACAAATAGTAAAGCACGAGAATGGGGATGGTGCAATTGTGGAGAGGTTGGGTTCAACGTGAGGCATAATTGCATGAGGTAAGAAGCGACTATAATAGAAATAGGGTTAGGGTTGATGCAAGGCATGAACACGTGATGTAATATTTGTAGGTATAGTTTTACATAGTAGAATTTCTATAATACCTTCTAAAACCTTACTTGCTTTAATTTTTTTTTTCAATATAGATGCATGTTTGTGTAACGAAGTATTCTTATAATTTTCAATGATCGTAGTTCAGATAATTATAAAAAAGATTTGCCTGAAAATAGTATGATTTTTTTTTTACGATTGATTCAATATTTAATTAGTGTCTAAATATGGATTTGAAGATAGGGATAGAAAATAGCAAACTTAATAAGTCTCCTAACGAAATAGATCATTTTGCGTGAATAAAAATAAAAATATAATATGTTTATAGAGTTGATCTGTTCTGTAATTCTCCATATAAAAAGAAAATAGAAATACGATATTTGGGCTATATGTACTGTACGTATAGCACAATAAGCATATGCATACATAAATAAATATATATTAGAAAAAACAACCGAAATAACGTATATATACAGACGTGAATTGTTTCAAAAGACAATACTAAACCCTAAATGGAATAGCTTGGAAGGATGAGTATGTACGTATTGATTGGGCTTTTGAGTAAAGGAATTAAGGCTTCGTTTGGTTATTTGGTACTTTTGTAAAAGGTAGTTTTAAGAAACATCGGTTCAGAAAAAGGAGTTTTCTAACGAAGAAGCATATATGAAAAGCTTTTTCAAAACAGTAGAAAAATGAAAAAAATGGAGTTATTGGGAACGAGGTTTGACAAACCAAACACTAAAGAAAAATAAATTTTACTGCTTTAAAAAGGAATAAGCACCAAAAACGCCCAATCAAACTAAGCCTAAGGCGTGGTGGATTTTAAATTGCGGAGATAATATTAAAAAGTACTAATTAATATTGGGGATATTATGTTATGTGCACTCCAAAGCAAAATTGTTTTCCTCATGGAGTCAATGGTTATAACTCATGGCAGCTGCCAGATGAATTCTTCCAGTTAATCATATCATGGCGACCAACAAGGTTAGGAATATCGGCCACGTGGCGTACCAACGAGGGAATTACAAGAATTTTGTTTTCTCAAAATATATTTTTATTTTTATCTTTATCTTTATTTTATAATATATATATCACACACATGCACATACCTTAAACGTTACAGATTGCCAGCACATATATTCGGCTATAAATAAATAAATTATGTGAATAAAATATGATGAAAATAATTAATGAGATATTTTTAATAATTAATTTATTCAAATGATCTATTTTTTCATAATATTTTTTTTTCTTTTCTTCTCGCACATGCAAGAGAAAATCTATCATTTTATGAATGAACTTTTCATGCATTAATTTATTTAATTTATGCATATATCATTATTGATAAGGAGAACTTATATGTTTAGTTAACCAATGCATAAGACGGCTTAGCTATTCGGTTTCCTGCTCCATTACTTCTGCAACATTCCTGTACCCGTTTTCTCTTTTACATCGCTTGATCTCTGTTGTTTACATCAACAGCGTTAGTTCTTAACTAACTTCTCTGTATACATTCTCACTGTAATAGTCTCTAGGAGGTAATGAAGATGAACAGTAAAAGCTTACCTCTCCTTCTTCCAAGCTTTATCACTTCTCTGTTTTCCTTTGTTTTGAGTTTCTTCACAGGTTGATGTTGCTGCGAATAGATTCAACATGGTTTCAGAGCATTAGGTCGATTTTTTTTTTTTCTTAAATGGTTGCTTCGTCTACATCCTCCCCGGTAGATGTGTCCAACGCTGTTCTATTTTCCCCAGTTGTACCTATCCTCCCGGCCAACTGTACCTATCCCACCATAGCTTAAATTCTTCATGGCCAATGTCAAGACCATGGTGACAGTTCAGTTGACCTCTGAAAATCACCTAATATAGAAGTCTCAACTTTTGAAGTTTTTCGTTGCTAACAACTTTGAAGGCTATCTAACGGGCTCTACCGCTAAACCTCCCAAACAGATTCTCTCCATGGACGGCAATGTTATTACAAACCCTCTCTATACAACTTGGATGCTCATTGATCAACATTTAGCATCCTCCATCTATTCCACCATTTTAGCTTCTCTTCTGTCTTACATCCTAAATCTTGAATCAACTCATGAGATTTGGATAACACTTGAACTACGATTGCAGTCGACAAACTGCTCCAGAATTCTTCAACACAAAAATGAATTACATCTGTTGCAGCTCGGAGATAAAACAATGTTTCAGTATCTTTCAGATATCAAATCGAAGGTCGATGCCATTGCAGCAGCCGAATCCTCCATTGATGCTGAAGACATTATACTTTACACACTAAATGGTTTGACGGCTGCATACCAATCATTCAAAACTGTCATTCGCACTCAGCTGCAACCGATCACTTTGGATGATTTCTATGCATTGCTCTGCACCAAAGAACTCCACATTACTACAAATTCAAGCCGCAGTGTCACTGTTACACCTGCTGCATACCCAAACTTTGCCTTGGTGGCCACTCGAGGTTCTTTTCGTGGTCGTCTTCCTTCCCTTCCAATTTTCGTGGACGACAATCTCCTAGCTGCTCGTCTCTAGGTCATGGCTGCTCCGCTCACTCTTCATTTGGATGCTTTTCTCCTTTAGCTCGTGGAGGACGTAGACCTCATCTATATATTGAATGCCAGATTTGTGATAAATTTGGACATTCTGCAATCAATTGCTGGCATCGTCATGACTCCACCTACAACACATCACCGCAAGCTTACATTACTACAGACAGCTCCCAAACCGCTGATTGGTTCTTGGATTCAGGAGCAACAAAACATCTCACTTCAAATTCTGCTCATCTTCACAATATTCAGCCCTATAATGGTTCCTCTCATATACAAGTAGGAAATGGACAGCAACTTCCCATAGCTAATACAGGTCAAAGTTTTCTTCCTACTCCTCATCGTAAGCTCCATCTACCTAAAATACTTCATGTTCCTCAACTTCCCATACTAATGACAATCCCTGTTTCGTGCTTCTTGATGCCAATGGTTTTGCTATCAAGGACTCCCGAACCAACAAGATACTTCTCCGAGGACCCAATCTTTATTGTCTTCACCCAATTAATATTCACCCTCACTCCCAGTATCTGCCAACTTCCACTACATCATTGGTTGCTTCATTACCGTCAAAGTATGGCATCGGCGGCTTGGTCATCCCTCTTCTTCAACTCAACATCTTCTCTCTGCAGTTTTACCAATCAGATCCAACTCCATTTATTTACATTGTAATGCTTGTGCTAGAGCAAAGTGTACCTCGTTGCCTTTTTCCTTTATCAACTACTACTTCAAAACAATGCTTAGAACTTATTCATAGTGATGTATGAGGTCCCTTCCCAACTCTATCAATGCAATCTTATCGTTATTATGTTATTTTTGTTGATGATTATAGTCGCTACTCGTGATTTTACCCTCTTCATCATAAATCAAAAGTCTGCTTTAAATTTTTACATTTCAAAAGTCTTGTTGAAAAATAATTTCAAAACCCTATAAAAACTCTAAGAATAGATGGAGGAGGTGAATATGTCAATAAAAATTTTCAAAATCAACTTCTCAATTTTGGCATAATCCATCAACAAATTTGCCCTTACACCCCTCAATTAAATGGGGTTGCCGAAAGGAAACATAGACATCTTTTAGAAATTGTTCGTGCCCTACTTTTTTATGTCCATCTACCTTCAAAATTTTGGGTAAATACTCTCTTGACAATGGTTTATCTAATTAACTGTCTTCCTTCTCAAACCACTCACAACCTCTCACCTTATGAACTTTTATATAATCAACCACCTAACTACAATCATCTTCAGGTTTTTGGATGCTTATGTTACCCTTGGCTTACCCCTCATCTATCTCACAAACTTGCCCCGTGCTCCATTCTTTGCATTTTTCTTGGCTATGCATCTCATGCCAAAGGTTATAAATGCCTTGATTTCAACACATGCAAAGTTTATACTTCAAGGCATGTACACTTTCATGGAACAAATTTTCCTTTCAGCTCTCGTCCACTTCCATCTCCTTCTCAACCTACAGAAAGTACCACTCATCTTATACTATCCACATTAATTCCCTTTTCCTTTATCTCATAACATACATCTTCTACTATACCAGCTGATGCAAATACCTCCACTAGCTCCACTTCCCCTACAATCCAGCTGAATGCTACCCTATCTCCCACTAACACTTCCACCTCCATAATGCCTCCTCAACCTCCCCCTCCTCGGCATACCATGATCACAAGAGCACAAATAGGCAAATTAAAACCAAGACAAATCCTTGACCTGCAACATATCATTGTTCCTACCAATCCTGCTGGATTTACTCAAGCAATTCAGCATTCAGTTTGGAGAGAGCCATGAGCCATGAATTTGAAGCTCTATAAAAACTGGGGACTTGGGTCTTAATTCCGCCATGCAACTTCTGCTAAAAATATTTTGGGTTGTAAATGGTTATTCAAGACAAAATATAATTCGAATGGTTCCATAGCACGCTACAAGGCTTGACTTGTTGCCCAAGGCTTCAAACTAGAGCATGGTTTAGACTATAATGAAATATTTAGTCATGTAGCAAAATTTCCTACCATTCAAATTCTTTTGACCGTTGCAGTGACTCATCAATGGCCTATCCTACAATTAGATGTCTCTAATGCATTCTTACATGGACCACTTCAAGAAACTATCTATATGAAGGAACCACCTGGGTTCATTGATTCACAGTTTTCACATCATATTTTTTTATTAAAAAAGGCCATCTATGATCTCAAACAAGTGCCCCATCAGTGGTTTGCAGCCTTTTCTTCTTATTTCATTCACTATGGCTTCAAAGCGAGCACTGTCGATCCTTCACTTCTACTATTTCAGCAAGATTCAATTCAACTCTACATTTTAGTCTATGTTGATGACATATTGCTCATGGACAATTCTTCATATGAGATTGATAAACTCCTAGCTGCTTTGCAATCCATATTTTATATGAGAAATCTAGGCCAGTTAAATCACTTTCTAGAATTGCAAGTTACCTATACTAAAGATGGGCTTCATCTCACTCAATCAACATATGCATCTAAAATTTTGCACAAAGCACCTATGACTTATTGCAAGCCTGTGCTCACTCCTCTTCCCACTAAATTCTCTACAATAGATCCGAATGAGCCTTCATATGATCATCCTGAACTCTACCGGCAGCTTGTAGGATCTCTACAATACTTGACGATTACTTGGCCTGATCTCTTATATGCAGTTAATTTTCTCTGTCAACACATGCACAGTCCACTACATTCTCATTTTTAGCTACTTCACTACAGGCAAATATTCCGCCGGTTATTCCATCACATTTTACGGCGTATATTTATCCGCCGGAAAATTCAACGGTAATGAAGCATTTTCCTGTAGTGCTTCAACGCGTTTTATGTTATGTCAAAGGCACACTACCTCTCGGTTTGCCCATTACTTCTTCCAATCTTGTTTTGATGAGCTTTGCTGACTTGGATTGGGCAACAGATCATGTTGATCGTCGATCTATTATAGGCTATTGTGCTTTCCTTAGCACCACCCTCATCTCTTGGACAGTTAGGAAGCAAACTTCAGTTGCTAGATCATTAACGGGAGTCGAGTATAGAGCTCTTTCTACTGCTGCCTTTGATATTATTTGGCTTAGACGGCTATTGGCTGAATTTCAGATTCCCTCAATTGAACCAACTAAGCTTTACTGTGACAATGTTTCTGCACTTGCCTTGGCCAATAACCCAATCTTTCATGCTAAAACTAAGCACATAGAAATTGATTTTCACTTCATCAAGGACTGCATTTGATCACAGCATATTACTGTGCATCACATTTGCTCTCAAGATCAATCAGTCGATCTTTTCACCAAGGCTCTTAGTGCTACACGTTATTCTCAACTCAGTGATAAGTTAACAATACAGCCAGCTATTGTTACCTTAAGGGGGGCTGATAAGGAGATTTGATATCATAGTTAACCTATGCATAAGACAGCTCACCTATTCGGTTTGCTGCTTCATTACTTCTGCAATATTCTTGTACATGTTTTCTTTTACACCGCTTGATCTCTGTTGTTTACATTAGCAACGTTAGTTCTTACCTAACTCCTCTATATACATTCTCATTGTAATAGTCTCTGGGCGGTAATGAAGATGAACAGTAAAAGCTTACCTCTCCTTCTTTCAAGCATTATCATTTCCTTGTTTTCCTCCCTTTTGAGTTTCTTCACAGGTTGCTGCTGCTGCTAATAGATTCAACAATTTTATATATAATCATCTATGTAATATGCTCACAACCACTACTTTCTTTGATCCTTGGACGCTAGACTTAGACTGATCTTCACATGCATTAAGAATAATCAGCAGCCTAAAAGCCAAAATGCTCAAACAAATAAACACAAACATACATGTAAGCAATAAAGCTGATAATTGTTTCTTTTAACTGATCATAAGACATTTAATCATTAATAGAGCTATTTGATCGTTTCAAATATTTTATCATACGATTAATCCTGCATAAATATTTAACAAAATTCATGCCTGAAGGTAAGTAATTAACTAGCTAGGAAGAGACATTTCAAATCACTTTAATGACACTTGTACTCCCAAATCTTTCAGCTATATTTAAAATAAAAATGGTAACTTGATGATTGTTTCATATGTGGGACAAATTATATATTTAACAAAAGTGCCGAATGACTTGAAGAATCTCAAAGAGTTGCAATTTTGATCTCTAACAAAATGAAATGAATATTTATATATTTCTAAAGGAATTCATTTTCAGATTTCTGTCCGTGTCCGTGTCCGTGTCCACCTTCGGATAAACTTTTGACTTTTATTGTTGAACGTGTACCCAAATAACCTATAATTAATTAACAAGCACCGCAAATTAATACATTCACATTGTTATTTATAATTAATTACAAGCTAAAAGTCAACCACATAACCCAACAGAAAAAAGACACGCGGACGCATTACACAAGACAAAATAATTTCTTAAAAAATCATCAATACTGTTCTTTTTTATTTCTATTTAAATGCATTCTAATTTTAATTATTTATTTTATAATTATATATAAGAATTCTATATTTGTATTCTGATATAATTGCACTCATCGAACTCCTAGGATCTTAATTAATTATCATAAGACATGTCGATCCAAATTAATCTGTTGATTGGGAGCCTTAAAATTAAAATGACTTATATTATATAAGTACTATATTTAAAAATAAAAAAAATCATTGAAAGCATGCATGTCTAATACGGATTATTCATAAATAAAATTATATATTATTTTTCTTTTGTACAAGCAAGCAAGCAGAAGGGAGGAGAAAAATGCATGGCCGTCACTGATTAATATCATTTGCATGTATCACATTTTTCTCGAGACGTGACGACTCGATTATAATTTGATCACGCTTAAGTGCTTATTAGCTCTTACACGTGAACTTCAAATCAAATTCTCTCTCTCTCTCTCTCCCCTCTCTCTCTCTAAAAATATATTACACCAAAGTGATCCAGAAAAGAAAGAGCCGAGTAACGTCTGCTTGTGGCACAGGTTAACTCTCAATACATATCATGTTTCTTGTTCGCATAGAGAGAGAGAAACGAGGGAGGGGATGTTATTTATAAAATGAATAATTAGATGAGAATATTATTACTCAAATTTCATCAGAATAAATTTTATAATTATTAAAATTATTTTAAGAAGGCAAGCTAATTAATGGCCAACCCTTTCAACCATCCCATCGTGCTGTCTCATCTCCTATAAATTTGAGCCAAACCATTACACCTAAACCTTCCCATCAATCTCTTCTTCCTCTTTTTTTTTTTTTTCTCCCCCAAATTAAACTTTCCCTGACATCTGATTTAAGATTCTTCGCATAGAAAAGAATTAATTTAGAGGAAGAAATCAAACAAACAAGACCGAAGAAGAAGAAGAAGAAGAAGAACCGAAGAAATACAGTTGAAGCCCTGATATAAGAAGTAATCTCTGAAATCTCCATCCAGCTTCTGATGTTGCCTAAGCTCAGCTCATCGTCTTCCTTCAATTCCTACTTATCAAACTTGTTCGTTTCAGGTACGCAAGCTATCATTGATCTCATGAATAAAAAAACTTGATGATTAATAGTCGAATAAAAAAGAAAGAAATTCTTTGAAAAAATTTCAATTTTGTCTTAGTCTTATAAAAAATAAACAAGTTTAATTTGTCTTCAACTTGGTAAGAAATGACCTGCATTTTGTATATAAACTGCAACTCGATCTATAGCGAGTTATGATAAAGCCATTCATATATAATATAGAAGCTAGCAATCCTTTTTCATCTAAAAATGTAGTAATTTACTATTGAACTACTCCACCTTCTTAATATTATTCCTTTCATATATAGCAATAATATTATTGAAGCTTTGTTCCAGCTAGCTAGTAATTTAGGCTTCTAATATAAGTACGTACTAATCTACTTGGATCGATACATTTTATTGCATTATTATTATTATTATTATTATCATAGCTGATAATATGAAACGTTGTAGATCATATTCTTCCATTTTAAGCTTTCTACTACCTTAGTTTCGTGCTTTGGTTATACAATATCCTAACTTATCCCACAAGTAACAGACCTTTTATGGCGTATTAATGGGAATGATCTATATATATAATTACAGAAAACTGTAGAAATCAAAACTCGATCGTGCAGGAAAGGATTTTGCCTAAAATATTAGGAACATAATTGATATTTGCGAGTAATATGTACGTGTTTGGATTCATAATTATTTGTAATGGACTTGTTAATTTCTTAAGCATGCAAATTTAATGGCTTGAAGTATTGGAATAAAATTATATTAGCCTAATTTTTTAAACTAGTAAATTATATATGGATTAGAACTTATAAATTGAAAACATTTACCATAATAATTGTTAGTACTTGGTTGCTAATTAACAATATAAAAGAGCCAAACATTAATTAATATTATTTTCTATATTTTCATTTTTAAAAATAAGATTTTTTTATTTTATTTTATTACGGGAGACGGGAGTCGGGAGGTAATATTTTTCTGCTTACATGTCAATTAATAACCAGCTTTTTCTCATGCTATAGAAAACGACATGCCGATGGTTAGGCGCAGTCTTGACGTGGACGCAGAGTACACCGAAGCCTTCCACACAAAGTCGTTTCTCAACATCTGGGCCGAAGCCCACGAACAGCCGAAGCCCACCCCATCTCCAACTAACTTCCAGCACAACAGCAACAGCTGCCCACTCCCCAACTTCCTCCTCGAGCCCACCCAGTCCTCACTCCTCGCTGCCGCTGCCGCTTCCGGCGGCGGCGCAGCCCTCTTCGATTACCTCGACGCCACCCTCCAATCCTCCTCCGCCTGCGCCCTCCTCCTCACCGCCATTAGCCGCACTCGCTCCATCGACCGCTCCGTCAGGCGCCACCTCCACCGCCACGCATGCGGCGGCTCTGCAGCCGCCGATCTCTCCGCCTACATTGATCTCGGCAACCCGTTATCATCACAGAACCTTTCCCCTTTTCACCGGACCCACTCGCTCTACCCACCGCTCCTAGCCCGCCTCACCGAAGAGCGGCGGCGAATACGCCGCGCCGCGCGAGCTGTGCTCGCCGCAAAAAAAGCGGCCGGAATAATCATCATTGCCGCAGTGGGAACGGCGGCGGTGGCGGCGGCAGTAATATTGGCGCACGCGGCGGCAGCGGTGGTGGCGGCCGCGGCGGTGCCGGCTTTGTCCGCCGGTTGCCGGAGAAGGTGGAGGCGGTGGGTGAGCGTGAAGTGGATGGAGACAGCGGGAAGGAAGGTGGATGCGGCGGCGAGAGGGGCTTATATTGTTGGGAGAGATATGGATACAGTGAGTAGGATGGTGAGGCGGGTGCACGATGAGGTGGAGCACCGGCGCGACGTGGTGAGGTTGATGTTGAGGAGTGGGGAAGGGGAGATGGCGAGGGAGGTAGTGAGGGAATTGGAAATGGGTGAAGTTGGGTTTGAAGAACAGATTGAGGAGTTGGAGGAGCACGTCTATCTTTGTTTGCTTACTATAAACCGAAGCAGGAGGTTGGTGCATGGCTGATCGATCAATGCATTATGTGCTTCTCGGGTGAATATTTGAGCAAACGATCGAGTCTTTTTTTATTTGGATATTTAGCTTAATTAATTTGTATATATATATATAGAGAGAGAGAGAGAGATTAATTGAATACATGCATGCATTCCATTGTTGGAATTTCATGCAAATTAATTATTAAGAATATTGCTGCTTATTAATGATGGATGTGGTGTATTGTGCTAATTTTTGGTGATGGCTGTGTTAGGTAGGAGCAGCATGCATCAACAAACTTTTCATGCTAAGTTATTTTATTTGTTGTATCAAAATGATCATAAATAATAAAATTGCCATAAATTTGAGAATGATGGTATTAGATATATAAACATACATATATAGCAAAAATTTTCTATAAGTTTTGTTTCTTCCCACGTTAGTGATTCCCATTTGTGTCCCCGACCACTATAGCCATCTGTCACAGCAACCGCTTACTTTTCAATAATTGTGTTATTCAGATCCATATATGATAGGTGCTTAAGATTTTATAGATATATTATTTTGTGTTAATTGTTCGTTGACCTTCAAAATGTTGTATTTCATGTATTCAAAATGCCAGTTTAAGATGATGATGATGATGAGCAAGGGCGGAACTCTTAAGTGCCCAGAGGGGGGCAATTGCCCCCACCCCTTAAAAAAATTAAAATTTGTTTATTACATGAATTTTTATGTAATTTATCTCCCTCCTTTTTTTTTGCTCTTTATTATAGAAGTCTTTAGGCAATTGCCCCTTTAAAAAATTAAAAAACTATAATTTTTTAGGCGATTGCCCCTTAGCAGAATTATACACATTGTGTAGAGGTGTTATTACAAAGGATTTTAGGAAATTACCCCCCTAAAAATTTTAAAATATTATGATCTTTAGGCAATTGCCCTCAGCATAATTAAACATATTGTGTAGAGGTGTTATTGTTAGGGAACGATGAACTAAATATAAAGAGAATCCGAAAATATCCTAACAACCAAAATTAAAATACTATGATCTTTAGGCGATTGCCCCCGGAAACCCCCGCAGGAGCAAGAAGTAACAAAGCTAATTAATTAGCTTCCACTAGCTAGGAAAGATCCATCTTCTTCAACAGGAAGAGAAGAAACAAAGGTCCCCACGACCACCTCGGCTTCTAGCCTTCAAGATAGAGCTCTCCAACCTTCTAAAGCCACAGTAGATAATGTACAAGCAAGCAAATGGAAGTGTATATATATATATATATATAAAGAGTCAGAAAACTTTTAAATATATTAAATTTATATGAAAATTATAATATGTGAATGTAATTAATTATTTATGTGTTGTATTCATCTTAAAATTATTTAAAAAATCATATAGACTTATAGGCCGACCTAGCTAGCTATATATACTATGAATTAAACTTACAATCATAATTAATAAGAAATAATAAATCATTTATTGAAAATGAGATGGATTGTGGGGCAGCTATAGAGTAAATCGATCCCTGTCAACCTTATTGAAACAAGAGCTGCAGAGGGGTTAGCTTAGTGGAACTGCTTTAAAACAGAGGTAAACAAAAGGGCGAGTAGGCTATATGTATGTGCGTGTGTGGGAAAATTATTCGGTCCAGAGTCCGGATGTAGCTCTTTATCCAGACTCCAATCAACAATAGACACGTAATTTGTATTTTAATTTCCTAAATTCAGCCACGTGAATTTTTTTACTAACAACGCGACTGCATGACTAGACGGGTCGGCCCATATATTTCAGTTGGCGCTACTTTTTAAAATAAAAACTGCAATGATATTCTAAAAATTTAGGGTTTTCAGCGAATAAAACTTTCTCCCCAAATCCTCGACTAAAAAACATCGAAGAAGAAGATGGAGCATGCTTTCGATGGTGTTTAAATTTCACAGAAAAGAAAGACGACAGAATGTTCACAGGATAGTGAGAATTTTGCAAGGTTTGATGAACTGGAACCTCCCAAGTTGGATGAAGGAGCTGCAAATATAAACTTATCGGTAAATTTTTACATATTATTATGCATTCTTTTTTTTTTTTGGTATTCTTCATGCATCATAATATTGTTTGCGCCGATATGCTTTAGGCATAATACTGTTTATCTCACCATTTTTTTAAGAACATTTTAATTCTATGAAATTAATTTAGAAATATCTAAAGGGCATATGAAATATTTGTTGAGATAACTGCTCTCAATGATTTATGTTTTGTATTTCCATATATTATACAAGATTGAACAAGATTGTTGGCAATGTGTACAATTTTTTTTTTAATATGCACAATCCTTCAAACTCTGTAGTGTTTAGAGGCTGTATACAATTGTGTTCACTGTACACAGAGGGTATAAAGTCCAAAAAATTTATATGAATGTTATACCGCTTGTTCACAATGCACAAACTTTCAACCTATATTTACTATGTACAACATGTATAAAGTTTTAGATGATGTTCATGTTGTGCACATCCTGTACACTGTAAAAGCTTTGCACTTGTACATAGTGTATACAACTTGTATACACTATGTACAACCTGTACACAGTGTATACAACATGTACACACTATCTACAAGTGTACACACTGTATATAAGTGTACACAATGTATACAAGTTGTACACAGAAGCGGCTACACTCTCTTCATTTGTGCTTATAGATATCTACATTATTCTACATAGAGATTAAGCATGTAGAATACACCTTTCTATATTTTATAACAGGAAGTCTACAAGTGTGAGAAGGAGGCATACGAGATGTACTACAAATATGCACATAATGTTGACTTTAGTGTACGCAAGGATCATCATAGTTATTGGCCCAAGTCTACAAAAATAAGATTAAAGGACTTTGTTTGTTCAAAAGCTTGTTTCAAGAAGGGTCCTGATTTGAATTTACAAATGAAGTATTGAAAATCATATACCAGAATGGGATGTCCTACAATGATTAGGTTTATTATTGATGAAGATGAAAATTGAAAAGTGCAAAGATTTATAGAAAGTCACAATCATGATTTGGCTAGGCCAGAAGACAAGCATTTACTCAGATCATGTAGGTACATGAGTGACGAGAAAGCTTCAGTTCTTAAAATAATGACAGAGGCTAGAATTAGAACAGTATATACTTTTTCCTACCTTACTGGAGGAGTTGGAAGTTTTAAGAATATTGGATTCACTAAGAGAGATGCTTACAACTACATTCAAAAAGAAAAAAGAGCAAAAATTGAATTTGGGACACTAATTCATTAATTCAATTATTTAAAGAACGGCAAGTTGATGACCCAATGTTTGCATGGGACATCCAAATTGATGAATTGAATAGATTACATAATTTTTGTGGTTGATGGTGTGGGTAGGATAAATTATGACTGCTTTGGAGCTGTGATAATTTTTTATACTAGCTATCGGCTTAATAAATATAATTTAGTCTCCGCACCATTTATCGATGTTAATAATCATTGGCAGAACATTATATTTGGTGTATCTTTCTTATCAGAGGAGATAATTAAATAATTTACTTGACTGTTTAGAATATTTGTAATGATAATGAGTGATAAATATCATATAATAATATTTAATGATCAAGATCAGGCCATGGCTAGGGCTATTAAAGTTGCATTACCGAGCACCCGCCATAGGCTATGCCAGTGACACATCTTCAAGAAGGCTCCATCAAAAGTTTGGTGCTTCAATAGCAATGATAAAGTAAGAGGACTATTTTACAAATGTTTGAGTAAATGTGACTCTAAGGAGCAGTTCGAGAAAATATGGGCTGAAATGATCACAGAAGGGAGCCTCTATAGCAATGGTTAGTTAGAGGAGCTTTATAGGATAAGGAAGAAGTGGTCAACAGCATTTAATAAGGACTATTTTAGCATGGACATTCTCTCTATACAGTGAAGTGAGTCTATTAATAATATGTGTCATGACATTTCGAAGCCAACAAGTTTAATAACAGATTATTTTTAAGGCTTAGAGAAGGTCATGATGATATGGCGCCGGAATGAACAAGATGAAGATTATAAATGCAACCAATTCGTAGTAGTACCTGTAATAAAGAGTAGTCCAATATTAAAGCAAGCTGCTCGATTTTGCTCTAGAAAGTTATATTTATTTTTTGAGGAAGAATTTTTACAAGGTGTTGGTGGCATGAGTATTGAGCATTGCTCTATTGATTCTTCAAAGTTTTTTGTTAGGAGCACGGAGAATGTGGATCAATTGACCACTTGGGTTGTTAATTTCGATGCAAAAGAGAGGAGCATTCAATGCGCTTGTGGAAAGTTTGAGACTATGTGTTTACTATGTTCTCATTGCATGAGAGTTTTAAGGCAGCTAGATATTGTGAACATCCCTAAGAAATACCCACTAATGCGATGGTCAGGAAGAGCTAGGAAAGATTTATATACTGTCCGCATGTTCATAGGAAACAGAAAGATTCTGGTAGTGGATTATTATTCAAAAATCATATAAGTAGATTCCATATCAAATTGTTGTACAAGCACAAGGGAATAAGGCTGTAGAAGTGTACATGCTAAATACAATGAAAGACATGGCTAAAAATATTGACATGATTCTTGATGGCAAGAAATGTAACCAGACGTTTGTAAGCAATACAAAGAGTCAAAATTCAAAATTGAAAGATCCACCAAAGTGTAGGCCTAAAGGAATCTCTAATGCAAGACTAAAGGGCTACTGGGAGAAGAAGAGGAAAAATAAAAGTAAGTTTTCAATACTGAGAAAATTTAATGAAGTTTCTCTAATTTCACACAGATTTTAATAATATTTTTTATTTATAATAGAGATGAAAATTACGGAGGAGAAAACTGAAGTGAAAATTATAACAGAAAGTACTTTTACATCATTATTAATAATATTTTTTTCTACAACACTTGTGCACATTTATTAACAATTTTTATATTCATAACAGAGATTAAAATTGTGAAGAATTCTGAAGGAGGAACTGCAACAGAAATGTGTTCTACTTTATTTCCTTTTACAGTGGAAACTCAATCTGGAGAGTGTTCACCTTCCAAGCAAATTAAATTCTAGGAGAGTTGAATAACTCTTTAAAGTTATTGATAAATATTTCAGTAATAAGTGAGGTATCTGAGAAAATCCCAATGGGAGAAGTGATTTTCCTGATGGAATTATGATTCTTCACATCTTTTATTTTTCCATACAAGAAATGTAAGCCATCCTCACCATGAGAAAGCTAGTTAGCTTTTTCTCTTTGGATGATCCAAGATGCATGCATAGAGTAGAGTGCATTAAGAGCATCCCAAGAGATTTCACATGGGCATTAAGGGCATAATTGGATGGTTAATCTTAAGAAGCACGAAGCAAGCCTATTGTTAGGTCACCAAGTCAGCAATCTTGGAGTTTACCCAATTTTTTATTTTAATAAGGGATTTAAGATGTTGGAGCTTTTGGTAGAAAGAAGTAATAGGATCTCAAAGTGGTGGGAGAAAACCCGGTGGAGAAAAAAACTGAAAATGGAGAATTTTAGCCCAATAAATTTTATAAATGAAATGATGATTCTTCTTAGTAGAATGTTGGGTCTGGATGATAAGTGGAGAGTGATCAGAGCTTCTAGGGGATTCCATTTTATAGAAGGAAGAGGGAAAAATATCAAGCCATATGCCATTAATCATTACTCTATCAAGTTTGATGAAGATAGGATTGTCAGCTATATTATTAGACCTGCAGGTTTAAGTTAATCCCACTGAGGCCAAGTCATTAAGACCTGTGTTAAGCACCATATCTTTAAGCTCCCCAATTTTGCTATGATGTAAATGAATGCTACCAGGATTTTCATTGATATGCCTACAACAGCTGAAGCCACCAAGAACTGCCCAAGCTAGATTCACAGTAGTGTTAATTACCTTGAGATTACTCCACAGCTTACTCGTATCAGTTAGAGAGTTAAAAGCGTATATAGCAGATATTAAAAAGGATGTATTAGAGCTGAATGAGAGAAGACCATGAATGATCTGGCTATCCATGAAAATAGGGGTGAAAAAGATGATATATGTGTTCCATTTGATCTAAATTATCCTTGGCTAGAATGATCAAAGTTATGAAAACTTTCTTCATTGGAAAAAATATTATAAAAGTTGCAAAACCACATATTAGAGATTTGAGATGAGCTAACTTTAGCTTCCAAAATACAAATGAGGTCGAGTTTAAAAGTGTGAATGAGCTGCTTGCAATTAAGATCTCTGTCAAGTCCATTATAGCCTCTCACGTCCCAAGAGACAAAGATGATTTGAGTCATTAATGTTTAGGAGGGCGAGAGGCCGATTTTTTGGCCTTGGTTTGGACTTAAGTTTTTTACTTGAAAAGAAAAAATAGGAGAGAATTAGACTATTATGGTAGAATTATTGACCTCATCTTAAAATTTTGAATATATGAGGTATTGACATAAATGAGCCGATTCTTAGCATGGAGACAAATCATTTTCACTTAGACTTATATAATCAACAAATCTCTCTAATGGTTAGCAAAATCCTTCAGACCTTGAGGTCCCTTCAGTCTAGCTCCTGTTGATCAGACTTGAGGCTTTAATAGTTGCCTAAATCCTGAAAGGTATCCTCCTCTATCACCATCATACAAAGATAATGTGCACCTAGTTTTGAAATTTATGCTAGTATAAGGTTAGTGAAAGGATTGATGTTTGTGATCTTATCCATGTATTATAAAATGGCTATTTAAAGATAAAATCATTAGAAATTGTGTTAGAATGTTTCAGTAACATAATTGTAACAAATTATTTAGCACTCAACAAAATGAATTGAGATTTTCATTGAGCTAATTGTCGCAAATAACTAAAATAAAGCTAATGTTTATTTTAAAATATTTGTTAACATCCATGTTAGACGAATGAATAATACCAAGTTTGAATTGGCACCATTTAATTTTGATTTTAACTAATTAATCAAATTAAGCATTCAGGAGCTCAATTGAGTAAGGTTTCCTTTGGGACAACTTTCTTGCTGCATATTCCAAATGAAGCCTAAGTTAGCCAAAATATATCGGCTCGCCGTCTTATGAAAAATAGATGATGAGTAAAATCGAATGAATTGCAGCAAGAAAAAAATAACGGAGGAAAATGTAGAAACTAAAGGGAAGAGATGATTCATGGAAAATTAAACAGAGAACAAAGAATGTATTATCTTCCTTCCATACAGGGATATTACAATACTATATATAGAATCGAAGAGCATAGAGCTGGATAGAGTAGGCCAATGATATGTTGCCAGCTCATCACCAAGAATACAAGAAAAGCTAGTCTTGAAATTACAATAATTATTTATCTATTTGTGCTAATACTCCCCTGCAAATTGATGGATGTTGAATGACCGTCAGTTTGAGACGAAGTTGATGAAACCTTGGGGTAGATAGCGATTTAGTGAAGATGTCTGCAACTTGATCAATAGTGCTGATGGGAAGAAGATTAATATTATTCTTTTGAATGTGATCCCGAACAAATTTCTGATCGATTTCGATGTGCTTGGTGCGAGCATGGAAGACCAGGTTATTAGCTAGGGCAATTGCTGAATTGTTGTCACAGAATAATTCTGTGGGATAATCTTGAGGTATGCCGAAATCGATGAGAAGTTGGCGGAGCCAAATGATGTTAGCTGTGAGCGTCGCAAGTGATCGATATTCTGATTCAATGGACGACCTGACAACTATGTGTTGTTTCTTAACAGTCCATAATATGAGTGTATCACCTAAAAAACAACAGTAGCCTGAGGTTGACCGCCTAGAAATTGGATCGCCTGCCCAGTTCGCATCTGAAAACGATTTGAGAACCAAATTAGTTCGAGTAATAGGTAAACTGAAGTCTATTGTACCTTTGATATAGCGTAAGAGACGCTTTAGGAGATAGATGTGCTGCGGTGACGGGTGATGCATGTTCTATGAAAGGAGGTTGACGCTATATGCAATATCCGGACGAGTAAGTATTAAGTACTGCAATGATCCCGTTAGACGTCGGTAGAGATAGGGATCTGCAAGGAAGGGCTCTGCGTTGAATGCCGAAGGAAGCTTAGTGCACGTTGGATTTAAAAGATCATTACAGTTGATTAAATTCGCCTGTTGCAAGATTTGAGAGGCATATTTCTTTTGAGAAAGGAAATATTGATTGCTGAGACGATCGATTTTAATCCCAAGAAATTCATTGGCTTCCCTGAGATGTTTCATAGAGAATTCTTTGCTGAGTTGGGCTAGAATGTTTGTGATTGTGTGCGAGTCGTTTCCTGTTAAAAGAATATCGTCAATGTATATTAGTAAGAAAATGTGCACCTGTGCCTTGCGAGAAATAAGTAACGAGGGGTCGGATTGGCGGTGCGAGAAGCCCAGTGAGACGAGATGTGATGTGAACGTGTTGTACCACTGTCTCGGGGCTTACTTGAGACCATATATAGCCTTGTGAAGACGACAGACATAGTCGGGATGATTGTTGTCTTCAAACCCTTTGGGTTGCTTCATATATACAGTCTCAGATAGGGTACCATGGAGAAATGCGTTTGCGACATCTAATTGTTGAACTTGCCAGTTGTTATAAAGCGCAATAGCTAAGAGAATACGAATAGTTGGTAGTTTGGCCACCGGACTAAAAGTTTCCGTATAATCGAGGCCAAATTCTTGGTTATTTCCTTGAGCTACCAACCGGGCTTTGTGTTTAGCAATAGAACCATCATCATGTCGTTTGGTACGGTAGGTCCATTTGCAGCTGAGAATTGATGCATCTGCTGGCGGTTTGACTAGACTCCAGGTTCCTTGCTTTTGAAGAGCAAGGAATTCCATGGCCATTGCTTGACCCCATTTGGATTTCTTGTTAGCATCAGTATAGTTCGTGGGATCAGTGGTGGAAGGAAGAGTAGTCTGATTGTGGAAGAGATTTAACCGATTTGGGGGTTTAAGAGATCCAGTTTTACTGCGAGTGATCATTTGATGACACGGAGGTTGAATGGGAGCAGGAGAATGGGATGGTGCAGATTGAGGTGTTATGGTAGCATGAGGTGGAGCAGACATAGAAGGTAGAGTGGTACCAGATGTGTGAGAAGAGAGAGGATGGACCGTAGATTGAGTGGATGATCTCGATGGTTGAGCAGAAATAGGAACGAGCAATAGTGGGGATGTTTCAGGAGAATCATGTGGAGACGTGGGGATGTTCATTGAAAATAGTATGCCTGGACATGATAGTTTTGTTAGTGGAAAGATTAAGACATTTATAGCCTTTATAAATATCTGAGTAGCCGAGGAAAACGGAAGAGTGAGATTTAGGTTGAAGTTTGTGACGAGATTGAGATGGCAGAAGCGGAAAGCATTCACACCCGAAGATTTTAAGATGACTATAGTCAGGTTTGGTGTGGTGAATAAGTTCGAACGGAGAGGAATTATGTGTCGCTGGGGAGGGCATTCTATTTATGAGATATATCGAGGTTAAGACAGCATCTGGCCAGTAAAGATACGGAACCGAGGCAGTGAATAGAAGCGTCCTTGTAGTCTCAATGATATGACGATGCTTTCTCTCTGCTATACCATTTTGTTCCGGCGTGCACGGGCAGGATATTTGATGAGTAATACCATGAGTTCGTAGGTAATTAGTGAAAGTATGATTTACATATTCCGATCCTCTGTCAGTTCGGATAGTTTTAATTGGATGTGATGTGAATTTTTCAACTTGATTTTTAAAAGCGATAAAAATATTTGTAACATCATATTTTTTTATGAAGAGGAAAGAGCCACGTATATTTGGAAAAATCGTCAACAAAAATTACATAATACTTGAATCCCTGTGAAGATACAACAGGAGCTGGTCCCCAAACATCAGAATGCACAAGAGATAGAAGAGACTGTTGACGGTTTTTGGATTTTTCAAAGACAAGTTTATGACATTTTGATGCCATACATGCGTGACAAGAAGAAAAAGATCTGTTGATCTTAAGATGAGGGTTACATCGCGAGACAAGTTGAAGGATTCTGTCATGAGGATGGCCAAGTCGTTGATGCCAGTAATTGTTCGATGATGTGGACGCAGAGAGAGCAGGATGTCGAGATGAAGAAGAACCGAGCTAGATGGGATATAAGCCACCTTTACAGGGTCCTTGAAGAATTATTTTCTGCGTCGCCATGTCCTTCAAGGTGAAGCCAGAAGGGTCAAATATAATAGAAATATTGTTATCACGCGTTAGTTGAGAGATCGATACCAGATTGTACTGAAGAGATGGAGAGTGCAAGATTTGAGAGAGATGTAGCTTACGAGCTGGGGTGGGGAGAATTCCCGCCCCGATATGCGCGAAGTTAACGGCACTGCCATCGCCAATGGTAATGGTGTCCGTTCCGTGATACGGAGTAGAGATGGAAAGATTGTCGACGGAGTTAGTAAGGTGCGAGGAAGCTCCCGAGTCCAAGAACCATTGATCGACAGAGTTGTCGGAGGACGCTATGAGAGCTTTGTTCAGAGTGCTTGGAGACGGAGTGTATTAAGCATTCAATCTGTGCCAACAGGACTACGCCGAGTGGCCTTTCTTGTAGCAAATTTGACATATAATAGATGAATTTGTTGTAAACCGAGACGAGCCCGTCGTGTTGGAAGACGTTCTTGATCAGTTTCGTCTGCCGCGACCTCTGTAAGTAAACAGAGCGGTGGAGGGATCTTAAACAAGATTTGCGCGAGCGGCATTAGATGCGAGGTTGATTTCTTCACTTAAAAGAAGCGGATACAATTGATCAAGGCTGATAGGCGTGAGCATGGTACGAATGGCGGTTTTAAAAGATTGATATGAGGAGGGAAGACCATTAAGAATGTATAAGATTATATCTTCGGTGTCAACCACAGCACCAGTTGCCGCTATTTGGTCCACCAAAGATTTAATTTCAAAAAGATAGGTGGCATAGTGGAGTTTTTGAGCAAAACGTGGTGAAGTTCATTCTTAAGTGGGATTACCTTGGACCTGTTAGTAGATTGGAATCTGATTTCAAGTGAGGTCCAGATAGCGGAAGTGGATTCAAGATTGATAACGTAGGGTAGAACTGAGGAAGAGATAGTAGAACAGATGGCGGCTGAGAGGTTTTGATCGGTAAGTATCCATTTTGTGTGGAGAGGATTAGAGATGGAGGTGCCGTCTGTGTTAGATAGAGACCGAGCTGGAGAGGGAAAATTAGGATCAAGAAAATGTTGAAAATCATTTGCACGAAAGATCTTGCTGATTTGCGACTTCCAAATAGAATAATTATCCGCAGCAAGAGGAGTTGTGATGAAGTTCTTGAGATGGGAGACAACAAACTTCAGTGAGGGCGATATTAACAATTCATCGTCCGCTGGCTGATCCGAGGGTTCCTCAAGCTGAGAAGAGGCGGAAGTGGCCATGAAGCAGGATCGAGAGCCTTACTTCTGATACCATGTAGAAACTAAAGGGAAGAGATGATTCATGGAAAACGAAACAGAGAACAAAGAATGTATTATCTTCCTTCCATACAGGGATATTACAATACTATATATAGAACCAAAGAGCTTAGAGCTGGATAGAGTAGGCCAATGACATGTTGCCGGCTCATCACCAAGAATACAAGAAAAGCTAGTCTTGAAATTACAATTATTATTTATCTATTTGTGATAATAGAAAATAGTTAAAAAAATTAAGAGAAAGAAGGGGGCTATTTTTTTTTTTTTTTTTTTTTTCATATCTTCACAACTTGAACTCTTTAGTTCAAATATTTTTAAGGGGCTCTTTGGTTGGCTAAAAAAAGAATGCAGTGTAAAACTAAAAGGAATAATTTGGAGTTGTTTGGATGAGTGCAAAAGGACTCCATGAGATAACTTTTTTTTTGTTTGGTTTGAAATAGGGTGAATGCATTATAAAGTGTACAAGAGTGGTGGTAGGTGGCCATCGATGGCGGCAGTGGTGGCTGCTGGTGGCGTCCGACAACGGCCAGCGGGGGTGGTTGCAGGAGACAAAGGTGGTTTTTGGCAGGCGACGGTCGTGGGTGGCTGTGCAATGAATTTCCGATGTATTTAAAACTCGGTCAAATTTGAAGAATTTTAAATACACAAAAAATGAATTAGAGAGTGAATTTTAAATACACCAAAATTATACATTACATTTATTTTACTTCAGATCAAATACCAATATTTTCAAAATCTCTACCTTTAAAATATTTGACACTCCTTTTACTTCAAATCAAACATTCTCTATATAAAATATGGTACAAAAATTTCTAAACTATCTGAGTCATAAATTGACAAATCCAAGCCAAGACTATCAAAACTTAACTCACAAATCATTTATCGAGAAGAATTTGAAACCGCGTTACAAAAGCTCGAAAAATTATTGGGTACGTCGTCCGGACGTAGAGCTACGTCCGGACGCCTATGTGATTGTGACACGTAGCGGCACGAAGCCACCTCGCTAAGAAGTCGAAATGACGCACGTGCTAAAATATTTAACGCACGGCCCGACGACCCGACCCAGTTCGGGCGTGCAAATTTAATACGAAATTACTGCAACCACTCGAGAAAATTCAAAACACGAAGCTTTTCACTCTCTCTGCAACTATTCATCGTCGGGAATATCTTTAGGGTTTGGTCGTCACCTTCATTGCGTATATAATCTGAAACGATGCCTCAGGTCAGTAGTTTATAGGGTTTAACGTACGTTCGTGACCTTCATTGTTTGTCATTTGTTATCCTGTATAACAAAGAAATGTAAATATGTTTATATCATTTAGGGTTTGTAATGTTTAGAACGATGAACCGTAAATTGGCATCAGAACACAGTACCGAGTTGGCATCAAAACACAGTACCGAGTTTAACGGTCGGTTCTGCTATAAATTCCTCATTGACGTTCGGTATTGATATGCGTTGATTTAGGGTTCAGTTAAAAATTGTAGAACCTGGTGTAAATACCTATGTAGGTATTTTTATAATAAGGTAATGAAGCCCCGTAGAGTGTACCGACTCTAACAGTTGGGTATATGCTTTATACCGATCGGTACCGAGTAGGTATTCTTCGGTGTTTGTCGGTATTGCTCGGTACCGACTTTTTTCTCTGAGCAATTCAGGCATAATGGATCGGTACTAATTGTTATTGTACGTACTGATTTGTATTGCTCCGAAATGATCATTATTGCTGGGAACTTATTGATATTAGTTGTTGTACCGAGTAATATTCTTAATTAATGATCGGTATTGGTCGAATTCTGATAGGTTTTACTCGGTACATCTTGATATTTGTTGTTATAAGGTGGAAATTATTTCACTAATGATCGGTATTGCTGTGTACGGATAGGTTTTTTTTTTTTACTTATTGATATTAGTTGTTGTACCGAGTAATTTATTTCAATAATTGTCGGTATAGCTCTGTACGTATGGGTATTATTTGGTACTTATTGATATTTGTTGTTGTACCGAGTAAATTATGTTTATTACTGATCGGTAGAACTTGATACATCTCGATATTTGTTGTTGAACCTGGTACATCTCGAAATTTCTCGATTCTGTTAGGTATTACTTGATAACTTATTATATATACCAATGTTGCAGGGATATTCACCACCTATTCATTTCCGATGCAGAACATCCACAATTAGAGAAGTTTGCAATCATTTAGTAAGTACGTTCGGTCAGCAATTTGTGGATAAACTGACGCAGCTCCAACTCAATCAATTCCTGGCCTTGCCTGCATTCCGTCAGAATGTACCCCTGGTGCATAAGATTCTTACAAAATGGGACATCCGAAAGCAATGTTTTGTTGTTAAAGGAATTAGCATACCATTCACAACAGATGAGGTAGCCCTTATGCTCGGCCTTCCAAATCGAGGCTTAAAATTCGAGCCTGGAAGTGATAGAATAACTGGAAAAACTTCCAATGACGTTAGGCATGAGATTGAAAGTCTTCCTGCCTCTACTCCGATTGAAGATCTTGTGAGGATATTTATATTTTACTTACTTTCAAACCTATTTTTTCCCATGGCCAACTTCAAGATACCTGCAACAATACCTAGTGTGGCTGATAATGTTGATGAATTTTTAACATACAACTGGCCAGCATCGATCAGTGAATTCCTAACGATTGAATTCAATAGAATTGGCAGGAATTTTTCCAAAGGCACCCCACTGAGTTACATAAATGGATTTGTACACATTTTAATTGTGAGTTGATATGTAGTTTTCAATTTTTTAAGATCACTGTAAAAGCCCACTCTATTTATAATGTTAATCTTGGCATGCAGATTGTTAATTTAGAATCTTAATTTTCCTCAAAATATACAGATTTGGTTTCTAGAGCATACAACTATCCACGATCCATTGGACGAGCACCTCCGACCTCGTTTAGTTCGTTGGGGCAGCCAGATTAAGTACAGTGAGAAGGACCTTTCCAAATTATTTGGTGATCTACGAAAAAATCAGGTACTAATTGTAGACGTATTCCAACTAATTTATTTTTGAGCTGAAGGTGTTAATCTTGGCATGCAGATTGTCCAGCAATTCGCAGGAGTTACAGATTTGGAGAGAACGTTACTTCAGAGTTCCACTGTTCATCCTGAACCGAAAATGTCATCCACAGCAGACAATGTGCTACAAATTGAATTCCATCAACCATCTAGTCCCCAAACTTCCCCAGAAAGATCCCCCAGGCCCTCCAGTCCAGTCAGCTCCCCAAAGATTCCAATCCAACCCAGAACTCGGACAAGGCAACCCACCACCCGAAGTAGAGCAGCAAAAGAGAAGAAACAAACTGCAGATGTTAACTTAAAGAGTTTGCAAGCTGCGTGCAAAAAGCTGAGAGCACAGAATAAATCACTTGTTAAGAAGTTATCTGCTGTTGAAACGAACTCCACTTTGTTAGAGAGTCGTGTCAAAGCTCTTGAACAAACAGTTTCTAAAATGAGGGAAAAGGAAAATCAGAAACTTCAAGGAATAGACAAGTTTTTATTCGAACATTTCCCAACTACATATACAGCTTTTCAAATGGGGAATTATTCCGACTCTACCTCTAGGACCATTAGTGAGCATGATGTTGTTAGCCCAGAAACTGCTAATACTCCTGAAGATGTAACACACCCAAAATCAGCTGAGGAATCACACGACGTTGTTGACAATGCCTCAAATGAAATAACAAATAAAGAGGGCCAACATGATGCAGGAGAATTAGCAGGTTCTGTGCTTATTGTTCCAAATAAAATAACAGAAATGGAGGCCCTACAGTCGGTTCTTGACATTGCAAAGGAAATAAATAAACTGGAGGAACAACAGGAATTTACTGAAATTGTTGCAAAGGAGAAAATAATTCCTGAGGAAGCACAGAATGTTGTTGACATTCCAGTTAAGGAATTAACAAAACCGGATGAAGAGGAAGATATGGGATTTGCTTCTTCTTCCAAGACTGGAATAGCTAGAAGGGTGCAGCGTCGGGTTGGGAGGAAAAGAAAAATGGTGCAGTCTCCCTTCACGACTGGAGCTAGGAAAAAAAATAATAATTTGAAGGTCACTACGTCTAATATAGAAGTTGATACAAATAAAGAAATAACTGAGAAGGTGCCGGCTAAGAGTTTAGATATTATTGAAGTTGGTACAGATAGTAAAATAGAAGCGAGGCCAGCTGAAACAGCACTTGAGTACGGTGGTCGAACAGCAATAAGCGATGAAAAACGAATATTCATTGACACATGTCTCCAAAAATACAAGGATAAGTGAGTGCTATGCGTATATTACTGTGAAATTGGTCGTTATTTGGTCGGTATTTACTCAGTATTACCAAGAAATTGGTCGGTATTAGTCGGTATTACCGAGAAATTACTCGGTATTACTCGGTAATACCGAGAAATTGGTCGGTATTTAGTAGGTATTACTCGGTATAAATGCGTAATTTAGTTGATAATACCGAGAAATTGGTCGGAATTTAGTAGGTATTACCGAGATATTGCATCGGTATTACCGAGGAATTACTCGGTATCAATGCGTAATTTAGCCGGTATTAGTCGGTATTACCGATATATTGGATTGGTATTACCGAGGAATTACTCGGTACTATCGTAATTTAGTCGGTATTACCGAGGAATTACTCGGTATCAATGCGTAATTTAGCCGGTATTAGTCGGTATTACTCGGTATCAACGCGTAATTTAGTCGGTATTACAGATGAATTAGCCGGTATTACCGAGGAATTACTCGGTATCAATGCGTAATTTAGTCGGTATTTACAGAGGAATTACTCGGTACTATTTTTCTCCAACTCTATATACTAATTATTTCTTACAGGAATGACATGATCTATGCTTATGGGCATGTTTTTATATATAGAAGCCAAATCGATGAACTGTTAATGTCAGAATACCTTGATAACAACCACGTGGATACATTTGGTATTTTTTTGGTGGAAAAGAACCAGATGTGCCCTGGACTCTATTTACCATTCCTATTTGTTTCTAGCTTCCACTGGGTGAGTTAAATTGTTAAAATAATGTTTTGGTTAATTAGAAATAAAATTATTTTCTGTGCTTGTTACAGGGTTATAAGAAATTTAACGCAGACACAAAAAAATTTGTTTCCCATATAAACAAAGAATCTGTCAATGCCGCCAATTTGATTCTTATACCCATCATTGAAAGTTCTCATTGGACTCTCCTTGTTGGGAACTTGAAGAACAAAGTTTGGGATTTCTATGATTCATTACCCAAAAAGACTCACAGAGCAATTCTACCTGAAGTTGTAAGTACAGTCCTCAAACTCTTTAAACAAAATTATAATGGCATTCTTTTAAAATCATGATATTTACAGATATCCCATCTGTACGAGGAGACAACTACTTCATTTGCTACGGACATTCGACGATGGCGGATCCGAAGAATCAAACAAGTCCCAACTCAGAAAAATAGTGTAGATTGTGGGATGTACGTCTGCAAATATATGGAAGCCGTCATCCAACCTGAAGCTATCGTATGGGCTGATGTAAAGGACTGGGAAGATAATATGGCTAAATTCAGGGCAGAATTTGCATACGCCATCCTAAGCACTACAATAAAATGAGCATGTAATAACTTTACTAATTTGTTTATGTAATTGAGAATTTAAATGAACAAACGTTCTGAGAGTAATACCACGAGAAGAACTTCAAAACCTGTATTAAACAAACGAAGACTGAGTCCCTATATTTTCAGAAGTAAAATGTACAGTTGTAGGTGCATTGTTCACTGTGCGCTTAATTTTTTTGCTTTTCCTCTTTTCCCAGTGATCCTTCAATCTAGCATTTGAGATGCCCTTTGGCCTGCACTTCGTAGGGTCTTTAATATTTCTTTGTGCTCCGCCATTTATATTGCAAACCTTATTGTTCTCTACCTTCTTCCCTTCCATGATGCATCGAACTTTTCCTGCCATGTCACTCATTACAGCGACCATACACTGTTCAGCATCCTCATTACCCTGTGCTTCTGTGCTTATTTGATATGCAAATCTGCAAATAAAATTTCTAAAAATCATGGTATTGGATCCATCCATTGATGGCCTGGTGTTCTTTCCTATACATGTACCCTCTCTCACAGCATAAAGATCTTTTCTTGCTCTGGCTGACCATCTAGGCAAAAAATATTTTTCAGGTATATTAACAATATCTAACTGCTTAATAACTCTCATGCAGTGAGAACATAACAAACCCATCATTTCAAACTTGCCACAACTGCAATGAATGTTTCCCTGAATTGAGTCAATATGAACAGTCCATGTTTGCGTGTCAAATGATTTGCCTGTGTACTTGATCGTGAACGTGGATGAGTCCGGTGAAGCATTATCAATGCACAGTCCACCCACACCCTGTAAAAATTCCTCTTCAAAAAAGGTGTATAATTTTCTCGAGTAAAAACGGGCGGCTTGCTTTAATATTGAGCTGCACTTAATTATAGGTTCTATCTCTGATTGATTGCATCTAAAATCTTCATCTTGTTCGTTTCTACGCCAACTCTTCATCACCTTCTCCAACCCCAGGAAACAATCAGTTATACAACTGGTTGGCTTTGAAATGCCATGGCAAACATGATTGGTGGATTCACTACGTTGTGTAGAAAGAATGCCAAGATTAAAATATTTTTTGTTGAATGCAGTTGACCACTTGTGCCTAACTTTGTATAGATCATTCAACCACTGGTGATTCTGGAGGTTCCCTTCAGTGATCATTTCAGTCCAATTTTTCTCAAACTCATCCTCCGAATCACAGTTGGCTAGACATGTATAAAATAGACCTTTCACTTTGTTATTACTATTAAAGCACCAAACTTTGGAAGGAGCCTTCTTGTATATATGCCATTGGCACAAACGATGCCGTGTTTTAGGTAATGCTATCTCTATGGCCCTAGCCATTGCTTGGTCCTGATCTGTAAATATTGTTAAGGGATGTTTATTATCCATTATTCTTAAGAAAGTTCTAAACAACCAGGTAAATGACTCGATCGTCTCCTCAGATAAGAAAGCCACCCCTAATAGAACGTTTTGCCAATGATTGTTAACTCCTACAATAGGTGCACATGCTAAATTATATTTGTTAAGCCTGTAGCTAGTGTCAAAAATTATGACATCACCAAAGCACTCATAATCAATTCTGCCCAACCCGTCAACCCAAAAGAAATTAAGCAACCGGTCATCTTCATCAGTTTGTACATCCCATGCAAACATGTTGTCATCAGCGAGTCGTTCTTTAAACAATTGAATAAGTGAATTTGTGTCTCCACTCTCAATCCTGGCTCTTCGTTCTTTTTGAATGTAGTTGTATGCATCCCTCTTTGTGAACCGCAAATTTTCTACACCGCCTACTTCATTAGATATGTATGAAAATGCATCAACTGTTCTGATACGAGCTTCCGTCATTGATTTCAGAACAGATGCATCCTCATCACTAATGTTCCTGCATGATCTAAGCAAATGTTGATCTCCCGGCTTCGCCAATTCGTGATTGTGACTTTCAATCGATTTTTGCACCATCCAAACTCCATCTTCAGACACAGCAAACCTAATCATAGCTGGACACCCGGTTCTTGTGTTTGATTTCTGATATTTGGATTTTCGTTTTAAAACATTCTCCTTTTTGAAACCTGCTTTCGAACATACAAAATTCTTTTTTTTAATTTTCCTCGAGTTTGGCCAGAATGCATGATGTTCTTTCCGAACACTAAAACCATGACAATGAGCATAATCGCAATACATATCATATGCTTCCTTCTCACAGCTGTAAACACCCTGTTTACAAATATAAATATCATTTCACTTGCCTAAACACAAGCAGCAGTAAAAAAATTACATAATCACATAAACACCAAACCTGTACCGAGTATAAGTACCGAGTATAACTGTAACAATACCGAATATGACTGTACCAGGTATAACTGTACAATACCAAGAAACTCTGGCAGTCTCGGTACAATGCTACAATACCGAGTATAACTGTACCGGGTATAACTGTACAATACCGAGAAACTCTGGCAGTCTCGGTACAATGCTACAATACCGAGTATAACTGTACCGGGTATAACTGTACAATACCGAGAAACTCTGGCAGTCTCGGTACAATGCTACAATACCGAGTATAACTGTACCGGGTATAACTGTACAATACCGAGAAACTCTGGCAGTCTCGGTACAATGCTACAATACCGAGTATAAGTGTACCGGGTATAACTGTACAATACCGAGAAACTCTGGCAGTCTCGGTACATTGCTACAATACCGAGTATTACAATACCGGGTAGCACCACCTAGTTGCAATACCGAGTAACTATACCGAGTTAATCTGCGAGTATCGGTCAGTGAAACAATATCGAGAAACTCTGGCAGTCTCGGTACACTGATCGGTACTAGAGAATAAGCTCGGTACAGATCAGTAGGATCGCAAAAACTTGTCGGTATTACAGATGACTTGGTAAATAAAACCTGCTATTGATCGATACCGACGAATAGCGGTAATCTATTGCCAAAACCATCAAAATATAAGTTGTTAAAGCACGAAGAAGGAGGTGCAAACATACTTATTGTATGTAAAAAAAAGCTTACCGATATTAATTCAGAAAAATCAACCCTACATCGGTTCTTCTTGGAACCTTCAGCCGCATTTAACGTTTCTTCAATCTCCTCGAACCCTTCGATGTCATCCAAGGAGAATTCCATTTTTCGTCTCTTCGTCTGTAATTCTTTCTCAGCGTTCTTTTGAACCCTAAATACTGTATAACGTCTACTAAATAGCCCGCCAAAAGTTATTAACCCTAAAGATAATGGCGCGTAATTCTTTTTTTCTACGGGTCGGGTCGTCGGGCCGCTACGTGTCACGGCGCTTCCGTGCCGCTACGTGTCACAATCACAGAGGCGTCCGGACGTAGCTCTACGTCCGGACGACGTACCCAATAATTTTTCCAAAAGCTCGGCACTAATGACCGAACTAATTCTTATCAAACACCGTCCAAGCATTTATTACTAACGAAAGTTCCTGAAATCTGTAAAATAAATTAAATAAAAAAAATAAAGCTCAGTTTGATTAGATTGCATTTGATTTTGGTCGTAGCAGGTTTACTGATCCAATTTGAGTAAATTTCGAGTTTTAAGAAACTTCAACAAACAAATCAAATCGAACTATGTTATTTGAATAATATTTTGAAACATATACCAAAATTTGATAAATTTCTAATTATCAGATTTGCTTTAAAATAAATGGAATATATGATAAAACTCATATCGCACCATCTTAAAGTAAAATTGGATATCCTGACCAATAGTTTTTTTTTTTTTTTTTTTCCACCTAAAATATCAGCTGCTTGATTCTGATTCACGCAACTCATACAAGAACAACAAAGTTTACTACTACATAAGGAAATCAATACAACAATGCTGAAAATAAACCTTCCTACATCTAAATCATGCCAGCACCAGAACATCAATTCAATCTTAAAATCTTCATTAACTAAACATAATGATTACTCAAGCCAGAAATTTTAAGGGTAAAATAATAATAATAAAAGAATGTGCTGCTCTACAAGTTGAATGCTACAATCAGTCATCAAAGGAAGGACATAAGATGACATCTAACTAAACCTATAAGAGTCATAAGAACTCATTACCAGGTTTTATCCTGACAACTTAAAACCGACTATGGTTAACCTGTGAGTTTTTTATCTCAAAAATTTAAAACGAAAAAGTAAGAAAGAACACTCTGGACAGAGCAGGCATCCAAGGCTTTATAAAGAAGAAAATCTTGCATGCAACCAATGATTTACTAAGCTTCGCCAGCACCTGCATTGATGGGACCATTTGATCTCGCATCGCGGCCCCTTCCTTGACGAATTTGCCGTCTGCCACCTCCTCGACCTATAAAATCAAGCGCTTATAATATAATAGTCCTAAATTTTATGCATAAATGTATTGCAGTTTTGCTCGGAAGCTTTTTTTCACGACATTGCATTCCAGACAGTTAAATATTTAACTACAGCTTCTGTGCTGCTTTCTAAAAATTTTTGCAATGAGAAACAGTTTTTAAGGACAAAAGCTGTTAGTGGGATGACTATAAAAAAGTTGCTCAAATTTTTCAGGAAAAAAAACCCATTATCTATAATGACTTTTAAAAAATAAAATTTTCCTGCAATAATCTTTTTAACTACTTTTATAGACGGCCGAGATGGTCCCAAACAGATCCTCAGATCAGTGAAACTATTGGAGGTGATGACAAGAATTTCATGGCATTGATGCTTTGGATATGTATTAGAACAGAGAGGATAGTTCATTATACGCTAAAATACCTCGGCCCTGAACGGGAGCATGAGTAGCATCCTCAATGTAGACAGCATTGTCTTGCTGATAGTTGGAACGGCCACCGTAGCCTCCTCTGCTCCAACCTCTGAAACCACGGCCTCTACCACGTCCCCAACCTCCCCTGCCAGATCCACGCCCTCTATTGTCCCAATTCCGTTCACCATAATCTACCATCATAGGTCCATTTTCTAGAAGAGACATGAAAATGCACCTCATATGACATGTTGAATGTAATGAGACTAAGAAGCTATATAGACCATTAAATACAAACCTCTTCCCCTTCCTCTACCATGACCAACACGACCTCTTCCTCGACCAGCAGGAGAAACCTCTGAGGTGGGAAAAGATGGAATAAAGATAAAATGGCCAGAAGAAAAAACAATTGACATGAAAAAAAAAGTTTAAAAAACTGATCACTTTAGATTTACCTCCCCCATAATCAAATTCAGCAGATGGTTTCACCTGATCTGCCGGTAAAGGAGATTGGTATCTACAAGCAAATGTGTGATCAGCATTCATGATATAAACCAAGAAAACTGAACGGTGGCAAAAATGCAAGTTCAAAATACTTAACATCAATCACACAAATTTAACGGATGCTAATTTGCAGCAGAAGACTAAACACAAAGTTATTGTGACTTAAGAGAATATAACACTAACATTCATAATTCAAAAAGTAAAATCAAGCGTATAAAGCAAAAGTATAAAATAAAAAGTAAAGATGGTACTACCTAAAATAATAAACAAAACTCCGTGCTACCACTTTTTAAGGATTAACAACTACTCAGACAAGGATTATTAAGTATCACTTAAGCTTATGGGTAATATGGATTCAAATATTCAGCTAATGTCAGCAAAAAAAATGCAGACAAGCTATTAAACCTTTATAAAGGCACTTCTCTGACGCCACATGTATGAATTGATTAACAAAACAGGACAATTTCTTGTGTAACATCAGAAATTTGCCAACCTGCAAAACTAAATCCCACTACTTCCGCTTACACTAATATTGTCCAAATTTCAAAGAGCATAACAAAACTACAATCCATTTTTTCACATTCACTAAATTCTCCATAATTTGATCGTCACATGCCACATTTATGACTTAGACTTTCTTTTTTGTTTTTTATTATTATTAGTTTCATAAATAGGCAAGTCTCATGTGGTAAATTCCACCGCGCCCCCCCTCTTATGTTTAAAGAATATTTTTATTTAGCTGCAGTATATATAAGGTTGCTTCCTTTTTTTTGCACGAATCAACATATTTTCCATTTTAAATGGACTGCTAATGAAGTATGCAATTGCTTAGCTAAAAGCAGCAGCCCCGTTCGTACTCTGCTGTCTTCAGAAAATTGTATTTATATCACATACTAGTATATTTCTAAGAACAGCATGAACCAAAACTCCGCACACAGCACTTTCTCACTTCTGAGTAAATTTCACCAGCTCTCAATCACAGTTTTAAAAAAACTGTCCAAAGTGTAAGATTAGATAAAGAAAACTAAATGAAATTAGGTAACAAATTGCATAAACCAGATGTACCGATCAAATAGAATATAAACCAGGCCTTATTCTAATCAACAAGTTAAAATATAGATACCAAGCATGATTGGCATGAGAATATGCATTATTACTGCAGCAAGCAAAAAATTCAATATAACAAGCACATGCAACATTTACATCTCCATGAAAAATGGTCTATGATGGAATTTAGCAAACAATAACATGCATCTAAAAGTAATATGCAAGCAGAAACAGAAAAAGTGGACTAACATTCAACATACTGCTGTTGATGAGCTATATAACTTTCAAGAAAAGATCTTCCTGATGAGTTTTATTCCCTTGTGAATGAGAAGATATGTACCAATAGCATGACAAATCAAGACCAAATGCCTAGTGGATGGAGGTAAGAAAATCTTATTACCCAGAAGATGACTTATCCAGCTCCATTTTAGAGAGGGTTATGCTGATCATTGATACATGCCTTGTCGTTTCAAGTCTGAACAAGAAAAATCAGCGATTAAACAAGAAAATATGTAAACATAAAAATAAGACCTTGGGCAAACCCAAGCAGACCATATAATATGTACGCAAAATTCCACTTTTTTGCATTAGATCAAAATTATGCTTACGGAAGTAAGCCTTCTTCTAATGGCTCCCATGTATCAGTTATGTCTGTAGACCCGACTGCAGTATTTTGATGAAGACCAGCAATTCTTCTCTGCATCGTCAGAGGAAGGCAATGATTAAAATGAAATCTTTTACCAAAATTCACGAGCAGAATTTCATACGAGATGCAGTGCTTGAAATGCATAATAATTTAAGAAATTACCTTAATTAGCTCCACAATCACAACAGTCTTATTAATAGCTCTCCCCATTGCCTTGAAAACAATTTCATTTGACTCTTTTTCCTAAAATGCAAATGTAGTAAAAGCGTCAAAAGAAAATAAAACAAACCAAGAACAATCATCCTTACTACTAGTTGAAGGCAGATCAAAACAACCACAAAAAAGAGCTCGTTTGTTTACAATTTATAGAAACTTTTCAATCAATGGACAGGATGCTCATCTCAATGGCCCAAAGAAACGACCAATCCATTCACAATTTCTGTGATCTCCTTCATTAGATATAACAGTGTACCAAAAGATCACGAAATCATTTCAGTTGGTAAAAACAATCCCGAAATTAACAATTCCATATTCAAGTAGTTCTGATTCGAGCACACAACAAGTGGAAAAGCGATGAACTAAAAAAGGATTGTTTAAAGCATAACATCACAGAAGTACGTAACCCAGCATATGAAGCTGCCAAGCTCCTGCAAATGCTACGCGTGGATAGGGTTGGAAATTCTTGAAGCAAAATAAGCCAAATCAATAGCTCTAATGACACAAGGAATATAAGAATTAGTTGTGATAATTACGTTAAAAATCTTCACTTTTGTACGGCATTTTCATTTTTCTTTCAGGTGGGGTAATCATGATAAGGAAACCAAAAAAGCGATAATGACATGCTGGATCAAAAATTTGCAGAGAAAAAAAGCTTTTTGATAAGCTAGCTGACGCTTAAATTCACATCCAAATACATAAAAGAAAATTACAGTTAGTAAAATTGTGCGTTTCAATGTCAACACTTGAGCGCGCTAAACCATTAATTTTGATTCTACCCATTCACCACTTATAATCAATTAGCACTCACTTCCTGTCATCATTCTTTTCCAGCTCACATGCACTTGCAGCTATAAAACTCCTCGCAAAATGTACGTAAAAGCCATCAAACGTCCCCAAACATGCATGTAAAATGTAACACAATCAAGGTGCTGCAATAAGGCATGACAATTGTTGGAAAGATATGCAAAAGCAATAACAAAACTATACAAGTGATTCCATACACATAAATGCAAAAAATGCTCAAAGTCCATAAAATCCATAACAAAACTAGTAACCACAATTTTCAAAATTTCCCTTACATGTTCACTGAAAGGCGTAGTGAAACACAAACAAACTTTGAAGTCCATTATGTGTTCAATTGTTTGAATTAGTCCCCCGTATAACACAATGAAGGAAATCTTACATAAGCAAAGTATCCTTCTCAACAATGCCGGAATAATTCGATGTCTATTCAAACCTTCTAACAAAAATAAAACACTTCGAAATTTCTGAAAATGCGTTAGTGATATAAATAGCTAATTCCAGAAATTAAGGCTTTCAATAATCTCTTAAGCTATGCCAAAATTTGATTTCCCCAAACGATATACATGTAATAGAATATAACAATAATATTAAGCTTTTATCCCACTACATGGGATCGACTACATGAATCCTTTTTCTTCATTGTGTCATGTTAAGAGTCAAATTCTCATTTAAATTTAATAAAAAAATATCATTTTTAATATTTTTTAACCAAGTCTTTTTAGATCTACCTCTATCACTCTTAACATAGGCTAAATCTAATACATCTACTCTCCTAATTGGGTCATCAGAAGGCCAATGTTTTATATGACCAAACCATTTAAGATGACTCTCTCTAATCTTATCCGCCATTAGAGCTACTCCAAACTTTTCACGTATATGCTCGTTTCACATGCTATCTCTAAGAGTAAAGCCACTCATCCACCCGAGCATCCTCAACTCTGCAACACTTAACATGTAACAGAATAATGATCAATTATTTTAATTTATTAGGTTGGTTAGAAGGTATTATAAATGACTATTTTTTATTATATTTAAATGAGAATTTGTCTCTTAATAGAAAATAATAAAGAAAAAAAATTCATGTAGCCGACCCCACATAGTGGATAAAGGCTTGATGTTGATGTTGTTGTATTTTAATTTGTTAGCTTCCTTTTTTGTTTTATAATCCCCGAGGTATTTATTTTGTTTTTAATTGGAGTTTCCCACGAACATTTGAAATTGGGAAACCTCCCTTTTATAGCCTTAAACAATTCTACATATTTAGAAATTAGAATATCTCAATGAAAAAAATCATGTCATTACTAAAACCTCCTACGTGGTATCAAAACCTTGATCCAAGCCCCTTTTTTTGTCTCTCCTTTTTTCTCAACCCTTTTCTCAGTTCCAGTATTTCCCCTTTCCTAAGCTTCAATACAATTGGTATCAACAAGAACCACACCTTAAATAAATTGCCAAAACCGAGAGCCTTACAAAACCATGAAAAGCATCTACCACTTTAGATTCAGGAGCACACCATCGTATGATGCTCCTCTGAACAACCTATTGACACCTTCATCTCCAAATGAATGTTTCTCAATGTCGTGGACGCACTACTCCCAACAACACCACTGCTTTGCCATTTACTCAAATTAACAACCATAATATGTATAGCCAACTTGTTCACACCCACCCCCTCATCCCTATCTTAGTAATTATCAAACATTAAGCATTTCGAGTGACACAATCAATCAATGTCCCGCTTATCAACTAGCTACCTCAAAATCTACCATCAGCTACTGTTTAGCAGCATATCACTCTTAGAGGTCCATCCACTTAAACCAAGGTAGCCATAGGCCTACTAAATTGTCAAGAACACTCGAGTTACTCCCACTTGGATGCTTGACAAGGGTGCTTCTCACCACATCACCGCTAACTTGAGTAATCTCTCACGTCATATTCCGCATGCTAGTCCTCATGATGCTATGCTTGGAGATGGCATGGGCATACCCACAACGTACACCATTTCAACCTATCTACCCCCTAACTCTCACAATTATCTCTCAAATAATGTTCTTTGGGTACCTAGCATGAAGAAAAAAATATTTTCATAAATCAATTTTGTCATTCTAACAATATATCTATTGAGTTCTTACCCACTTTTTCATAGGAAGGATCAATGCGTAGTGTTATTCTTTTGACGCACAAACTAAAGCTGATACAGATCAGTGTCCAGCCCCTTCACTCGAATCTCCTCCACTTGTTGCTTTTTCCAGTGTTAACACCACTTGGTCCAAGTGACATCATTAATTAGGCCATTTTTTTCATTTTCATTTCTCAAGTACATTGTCTGCCAATTCAACTAAGATCCATCTTCTCCACATTCATCAACTCTCCATTGTAATGCAGGAGCATGATAGTCCTCATAAACTTTCACTTTCAAGATCCACTATTACCTCCTCGCAACTTCTTTAAATAGTGTTCTCATTTGTTTGAAACTCACTTGTACTACCCCATGATGGTTTTAAATACCATGCTATTTTTGTAGATTATTATACCAAATATTTCTATTACCATATGCTTAGGAAAAAACTCATGTTTTATGATGTCTTCATCAATTTTGAAGCCTCGTGGAAAAATAATTTGATCACAAAATCATCAGTGTGTACCTTGATAATAGTGGTGAGTAGGGGTGTTTGTGAGCCGAGCCGGCTCATGAGCAAGCTTGAATTTGACTCTCCAACGAGCTCAAAGTCAAGCGTATCGAGCCTTGAGCTTGAGCTCGCATATTAAACGAGCTCGAGTTCGAATTTGATGAGACTCGGCTCGTCGACTCACGAGCTTGCTCGATTAGGTAAATATTTAGGGGAAAATCAACTTATTTATTAATTTATATTATTTTAAAGTAAATTCACTTTATCTGCATTTAAAAACTTGTAAAAAGTTGTAGTATTCTAAAAGAGTTTACTTAAAAAGCTTATTGCATTTAATGCCATTAATGCATCGGCTACTTATACTACTCCCAAAAAAATCTATCTTCTTCTCTGCATCATTGCCGTTGCTGTTACTTCTCCAAAAAAAAAGTTGCTTCTTTTTCAACGCTTCTCCAACAAGCAGTTGAGATTTCACCCGAACTCCTGCAATGATTTTGCCAGTTCGCCCCTCATGCTTCTCGAGTGAACTCCCACCAAGCTCAAGTCGAGCCCTTGAGCCAGGGAGTTGAAGGACGAGCCAAGTTCGAGTTCATTTTCTAGGCTCGACTCGAGCTCGAGTTCGAGTCGATTTTCTGACCAACGAGCTGAGTGTGAATTTACTGTGACTCGAGCACAACTCGACTCATTTACACTCCTAGTGATAAGCATCGAGTTATTCAAACATTCTGATAGGAAACACTTGAAGATCTCAAGTAATTCCTACCAATCTTTAGAAATCAGCGAATATCCTCCACAAGAATTCACACAAAATCACAAAAACAGTAGATAATTTATATTATTTGATGAAATAGAAACGGAAAATAGCAAGATACAATTGATCCTCTATTCGAGAGGAGGATCGATCTCTCCCAAATTCTCTAGATGCCGCTAGAGCCCAAAGGAAACCTAATCCTCAGAGATCTTAAATTTCAGCCAAATTCAAGATACCCTAACCCTAGGAAAACAAACTATTTAATGCATACAAATTAAAAGGAAATCCCTAAACAGTCCCTACATTCAAATTTCCCTCTCAAATCCCTCAAAAATTCCTTCCAAAAAGGCTCCCTTGAACCCGGCGGCCCGATCGACGCGTGCAGAAAGGCGGAACTTCTCTGCCTGTTTCGCGTAAGCCGGTCCTTTCGGACCGGACTAACACATTCCCAATCACCAATGACACCTCTCATCTCACTAGCCCACCACACACTTGAATATAATGTATACTCCTTAAAAATATCATCATATTATTGAAACTTCTCTTTCTCTCTCTAGATCTCTCCCTCCTCCCTCCCTAACCTCATAAATTTTATGCTCACTCCCACTTTACATCTTTTTGTCTTGACTACAAAGCATTCTAAAATTCAAGTATTAAGTTGTATACCACAAATAAACTTGTTTTCACTCCAAACCTGATGTCTTCTTTGGCTACTACCTCACTAAAATACTTATCTTTGTCTCGACACCAACACATCAATAATTTGTCACTTATCATGTACAATTTGTTGTGTCTATCTTTCCCTTTGCATACTCTTCCCTGCCTCGTGACACCCCTGAAGTATCAATCTCCTTGTTGTGTCCTCCTACCAAGTAACTTATCATTCCTTCAAAACTCCTTTCATGGACACCATCCACAACATTACCCTATGCAATGGCACTGTATACAGCCTCAACACCAAATAAACCACACCAAAACCCCCCCATCCTTCCATGGTAAACTTGGGACCCTCCTCCACAACAACACAAAAACACTCACCCAATGCCTATTCAAGCCAAACAAATGCCATTCAAACACCTAACGTGAATCCACCATCATAAACGAAGCATTCAAAGATCAGAACAGCATTGGACCATGTCAACTGAATATGATGATCTTGCTTGAAATGGAAAATGGGAGCTCATTCCCCTCACCTCCATTAAAACTTAATTGAGTATCACAACAACACAAAAAACACTCACCAAATGACAACTCAAGCCAAGTAAATGCCATTCAAACACCTAACGTGAATCCACCATCATAAACGAAGCATTCAAAGATCAGAATAGCATTGGACCATGTCCATTGAATATGATGATCTTGCTTGAAATGGAAAATGGGAGCTTATTCCTCTCAACTCCATTAAAACTTAATTGAGTATCAGTGATTTTCAGATCAAACACAACTATACTGGCTCAATAGATAGGTGCAAAACTCTACTAGTGGCTAAGGATTTTCACCAATGACCGATAGTTTCCTATCATGACACCTTGAGTCATGTTATCAAACTTGCAATAATACGATTGGTTCTTAGCATAATTGTTTGTCGACAATGGTCTTTATGTCACCTCAATGTCAACAATGTCTTTTCCGAAGGACATTTCTACGAGGATGACTTCATGGCCCAACCTGTAATAACCTGTATTTTGACTTTGTCATTTTTTCTCTAGAGTCATTATAACTCCAAATCACAATCCGTCTTTGCCATAGTATTTTGATTGTAATATTTTACTTACACAAATTTTTTCGTAATTTTTTGACACTGTCAAAAATCGTTAAGAAATTTGTACCTATTGATACAAGTGGAGAATTTTGGGACCTTTAGGTGTCCGTTTTGAAAACCGATTTCACCGGTATTTACTAAATAAAATGATTTATCTTATGGATATTTTTCTATAATTTTTAAAGCTCAAAATTGATTTATATAAATTTTCTATTGAAAATTGATTAAATTAAATAATTATATTAATGATTCAAGCCACTTAAGAACTTTATTAAATCCATTTTTATTTCTCTTGAGTTCGGCAAACAGAGAATGAAAATGAGGGATTGATATAAAAATATAAGAAAGAGAAGAAAACTTGAGATTTGGAAGCCGCGGTGTGATTTTCGTCCGTCGACGTTGTTGGGATATTTGCTCGTCTCGTTATAAGGAAGCTTTACCCTATTTCTTATTTTAAAGATTTTGAGTTTTTGTCATTTTTCTGATCAAATTTGTATTTTTGTTACCGAAAAACGTGAATAACTTTGTTTTGACAAAACTTTCACCGCGTAACTTTTTATATGTTATAGAGATCATGATTATGAGCATGTTGAGTATTTATTTAAGATTTTTCACCAGGTGATTCTGAAAATGCAGCGATTTTTATCTACCCAGAAATTTATTTTGACGTCTAAAAATAGTGTTGTAGTACAATAAAAGTCTTAAAATATCGTTTTACATAATCTCTGGTAATTTGATAATTTTCTGAAAATGTACATTTTTGCCTAATAGGATTCTTTGTTGTCCACCGTTATGACATTTTGGCATCTTCTTAATTAAGCTCAATTATATATTATTTGCTGCAATGTATTGAAAATGAATGTGGATATGTGCTCCTGCCACTAGATTGTTATTATTACTCCTGCCACTAGATTGTTATTATTACCGATTTCAATACTGATACTATTTGATCATATTGATTCATTGTACTGATATTAAGCATGTGATGTACTGAGCACGTGATATATAGGTTATTGAGCATGTGATTGAGATACTAGTTTAATGTTGATATAGAATAATTGGATAGCATATGCACATTCTTATATGATTTTACTGCATTGACATGATTTCGACAGTCTTTACCGATGCTTTGATTTGATACTTTATATGATTTTTGTACTGATTGGTATTACGGATATGACAATTGCTTTATAGATTTGACACTTATACTAGTTTACTACTTTACTGGCTTTCATACTGTAGTGTTTTACTGTATACAGATTCTACTGCTATCACATTTGAGTTTTATCATTTCTGCACTGATTCAATGATCATATAAATGCAACTGCTATGATTTGACTGTTGACATGTATATTACTCCTTTACCATACTTTGAATTTAGTTATATGTTTTGATGACCTGCTGGGCTTTTTAAGCTCATTATTTTTTTTATTATTTTTTTAAGCTCATTATATGTGGTTAAATAATTTCAGGTTAGGGCAGGGGAGCAAGAGTGTGAGGCTGGTTAGGATTCCTTCAAGTTCTGTTTCTTTTTGTTTTAGATATTCTTTTGTACGCATGACATGATATATATGTGATGATTATGTAGATCCTGAGTAATGTATATGATTTTTGAGAATAAATATAGATGTGTACATTAATGTTTTGAATTATAGAACCTATTTTGTTGTTTATTACTGATAGATGATATTAGATAGCTCTGGTTGTTGTTTAATAAAAAATTAAAAGAATAATTCTTCCAATTTAGATTCTGGGGCATCACACAATCCCCATGCTTCATAGACATAAATCATCCAACACATACATGTGAGCTTCGCAAAACCATCTATGGTCTCAAGCAAGAAACCTATGCTTGGAACCATGAGCTACGATAACTTATAATTACTTTTAGTTTCATCAATTCTTTGAATGATGCATCTCTCTTTATTATCAACAGTATTGAACTTAAATGTCTTCAAGTTTATATTAATGCATCATTATCAAAGGTAACTTTGACATTGTCATACAATGTATCATTCATTGTCCAATGATTCTCTATCAAGGATATTGGGTCATTGCACTATTTTCTTGGCGTAGATTTTGTTTTGCACCCATCCTATCCTAATATTGATACAACCTTTATCTTCTTGCTCACACAAAGATGATGGATGCCACTCTTGTGATGACACAGCTTGTTATCTCACCAATGTTTACTCTTCACTTTGGCACTTATCTGACTAATTAGATGTTACGAACAATCCATAGTAATTAGCTTCTACGCACCCATATATAGCTCATAGTTAATACATTGTTTCAATTTATGCATTGTCCCACCTCTACTCATTGGACTGAAGCAAAATGACTATCATGCTTTTGATATGACACGATTGATAGCAGCATTCTTCTTTATCATGACTCACAACTTCAACTTCATGCATTCTCTGATGTTGATTAGGTATGTCACAAAAGATGATTTCACCTTCACAAGTGCCCACATCATGTATCTTGGTAGGAATTCCATCTCTTGGAGTTTCAAGAAACCTCTATCGAGATTAAGTACCACACCATCTGAACCACCACTATTTAGCTTCCTTCGATTTATTCCCTATACACCAAACTTGGCATCCTCATTCCTCGAACCCCTGTGATCTAGGTTGCCACTCATCTCTTTTTGAATCAACGCTTTCACTGATGGATGAATCATGTGGTTATTGATTATCACTTTATTAAGGAACAAGTACAAAATAGCGCATTTTGTCTATTCCTTGTATAGTATAATTATCCACTCATTGATGCTCACACCAAACCATTTCAACGCACCTGATTCTCTATTGAACATCAATTTATCGGAGCTCCATTTTGACGATGTACGTAATTGAATAAATGTAAAAGAACAAATAAACAATCATTTAATTCATTATTTTGTTATTTTTTTGTCTAGTATGCATTCATTTTGTTTCATATTGGAGTTTCCCGTCAACATTTTAAATTGGGAAACCTTCATTTTACAACTTGTATACTTCTATATATTCAAAATATCTCAATGAAAGAATCCTCATTACTCAAACTTCCTATTATAAGTTTGAGAATGCCAAACTGAAGCAAGGTGAAGAAATAATAGAATCAGCATAATGAAAATTTTCATTTTTTAAAGAAGTTTCTATTTAAGTGCGCTGGTAAGAGGAGAAATAGACATAGTTTCACATATAAGCAATATCCTTTCCTACCTTATCGAAGTTTTCCAAATCAGAATGAAGTTAAAGAAAACTTCACGACAAACAAAGCATAGTAATCAACCTAAAAAAATTAACAAATTTACTAGAAGTACACGATATAAAACTGAAAACTAACCAGCATAAGAAACAATAATAGATATATATACATATTATTTATATATACCTGAAGCAGGCTAGTGGCATAAGTGATGTAGCTGCGCATCCTTCCCTGAGTTGTTATGCGGATCTCATTATCGTTAATAGGTGTTTCCTCCCTGGGTTTTTCCACCCTCTGGTACCGATCCATCTTTTCGTCCCGAGACCAAAAGCAGAATTGAGAATTTTTTAAAACGAAATCAACGCAGAAACACAAATACACAAATATTGACCAAATTTAAAAAAAAAAAAAAAAAACAAAGCCTATCTACCGCCTATCCTTCCTCAGTCCATCCAATATCTCGCACAAAAAAACACGCGCACAAATTGTTTCACGCGAAGACAGAGAAAAAACACCTAAAAATCACCTAATTCCTAGCTTCCTCAGCCCAAGAAACCTCCCAAGCACAGCAATTATCCATCATGGTAAGCAAAAACAAAGAGAAATCACTGTGCCATAAATCCAAAGCAACAGATCTTAACAAAAATCCAATCTCACATCCATGACGCCAATCGAAGAAGAGCCCTGACGAGAGAAAGACAAACCCGGAATCCAAAAATAATAATAATGAAAAAAAAAAAACAAAACAAAATAGAACACCGTCGAAACCACAGAACAAGCTAATTAGAAGATTTGGTTTCTTGGAATGAGAACAACGACGATTGAAGAAAGGCAAAGCAGAGACCCCATCCTAGCATTTCATACCTCGATCTGCTCCGCCCTCTGTCTTCTGCTCTGTTCTCCTTTTCCGCCCTTAATCCACTTCCCGCAACTTATCCGCTATATATAAACCCGCGCCGGAGGGAACTGCTCTCTAGGGTTCGTTAACTAGAAAGCGCCCTAGATTAAATTACGGAAATGACGTGGCAATAAACGACCACCGTACGATCGAGATTTTCCAACGATATCCGTTGCGCGACGCACGTGATAGCCCAATTTTAGGCTTCTGTTTTCGTTTCCAGGCGTTGACAGTCTTTTTAAGGAAATTTGTACGGGTGTCCACATATCTATATATTTTTTATTTTTTATTTTATAAAACTCCTTAATTTCATTTTCCTTGGCTTTTGAATTTTAACAATTTACGCACTTTATCTTAATCTAATTTAGGCTTTCAATCAAAAAGATTTATATTTTAAGTTTTATGTTTTTGAAAAAAAATCAATAAATTAAGATTATATATATCCTAATAATATATTTATTTTTTGTTTTTAAGCTTGATTTAAAATTGTTACAACCCAACTCATTTTTTAATTATAAATTGAGTTCAATAGAATATTGTTAAATTAAAATTCGAAACTAAGAGTGAAATCATTTAGGACTTCAGTTGGGACAGATTTCTTATTATTTTCTACAATAATTTTTTAGTAAATTTTTTTTTAAATAGTGAAAAAATCATTACAAAAAATTATCCTGAATGAAACTTAAATTTATATAACTCAAAATATACAAGAAATCTTGAACCTTAATCTCTTACATGAGAAAATAATATGACATGTTGATATTGTGCTCAGCCATGCTGGCTTCAATTAGTATCTGATGCTTAGAAACTTAATCATTCATAAATTATGCTGAGTACTCAAAACTTATCATTAGCATAAATTTATTGTTCATCTAAATCAAGTTTGTCATCCTCTAATAAAGGTGCTAACTCCATATTTTCATTTGTCCGCTTAAAGTGGCTTGGGAGACAATTTCTCATACATGATAGGACAAGTAATAGCATTTGACAATCATCCTTCTAAGAATCATTATCATATGTTGCAACAAGATTCAAGCATATTTCTAACTTCATAAACACAAATTAATATACATAACTCGCATTAGAATATCAACAAAAACTAGCAATCTACAATCAACCTTAACATTATTCTTCTCAGAATATCATGTATGCATGTAAAACGTGGGTGAACAATAAGAACTCGGTAGGTAGCTTAAAACCTACAATAGTACTTAATACACCAAAGATAAAAGCAATATGTATGTTACTATAACATCATCTGAACAATAAAACGTGGATACCTCAATATGTTGTGTAATGCTTATTAAGTAAGTATAGTGTAAGTACAAAAAGTAATGTTAATTATAATATGTATGTGTCATAAACAATAATATATGTTTTCCTTTTGATACGAAATCATAAATACAATTACATAACAAAAAAATAATGTTTTAATTTTTATTTTAAAACATTTTTTTGTCCACCCCTCCTCTCACCTATTCATTCACTTTCAATTATTCACCAACTTGTTCATATTTTTATTATAATGACCTAAAATTTATATAAATAATTTTAAAAGGAAAATATAGAAAATATGAGTTAGAGTGTTGCGGTGTTGTGCTTGAGAGTGCAACGGTGCCAGGAAGCGTCATTACAGCACTGAGTTCTCTACAGTAACTCTGGGAGAGATACGCTAAAAAATATTTTTATATATAAATCTCCACTTCATCACCACATCATTCTCTCCCCTTCCATAATCCTTGGCTTACTAGGTAAGGAAAGGAGATGAAGAGAATAGAGGGAGAGGAGAGAGAAGAGAGAGGAAGCTGTTTAGGTCATTTTCATCTGTTGATTCTGCTTTGAGATTTCTTCAAATCTTAGTAGGTGACTTGAATTCTACCTTTATTTTTAATGATTTTGTATTCTACGATTTTAATCTTTCTAAAATTGATAAAAAAAACATATTTTCTCATGATTTATCAGGCTTTCACTGTGTAACATTTTGTACATGATAGATATGATTTGTATGGATATTTGGATTATAATATTATAAAATTTTACATGGTAAAATGATAGTTGTGATTTTCTTAAGTCAACGGATAATATATAGATTGTTATGCATTTCACATATTAAAATAGAGTTATTTCATTTTATACATGATATTGTATTGCATATAGGAAGTGGTATAACTGATACATAATAAATATGGCATTCACATGTAAGCAAGAAAAGCTGGTTGTGAACACTATAATTAATATGGGTTGGTTCTTAAAATGATAATACCTTGTACATGAGGGTTGACTAATGAGCTTTCCTTTAAATAAGAGGTTTGTTGTGTAATTTTGGATGTTAGCCTATAACTAATAAACTGATTATGCTGACGGGCAAAAAGTGATGACTCTTTATTAATTTATTTAAAGACATGCGTTAAAAATAAATGATTAATAGAGATAATTGAAATATATAATTTGCCAATAATAAGTGGATATATATGGTAGATGGATAAACAAAAATACCATATAAAAGCTAGATGTCATGTCATGCTATTCATAATTAAGTTCATGATTGCATTTATATGATAGCATATAAATTTATTAATAGATATAATTGAGTTAAGACTGGTAGATAGCATTGAGAATGATACATAATGATATAGTATATGACGACAGATATACTTATAGACATTGATAGACATATTGATATAACATATTGATATGGTATATTGATAGACATATACAGATGGCATACCATTTGATAAAAAAAATGACAAAATCATTAGCATAAATATAACATATAGATAATTGATGCATGTTTTATTGTACATCACCTGATTTTGATTTATAGACTTACCAATTTTCTTATAAGTCAATAAATTCATATACTTAGTGAGATGCTTTCAGTCTACAGATAATATTGATTCTTGCATTAACTGCATGGATTGTTTATTGTTTATAATAATGATTAAGTCGAGTATTCATATTAATTCTTTTGCTAGGCTCTATAAGCTCATTATGTGGTTTTGATTAATTTCAGGTCTATGAGGGGAACTAGCATAGTGAGATTGATTAAAGTCATATTTACAGGTTTAGTTTACTATTTTGTATTTTGTGTTATTCCTTTATAACTAGAAAGGTTGTAATAGATGGATGTTATAGATTAAACTTCTGGTTATTATATGTAGATTTTGATTTGTAATGTATATTGACGGGTGACATGAAATATATAGAAGCTTTCACTGTTTTAAATTAAGATAAAATGAAATTAGAGGCTTTGATAGAGACATAAAATATATGCAATTCTTTTAATTTAAGTTTTATGGCATCACAAATTTGATATCAGAGCGAATGCTATTAAAAGAATTTAATTGTAACTAGAGCTATATGATTGATTATGAGTGGGGTAGAAGCGGGTAGTATATATTTCCTTCTTTGCATCAGATTTATCAATTGCATATGTGTGTATATATATTAAGCTTGATGTTTGCTAGATTAGGAATGAGAGTCATTTCAATGGACAAATAAACCCAATTGATAATAATGTACATAATGAACAAAGTGCAACAACAATTCTAGTGTCTTCTGATAGTGTGTTGCAACCTACTAGTATGATCACTCAGATTGTAAGTGACACTTAGAGCAGATAATCAGGGATCAGAGATAGTGATGAAGATGAACACCTACAGATGTTCCATAAATTAAAGCCACAACTATTCAAATGAACTGTAGAATCACAGATAATAAAATATTAACTATTGAGAATTGAAAAGATATTTGATAGTATGCAGTATCCTAAGAACAATAATGCGTTATTAATAGTATTGTTTTGAATATGAAGCAAAGAGATGGTGGATAGAATAACAGCAAGAGAAATTCCAAGGAAAGATGAATGTAGAGATTACCTGGAAGAGTTTATTATTATTTTCAGGAATTGGTTTCTGCCTCCATTAACTCAACAACAAATAGAGGTGTCAAAATGGGTATTCAGGAGGGTTCGGGTCGAACCCAAAATTGACCCAGGTCCAAACCGGTTGACCTAGGTCCAAACATGTTGACTCTAACCCGACCTGATTTTATAAATGGATCAAAATGTCTGACCCAAACCCGACCCGCACGAGTAACCAGGTCGACCCAGCTCAATCTGCTAACTCATAATACATAGCAGTTCGCGAAGGGGGTGAGCATGGTGGCGGGGTGTAAACGCGAGTGCGAGAGGGTGAGTGCAGCACAAGTGTGGATTTGGGTTCATAGGCTCAAATGCGGGAGAGCGTGGGTGAATTTTGCTCACCTTCAAGTTTTTGGGTCAACCCGAATCCGACCTGATTTTAAAATGGGTCAGAATCTCGAACCCGACCCGTTATGGCAAACGAGTTGACCCGAACCTAAAATTTTCTGATTTGGATTAAATATTGACACCCCTAACACATATGCAAGAAGCCTTTAGGACAACGAGACATTGATCTTATAAGAAGTTAAATATACTGTATTGGTAGGGCACATTCCATAGTTAATCAACACAACGTAAGAGAAGTGCTACAAATTCTTGAGATGACTTAGGGATGAGCTGAGACATTCGTTAGTCCCACTAAGGATTTAATAGTTTTTTGAATTAGTTGAGAGAGCTAGATTAGTAGAGAATTATTTGCCAATTCTAATATTTAGATAGGATATGAGTATGAAGTGATTAGGAGATGACATGATCAGAACATATAATAGTGAAAGAAAAGGTAAATCATTTGATATCATAAGAGGATCTAAGATAGTTGTAAGAACTATATCAAAGTGTCTATGATGTGGAAGGAAGCATACTGGACAGTTCTTTCTGATAAGTGGACAGTGCTTTAGATGTGGACAGCGAGGATGCTAGATGTCTGAATGTCTACAATAATGATAGGGAACAAGATCAGGATTTAGGGAGCAATCCAAATAGGGCTATATATAGAGGATGGCTAGATCTAGAGGATATAATGAATAATCCATGAACATGACAGATGAAAGAGGAGCAAATGAGAGCTAGGGAGAATCCACACGTTTTCTTACGCTAACTAGCACTAGTATAACCTAGAGTTTACAGTTTGATTCAATAGGTTACTATGAATGCATCTAAATGATTGTTGGTAGAATTCTCTATCCCGTGCATTTAATTTTGGGTGATTAGCATTACATAGAATGTTAGTATTGCATATAATGTTAAATGATATATAATTGAATGATGTGCATGACTGTGATAGATTAATTGAATTCATAATTGTTTGGATGAAATGAATGCTATAGTCAATGATTAGTAGTTATTTTGGATTTTATCAACAATAATATCAAATTAATATTGTACTAATTATTTTTGAATCAAATTACTTTATTTTGACGAGTTAAATTAATTTTTATTTATATTTTATTTTGTATCAAATTTATTTTAGATTAATTTACTTTTGTATCAATAGTGAAATGTCGAGGGTAGCATTTTTTCAATATGTGTAGACTATAATGATGTTATAACTCAAAATTTTGAAAACTACATTTTGACCTACAACAGTCAAGAATTTATTCAGGAGTTATTATAAGCCCAAATCATAAATTATCTTCTCCATAATATTTTTATTGTTGTGTTTTAGTTTTCTTGATTTTTTTACAATTTTTTGGCATTGGTGAAATTCCTTAAGAAATTGCCACCTGACGGTACAAGTGAAGGTTTTGGGATCATTATGTGTCCATTTTACAAATCGATTTTATCTGAATTTTTTAAATAAAATAAGTTATTTTATGGATATTTTTAATAATTTTTTAAATCCCTAAAAGAATTTCTATGAATTTATACTAAAAATTTATTATAATATTATTATTATATAATTATTTAAAAAATATCTAAATCCATAATGGATTTATTAAATAGCTTAAATCCACTTTCCCTTTCATTTCATGCAACAGAGTAGTTTTTTTTAAAATTTAAGAGAAAAAGAGAGAGAAGGAGAGAGAAAACTTGGCGATTGCAGAGCGATTTTCATCCGTCAGTCCAGTTGAAAATTTTGCTCGTCTCGAGGTAGGTTACGTTTTGCCTATTTCAGATTTCAATAATTTAATATTTTTGATATTTTTCTGATCAAATTTGTATTTTCGTTATAAAAAAATGACGATAACTTTTTTTTTGTATAACTTTCACCGTGTAATTTTTTATATATTATAGAGATTGTGATTAAATATTTTGAGTATATTCTAAAAATTTTTCGCTGGGTGATTTTGAAAAAGCTGTGATTTTTGTCTATCCAAAAAATTATTTTGACATCTAAAACTAGTGCTTCAGTTTAATTAAAGCTTCAGAATGATACTTTACATAATTTGTGGTAGTTTGATTATGTTTGGAAATTATAAATTTTTATTCAGTGGTATTTTTGTTGTCTACCGTTAGGACATTTTGGCAATTATTTGAATTCAATCCAATTATATGTTAATTAATGAAATGCATTGAAAATAATATTGTGAAGTGTTGTGATGTGATGCCGGTGTCAGGGGGCGACCGAGGTGGGATTCTGTTATGTTGGCGTCAGTGGACGACCGAGGTAGGATTCTATTATACTGGTGAGATTTTGTTATCTAAGTGTTGTTATGCCTGAGCCAATGGGCTACCAAGGTGAGATTTTGTTATGAAGTGTTTGCTTATAATTCAGTTCATTTAAGTATTTATTTAATTGTATTTAATTTTAGTATATGATTCAGTATAATATTTTTAATTCTTTTGATTTTGATTATTGATTTCTATTTTAGGCTATGATAGTCTACTCAGTCGTATTAGCTCATTCCTATTGTTGCTTTTATTTTCAGACCCAGGAAAGTGTAAGGAGTGAGTTGAGTAGTTTGGATAGCACGCTCTGATCTAGGTTGTAGGTATGTTTTGGTTCATTTTGATTTTTATAGGCTTGGCTTTTATTTTTGTTGTGTTCACTGTTGTCAAGTACTGTTGTAAATAGATTTCAGATTATATATATTTTAGATGATATATAAAAAAATCATGTTGAGATTTAGTAGTATTCCTCTTTATACTGCATTCAATAGTGACTCTGTATAGTATATAAATTGAAAGTTTTATTTCAGTATTTCTCAAACCAAATCTTGAGATCAGTCTTGCCACAATCGGATACGGTATGACTTATGTGATATTAGGTCAGGTTGTGACAAATGACTTGAAATTTGTGTAAATAATTTTAAAATAAAAATTTAGAAAATTTGGGATGGAGCGCTGCAATATTGTGCTTACAAGTACAACAACATTAGGAAGGGTGGGAAAGTGTTGTAATGATGCTGAGCTCTCTATTCTATAATAACTCTAGGAGCAACATGCAGTGATATCATGCCAGATTGAGAGCGTTGTTATGACGTCCCATAATCTAATTTGAAAAGAATTGTATCTTTTATTTTTTTATAATAATAATTAGATCTATTTAATTTCTTTAAAAAAATACTAGCATAAATACATCTATTCATCAAAATATTAATATACATATATATTTATTTATCTAAAAAACATATATAATAGTCAAAAATCATACAATATAATATACAAACTGCCCACTCTTGACTACAAAATAATAACTAAAAGATAAAATAACAAGAAAACCTAAGAAATTTTATAACTGATCAGTCTCATACCTGCAATCCTCTTCCATGACCTGAAATCATTTAAACTATATATAATAAACTAAAAAGCCCAATAGTCACTAAAATCCTATTACTGAACTCAAAGCACAGAAAAGAAACAGTATGAATGAAATTAGCTAATTAATAATTGTACCAGTCAACATGATTATGAATTTATGCAGAAATAATAAAACACATACAGTAACAATAAAACATGTGAACCTATAAATTAATAAGGTATGGAGGCCAGTAAAACAAAATAATATAGTATAGATGTCAAAGTAGTAAAGTCATAAATAATCATTTTTAAATCATACATCATAACAATACTATTTAAATAAGGTATTCATTAAACTAGTAAAATTAAAGTACTTAGGAAAGCTATCAAAATTCATAGCAATATAGTATAATATTATCTAGTACTCATATGGAGTGTATATATAATGTTTAGTTATATTAGTATTAGATTCAATCAGTAGCTTATATCACATGTTCAATAATAGTAATCATGTGCTTAATAACAATAAATTAGTACAGTAATAGTGGATCGATAGTAAATGTAAAATAAATCAATAACAACTTATCGGTAGTAGTAAAATAATACATTAAACCATATCCAAACAATCATAATAGATAAGTAAGGAGTTTTAGCTTATATGGTGTTATTCTAGTAAACAATAGATTAATAAATGTTTGCTCAGTAAACAGAGTTATCACTCTTGCTTGTCGATGCAATAATTAACTTTTTACAACTTTCAATCAGTGAATCATGTAAATCAGTAGAAGATAACATCAAACCATAATATTTAAAAGAAAGCTAGTCAGCCCACTATCATGTACAAGCATAAATCTGTAATGCCCGACCAGAATCAAATTTGAAAGAATTATTCATTTATCATTTTAAGAATATACCAGAGTTTCTATAAATTATTAATATAAATAATAACCAGTTGAAGCAACTAAAATCATATACATCAAGATATTTTACTATTTATTCACCCAAAATATTATTTACACCAACAACCATGAGATCACTTTATAAAAGAATAAAAGAAAATACAAAACCAAAATTTAAGAAAAATTTGAGGATCTCTGATAATCTCACTCCAACTAGTCTTGACCCATTTTCTGACCTGAAATCATTACAAGTCCATATAATGAGCTTAAAAGCCCAGCAGTAATTTAAAACTCATTAAAGCTTCAAATGCAAAGACTAAAGAATCAATATGATATGCTCAATCTAATATAACTAATAGCAATCAATATAGTTAATGACTAAATATTATCAATAAAACTAAAAATGATCAATAATAAAAGTAGGGAATCATTATAATGAATCAAAAAATTAATTATTGGTATAATATTTAATAAATCAGTAAAACAATAGTGCATAAATTATTCATAAATCACTAAAGAAAATTATCTTATATATTCATATACATGCATCTGTTTATGTATTATCAATGCATCCAACACTATTAATTATACTAATATATTTATCAATGTCATCAGTGCTATCAATATATGATTTAGCAAGGCATGACATTCAGCTTTAATATGGTATTTTCAACAACTTTTACCCCAATAAATTCTCAGTTAGTTATTAGTCATATCAATTATCATTTATCAAATTAATTAATTATCATATTCAATTAATCAATTATTATTACAGGTGGCTTCATTAAATAAACAAAGTGTCGTCACTGGATTGTGAGTAAAATATAAAAAATACATTTCAAACAAACTAGAATATCCACAATCCAGTGCCCAAATCAACTCAAACTTAATTTTAATAAATACTACATAAAATTTCTTTTCCAACAAGCCCAAAAATTTCTAATTAATTTGGTGAAAAATTCGATTTTCTGTGAGTTTTGAATGATTCTAGGTATTTTTGAAAATTTTTTAATCCAATTTTGGTCAAAGCAGGCATCGTTGCCGCCGTACCAATCATTGGGTCGTACGGCAGTGTGGTGCCGCGTCCCAGCCACGTGTCGGCCGACTACTTATCCACGTCGGATCGTGAGATCTGAATGTCGAATTAGCGCTAGATGACCCAGATGGATGAGATCGCACCATGTCGGTGCGCTTAGGAGCTGGGAGACCATTGTTCAAACCACCCCTCGGTCACGCGCGGTTTGATTTGATCTGGGCCATCTGATCGTCGATCGGAAGGTCCAGATCTTTCGATTTTTTTGTAGTTCGAATTGAAATAGAAATTTCAAATGCCTATATCTCCCAAAATACGTGAAGAAAATTAACAAAATTTGAAACATAGCTAGAGGGTCATATAATCTTGCAATGCCTGGAATTTGGGGCTCCATGCATTACAAAATTTCTACAATTTCAAATTAAAATTCTACTTAAAAGTGAGACTATCTTACAATCAACCGATAGATTTTTGCGATCTTAGGCTCCTTTTTCTTCTGCTGATGTCCTCTATAAGTTTGCTGAAGACTCGAGAGGATTTTGATGGTTGGATTTGATGTTGTTGAAGATCGAAGGTATTTCTCTCTTTCCTCAATGAAATGGTCGATTTAATGGTGGAAATGATGAGGGAAGGCTTAGAATGGCCTTGGGGGGTGCTCGAGAGTATAGGAGAAGCTCTTAGGAGGTTGGAGGCTATTGGGGTTGGGACTTAGATGAAAGTGAGCAAGGATAATGGGTTAGGGTAAGTTGGCAAGTTTTGCCCACTTAACCCTCATGATTTGAAATGGATGGCTTGGATCTAATCAAGGGTGCTTTGGATGCTTGCCATGTGTCCTATGAACAGCCCAAAACTAGGAGAAAGTTGGTGGGTTGAGAGAGACTTGCTTTGAGCCAAGAGAGGGGGACCACACCCCTTTTCCTTTATTTTGCTAAATCAAGTCATAGCTTGGTTAAGAGGGCTGGATTAGGAGTCAATTAGGAGGGGAAAAAGCTGATTTCCATCTTCCTAAAGCAGGTTTTGACTTGGAGAATGAGTTTGCATATGTGGCATGATGAGATGGCCATAGTTTGGTCTCATTTCAAGAGTTTGTTGACCCATTGACTTTTTGATCAATCAATGGTGACTTATGAGGCATTCAATAGGATGCATTTGGCTAGTTGAGTGGTTAGTAAGTGCTTGGATTAATGGGTTTAGGATTTTGGCCAAATGTGTGAGATTGGGGAGGATTTTAGCCCTTCCCATTGGGTTGACCAAGTCAACCCAAGGGAAATTTGACTTGGGGAATTATGGACCTGGTGGGAGTGTCCAAACAAATAATTTTGAAGTGTTAGATTAGTTTGAAATGGGTTCAAACATTGAAAATAATCATGATTGGGTTAAGGATTAATTTGGTTAATCATGGTTAGCTTGGTCAACCAAGTCAAACCAAACCCTAGATTTTGGCTCAATAAGCTTCTAAAGATATTTAGGATGCATTAGGAGAGCTTTCAAAGCTTGGTTTGATTGTCCCTTGTTGAATTTTGGCCAAAAGTCCAATGTTGCCCTCAAAGGGCAATTTGGTCATTTTGACTTTCAATCAACTCTGGGTCAAACTGGGTCTGGGAATATGCAGGTTACTGATCAATAGGTCATAATAGAGGTGGTGGAAGTGGTTAGAGAGTTTGGAGGGAGTTTTAGAGTTAAATTCCACAAGGTGGAGGGTCCAGTGGCATGGGTCGTAAATATTTAAATATTTCACAGCCTTTAGAAATTAATTCAGTTTTCAAGGTAAGAGGTGTCAGATTGAGCTCAACTTTGGAGGGTTGAATTTAGGGACGTGTTTGATCAATATGCAACTGACAGATCATGAATCCGATGTCATTTGACTGGGTTTTCAAGTGATAGAAAATTCACCTAAAAAGGGGTTTAGAACTTAGGCTTTTGGCTCTAGGTTTGGACTGGATTCTTTTGACTTAGTTGGCTGAGTTTGAGTCATTGATATCAATCACAATCAGTGAATGATTAGGGTTGATTTGAGAGTGATCGATGTTTGATTGGAGGTTGACTTAGGATCTGGGATTGAAAAGTGAGCTGGGATTTGGATGGAAGTTTGATCAAGGACCTAAGTTGAAATCTGGATGGGAACTAAATAACTGATAGGTGGAGAATTTTAGCCCTTAAATTACCAGAGGGAGATTTGAATTGGCCCACATGATCTCATACAAAAATGAGGTCAACACTTAGTTTAGATGAACATAGGTCTTTGAAGAAAATGTTAAGCTCTGTCAACGGATTCGATATATAATCTGGTAATATATATACTATGATCGAAAGGAGAACCTCTATAATTATGGGATAATCATGACTTTTTAGTCCAAATAATATAGTAGATTTAAGGTCTACACATCGACTTAAGTTTGATCCATAACCATTAAATATTTTTAAATCTTGAAACCACTAACATATTGATCTTTTTTATTCTAACATGAAAGAGTAAAGTGCTTTGGGCTTCATTATTTTACCGATGCTAGTTGTTACTAACTCTAGATTTCTTCATCAAAAGTACTGTTTAATGTCTATTCTAGCTTTCATATTATCCTTGCTCTTGCCTTTAACATTCATAATTATATTAAAAATATTATCGAGAAAATTCTTCTTAATGTGCATAACATCCAGATTATGCCTTATCAAATTTATTCTCCAATATGGTAATATCCAAAAAATATTTTTTTAATCTAATATGTTGAACACCATATTCCAGAAATTTATGCTCTGATAAATGAGAATGTTGGAAAATCAATAATGATGAAATGTCAGAAAGTCTCTGTAGTACGTCATCACCACTTAATCTGGGTGGAGGAGATGACCTCTCAACTCTATTTTTAACGAATGATTCCTTATTTTTTGTAAACTGATGATCAGCATATAGGAACATACGATGACAATCAAACTAAGTATTTTTTCCTCTATACTTTAGTATGAAAGATTTAGTATTCTTCATGTAGTAAAGGCAAGCTAATTTTCCTGTTGTGCTCCAACCAGATAACATACCATAAGATGGAAAATTGCCAATGGTCCAAAATAATGCAGCTCTAAGGAGAAAATTTTATTTGATTGAGATGTCATATGTGAGGACACCTTCTTCCCATAAGAACTTAAGATCATCAATTAATGGTTACAAAAAAATATCAATTTTTACTTTTGGATTATGTGATCTAGGTATTATAAGTGTTAAGAACATGTATGAGGTAGTCATACACATCTCTAATGGAAGATTATATGGTGTTAGTATAACTGGCCAATAAGAGTAGGTGAAGCTGTCTGACTGTATGGAGTAAAACCATCAGCACATAATCTCAATCTTATATTACGTGGCTCAACAACAAATGAAGCATGCATTCGATCAAAATATTTTCACGCTTCAGCATTTGATGGATGAGAAATAACACCACTGTTTGCTAATTTCTTCTTATGCCATCTTATATGACTTGCTGAACTCATTGATGCATAGAGTCGCAAAAGTCTTGAAATAATTGATAAATAAAATAAATGAGAATATAAAATATCTTTCTTCTGACGATATTATTTTCTCGAGTTTAGTTTAACCGAGGCGCATTGCAGGTGTGACAATAAACTTCTATCACATCATCTTTGTACTATAACATACTTCCATTTATACAAGAATTAATTTTCGTTGCGGTGAGATCCAACTTGGATACTAATTTCTTTGTTCGATATAAATCTATGGGGATTAAATTATCCACTGGATTTATTTTCTTAAGAAGATCCATGAAGTTATTAAAATAGTCACGAGGAATATTATATTCATTTTTGATACTTAGCATCCTAACAGCAACCAATAATTATGAATGAGTTTTGCAATCATCCCAAACTAGCTTTTGAGCAGCATGTAGTAATTCAAAGAATTTTTTTTTATTTTTGCGTATGGTGGCTCTTCCACGCTAGCCCTTAAATTAGGACCTACTGCATCAAAAATAAGTTTTTCATACGGTCCACTCATATGATCTTTATCGACTATTTCAAAAGTTATGGATGGGCCAACGTGAGTATCTCTATATGGCTCGTATTTGTCATGTGAGGTCCAAATCGAGTAGCCTGGAACAAATCCTCTATGATATAAATCAACCTTTACATCATCGGGTTTAAGGAATGTTTGATTTTTGTGCTTCGAGCATATACAACTAAACATTCCATCGAACTTAAGCGAAGGTTGTTGAGATACAACTTGAATAAAAGTCTCAACTCCCTCAATTAATTCATTCGTCAATCCTCTTCGACCTGGTAACAATATATTATACATCCAATATATTTCTTCTTGGATAGTCATTTGGATGTTAAAGTAAATGTTCGCTACATAGTTGTGAAATGAATTATTAGAAAAGATGCAACCTTAAATCTCGTTTAAATCTAATAAAGAAATATTATTTCTAATATTTTTTAGCCAAGTCTTTTTAGGTCTACCTATACCTTTCTTAATATAAGTCAAATCTTATACCTCTACTTTCCTAACCGGGTCATCGGAAGGCCGCCGTTTTAAGCAACCAAACCATCTAAGGTTACTTATCTCTGCAAAACGTAACTTAGTATTATGCCTCTCTTTTAATGGCCAACATTCAGCACCATAAAGCATTGAGACCATCTTATAGTATTTTTCCTTAAGTTTGAGGGCGACTTTTCTATCACACAACAAGCCTGATGCATTCCTCCACTTCAACCATCCAACTTGATTTCTGTTGATAATATCCCCATCTCTTTCACCTTCACTTTGAGCAAGAGATCCAATACATCTAAAATGTGTACTCTTATTAATGACTTGATCGCCCAAAGTCACAATCCCCTCACTAAGTGTATTACTACTAAACTTACACTCCATATATTCATGTTTTAGTCAACTCAAGCGAAAACCTTTACACTCTAAGCTGACATCCATAATTCAAGTTTACCTTCAACTCCCCCTCTAGTCTTATCAACAAGAATAATATCATAAGCAAAAAAAAAAAAAAAAAAAGAGTTTAACCTCTTGTAAATGTCTATTGAGAACACCAATGACTAAAGCAAAATGATATGGGCTTACGGCTTTCTCAAAATTAACCTTTAGATTTAAAGGTTGATCTTCATAATTCAAGTTTACCTTCAACTCCCTCTCTAGTCTTATCAACAAGAAGAATATCAACATAAAAAAAAAATTCAAGGTAAGGTACATGCTCTTGCAAATGCCTATTGAGAACATCCATGACTAAAGCAAAAAATAAGGAGATGCATGGAGGAGATCACCTTCAAGGGCGTTCGGCGGCCGGAGTGAGGGCGTCAGGGGCAAGGCGCGGGCGGTGTTCGACGGCCGAAGTCCTGTTGACGAAACAGATGCACTTCAGCGAGGGCGAGGGCGAGGTCACGAGCGTCTGGACGAAAATGAATAACGCGAAGAAATGAGGAAGAAGGACAGGGGCGACCAATTTTAGGGCCACTTCTGGCGGTTTTAACCGCCGGAAAAAATTCACTTAAAAATGGCGGCTAAACCGCCAGTAAAAGTAGCCGTCTAAAGAAAGTAGCTGTCATTTGACCGCCGGAAATTCCAGAGGTTTAGTGTTAAATAGCGGCAGTTCAACTGACGGTTAATAGAGGCGGTCAAACTGTCGGAAATACCGCTGGTATACAACTAATTTCCTGTAGTGAAATATATAGATGCTTTCATTATTTTAGATTAATATAAAATGAAATTAGAGGCCCTGATAGAGACATTAAATATATTTAATTCTTCCAATTTAGGTCTTGAGGCGTCACATTTCTTTCACCATTATATATCTATTTGTTCACATATGTTCAAATATATCACACACAGATATGTAATTATATCGGTGCACATGCCTTTATAGCATATTTTTTTACCTTTTTTACACACATTTTAAACACATACACATAAAAATCATATCAATTTAAACATCTATAAACCATATATAAGTATTTTATAGAAAATAATAAAAATATACGATGACATAGTTGGCTTATAGGATTAATTTGTGTGCACATTTTAAGAGTCACAAATTACAAAATAATTCATATGAAATGTTAGCATCACTTTAAAAATTATTAAAAATAACAAACAAATCATAATTTTGTGGAATGTACCTAAATTCTCTCCAAAACAAAACCAAAAATAAGACAAATAAAAAAATGAATAAGGCATAAAATCAAAATTGAAAATCTACTAAAAACAAAAAATAAACCTGCAAATCATGTTATATTTAAATTAGGTCATTATAATTAAGTAAATGTACATACTATTGAAGCGATTATTACAATTGATGCATTATAATAGCTCATCAAAATTAATGGCGCAAAAAATTTATGCTGATATGCTCATAAGTGATATTTACTAAAAAAATTGTGGGCGCATTAAAATTTGTGAATGGTGACATAGATGTCACACATATTAGATATGTTTAAACAAAATCACTAAGCTAGTACGTAGGAAATTCATACTCCATGTGGGAGATTATTAACTATAGAGTAAAAATTTTAGTAAGTTTATTGGATAGAGCTTGGCCTTAATTTCTCAAGATTAACGGCTATCAACTGAAGATTCACTCATGCTTGATTTTTAAATATGATGGTAACCTAAGTTAAGACTAGTTCTTATATATGTATATATATGATTATCAAAATCAGACATCATTAAATTTAAATTTATTTGTCATATTTAAGTATTACATAAAGAGATAGTTGTATTGCGTTAAGGTATCGCACAATCACAATCAAATTAAAAAAAAATGGAAGAGAAGAGGAAATGAGAAGGGAAGAAAAGAAGAAGCTCTCCCAACAAAAAAGATAGAAGACAAGAAGAATTAAGATCATAGCTCACTTTCACATGCAACTTGTGTCTGTGTTTCTTTCCGATCGTTAACATTGACAAAGTGATATATTCATTTTTTTTTTTGTATGAAGTGCAATTTCACTATGCATCTCTTTTGTGATGTGAGTGTGTTTGCCTTAATTGGCCTAAATGTCTCAAAAAAAAAAAAAAAAAAAAAAAAACTAAACACTCGTTAAGCACGTGGGCTATTCATACAACCAAGATTTAGTTGATCTAATACTAATGATAATATAAACTAATAATAACATGGGAGATAATGTCAATGTTAGATAACGAATAAAATTCTAAAATGTAAAAAATATTTTATGAATATTTTACTCTTAAAGATGACTCATGAAGAATCAATAATGGAAAGATAATACAAAGACCTATAACTTAATTTGAGTATTTAGGGCATTATTCTTAATTATATTTCCATTGAGTTCGATTAATCTATTGATGATAGAATACAAATGAAACTTATCGATATTTTATTTATAATTATTAAAAAAACGTTTATATTATTAAATATTTCATTTATAATTAGTAAAAAAACCTTTTATATCATTAAATATTTGTTGGCAAATTATATGTTTAGATGACCGTCATAATATGTGTTGTTGTATTGTCTGTTATTAAAAGTAATGAGATAATTTATAAGAAATAAAGGACAATTGTCATGAATTTTTTGGGAGAAATTTATAAAATGGGAAATATATAGGAGATTTTTATGAGAGAATGATGCAATACCATTTTTATGATTGGCATGCTTTAGTTCAATTAAAACTTTAGAATGTTGTTTTATTCAATTTCTGGTAATTTGGTTAATTTTTAAAAATATGAAATTTTGCTAAGTAGGGTTTATGTTGCCTATCGTTAGGATATTTTGACACTTTCTGAATTAAGCTCAATTATGTTTTATTTATTATAATACATTAGTAATGAATACGAATATGTCGCTAATATTGTTATAGTGCTGTGATAATAATGTGTGTAAAAGATAAGTAAAGACTGGTTGACCCGTTGGTTGGAGATTAGTTGACTTATATAGGATGGTGAGCCGACGGGCTTTCCTTTAAATACTGTAGTTTGGTGTTATCCTCTACTAATTCACGTGATGGTGATTGAGAGTTATAAGGAGTTATTACTGTGTCGATAGGCAAAAAGTGATAACTCTATGTACTGAGCCAACGATTACTGAAAAACACTATGATAGTCAGAACTTCTTACTTGTTTATTATGACATACTGAGTATGTGATTAAGATACTGAATTACTGATATAGAATAATTGGATAACATGTATACATAGTTATATGATTTTATTATAATGATATGATTTTGATAGTCTTTATCGATGCTTTGATTTTACCACTTTATACTATTTCCTTACGGATTAATAGTACTGATACAACGATTGCTTTATTAATTTGACATTCATACTAATTTACTAGCTTTCGTATCATAATATTTTACTGTTTATAGATTCTACTGTTACTGCATATGAGCTTTATTTTTTTCTGCATAGATTCATGATCATATAAATGTTACTGTTATGATTTTGACTACTAACATGCATATTGCTCATTTGCATTGTGTTGACTTCAGTTATAGGATTTGATTACTACTAGGCTTATGAGCTCATTATATGTGGTTAAATGATTTTAGGTCAAGACAAGTGAGCAAGAGTATGAGACTAATCAGGATTCCTTCAAGTTCATGTTCTTTTTGTTTTAGCTATCTTTTATACTCATGATAGAGTAGTTGTGATATGATTATATAGATCTTGAGTAGTGTATATGATTTTTTGGTATATATATATAAATATATAGAATTCTGGAATTATTTTTATTATTTATTTCTGATAAATAAAGTTAGATAGCTCTGGTATTTTTTATTAAAAGATAAAAGAATAATTCTTTAAAATTAGATTCTAGGACATCATAATTGGTATTAGAGCACAGTTGTTAGAAAAATTAATTTGTCACCAGACACTACCGGAAAATGCTCTATTACCGACGGACAAATTCCACCAGTAACAATGGAAATCTGTCGGAAATCTTCATTTTCCGGTGAAAACCCATCCGATGGTAATTCGTGCATCGGAAAATCTATACCGGCCATTTTTTCGCCAAAAACATTTCTGGTAGATTTTCTGACTCATTTTAGGCAAAAATAAGGAAAGCTTAACGTTGAACTTCCTGGACGGATTCTGGAGTTTAATCCGCCGGTATTTCTAGCGAAAATATTGCGCCGGAAGTTCAAGTGGATAATCCGCCGCCCTGTTCCGCCGATCTACTATCGCCGGATATCACCGATAAATTATCTGCTGGAGATACCGGTGTAAATGATCCACCAGAATACCAATTTTATTTCATCGTATCATATTTCTGGCAGATTTCCGCCGGAAATCGGTAGCATAAAAAAAACAGCATTGCATGTCTCACCACTATCTTATATGATTTTCCCTTAAGTTTGAACGGGACTTTTTTATCACACAACAAGCCCGATGCATTCCTCCACTTCAACCATCCAATTTGAATTCTACAGATAATATCCCCTTCTATTTCACCATCAATAGATCCAAGATATCTAAAATGTGTACTTTTATTAATGACTTATTTGCTCGAAGTCACGATCCCTCAACTAGGTCTATTACTACTAAAATTACACTATATATATTAAGTTTTAGATCTACTCAAGCGAAAACCTTTAGACTCTAAGGTTGAACTTCATAATTCAAGTTTACCTTCAACTCCGTCTCTAGTCTTATCAACAAGAAGACTATCTTCAACAAAAAGCATACACCAAGGTACATTTTCTTGCAAATGTCTAGTAAGAACATCCATGAATAAAGCAAAAAAAGATTAATCTTAATAAAAAATATATGCATCAACTCCCTCTCTAGACTCCTCAACAAGAAGAATATCATCAACAAAATGCATACACCATGATACAATCTTTAGGAAATGTTTACCGAGAACTTATGGGGAAATGCAAGGTTGGCTGCAAACTTCGATAAGGGCAAGGACGGCGACGAACATGGGCAAGGTCGGTGGTGAATGTTGGCAACGGACCGGTCTCAGTGGTGGCGGCGTTCGACGGAGGTCTCAGATGCCAGCGGAGCAAACCAAAGGAAGATGAAATAAAATAAGAAGAAAGACGACGGAGCGATCGAAATAGGGCTTCTACCTGCGGATATTCCGGTGGCTATTCCACCGGTAAAATTATCGGTGGATAATACACCGGTAAGTATTCGTCGAGTTTAAGTAAGCCGACACAATTTACGCCGGTAATTCTGCCGGTAATGTCCAGTGAAAATTGCATCGAAATATTTAATATATCGACGAAAAAATCGGTTGAATATACATCGGTAATGTTATGGTGGTAATTTCGCCAGAAATTCCACCATAAAGGTATCGATGCATATTCCACTGATTAGTCCACCACTATTTCCGACGCATGTATGTCCGCCAGAAAGTCTCAAAGTAATGGCAAATTTTTCTGTAGTGAGAGTTGTAGGAATTGATTGAGTGTTGGGTACATTGGCGGAGGGAGGGGGGGGCATGTGCCCCCCCTAAAAAAAAAAAAAAAATGTAAACAACCTATTAAGGAACTCCACATCTCTCTCTCTCTCTCTCTCTCTCTCTCTCTCTCTCTCTCTCTCCTGTTTTGTACTTTTTCTTCTGAATTCAATTATAGACATTTTTTTTCTTATAATTTATTCTTTTATCATATATTTTAAAGCTAATATTTTTATTATTTTTTAATTTCTTTACATATGTAATTTCATGCTATTTAAATATAATAAAAATTCACATGTTAATTTTTTTAATTTGATAAAAATATCATATAAATTTTTGTTATGTAACTTTTATAAATATTATATAATTAGAATTTATTTGGGATAATTTTTTAAGTGCTTTGCTATTAGATAATAATTTTTTTTTTTTTGCTACTGTTTTCTAACAGTTTTTCAAATTTTTTTTTATAGACGAAATTTTTTTACTTCCAAAGTAGCTAAATTAATTTTCTATGCTACCAAATTTTTTTTTATTGTGCGTTGTTTATTATATTATATTTAATATTCTACATTCATAAATAATAATTTAAAAAAAATTTTAAAACTATCTATGCCGGTCCCAAGCCTGTATGTAAAAAGTTGAGGGAGAATTTAAGAAAATTAATTTAGGCCCCCTCTAAATATATTTTCTGGCTCCGCCACTGGTTGGGTAGATTAAGATGCATTATTTTACATAATTTATTGCATGTGTGAATTATTCAGATTAGACATAATCATATAAAACTATTTATTTATCATACAGTATGTGAGTGGTTAGTATATTAATGAACGTTATACTGCTGAAATAGTTTCTTGGACAAAGCGAACACATCATGCCCCAAGAACCTTGTAACTAACATATGATGATTGAACCTTTAGGAACAAAGTAATAGTTGAATTGACATAATAATGATAATATTTGATGCTGTCAAAACATCCTATTTAGTGAAGAAGTGTACTAACAAACCACATAAGCCTCACAACTATAAAATCAATCACTATGAACAAGAGAGCCACATCTCTAAAAGCCTTGAGGAGAACCACATAAAAGGGGAATATCTAGAAAACTAAGGACTCCATTAAGTGTTACTTCCTAAGCTAATACCATCACCTTTTCATCATGATCATTCTTTTATTCTCCTTTAAAATAATAAGTGGTCATGCAAAACTTAAATGTTGGTAATAAAAGTCTTTTATTGATGCCTTATCATAGTGGATGCAAGTCAATATGATTGAACTATTATAAAGTTTCTATTTATGCATATTATTGTGCTATTTTCATCTATTGTGCATTTTGCATCTCTTTTGACTTTAATTGAGCAATTTTGACTGCGGAGTTCTTTGTGGTCTCATCTCAAATTTCATGAGAATCATCTTCTTTCTTTCTAGAACAAGCTCATTTATCACATATAATACTTGATACTACTAAAAATATTATTATTTATAAATTTAACATGCAAAAAATGAACTTTTGAACTCATGTACTAGTTCTATAACTAAATCTATGATAACTTAAATAAAGCAAAAGATTGGGATAATATTTTGCTGTTCTTTTCAAAATTTTTGTAGTTTTACTATAAATGGAGGTAATTTATTTTAATTTTGTAAATATGTAAAATTTGAATCTTATGAATATATATTTTTTAAATAGCAAAACCGGGAGTTCGAAATATTTGTTCGACGTTTCTTGTAATTTATTCGAATTGAAAAAATCGGCTTGTTTAGGTCGACCTCCGCCCGTGGGTTTAGGGTTTTAGAATTCGAGCCCCCTCCTGCTCTTTCTATTGTGTGTACTGGGAAGTTAGCAGAGAGGTTCCTCACAGCCCTCGGGCTAGTGCGCAGGGCTTTTGGGATCGCCTACTCCACTTGACCTGTCTTCTCTCAATTTGATTGTGCTCTCAACAACCATGTGGGCGATTCGTAGAGCTCCAAATCCTATAAGGTGAATCCTCATTTTCGTTACAGCTTTCTGATTCATTATCATGATTCATTTGAAGCGTTTTCTTTCAGACCTCATGGATTTTTATTTTTTATTTTTGTGTCTTTTGTGGTCCTTTCCGTCGCTCTGAGCTCCAAAGTTTGTTCCTTGTTGAGTTAGTGTACTGTAACTAGTAATGATATTCCTTGTTGAGTTAGTGTGCTGTAACTAGTAATGATAGTTGGTACAATAGCATTTTTATTATTTTATATATGTCTGAATTTATCTTTTTTGTTTCTTCTAATTGGTGCTTAGGCGGATTTATTAGAAATTAGACAACGCTGCCTATTTCTCTACTCCAACAAATATTCTGTGGAGTAGGAAGCAAATGAGATTTCAAGCTTTATAGGTTGCCTATTGGAATTCTATCATTGAAAACTTTTACTTATTGTGTCTTAAGAATCTTTGAACTCAATGTAACTTTGTTGATTATTACTTCGAAGTGTCAACTAATGCGCTATCTATATTGCAGTATGTTCTGGTTGTTTAACGTGCAGCTCAAATTATTTTTCACTCGTCCGTTCGAATGAAGACATTTAAATAGTTGTAACAGGCATAAGGTTAGTCACTGCAGGATTAGTACACATCAAAGAAATTGTAATGCCTCTAACCTTGCTGTTATTGTCACCTTATGTTACCTTTTTTTTCTGAAATATTGAGCCCTAAATCGCAAAGTGCGGGGCTTGAACCTGTGATCTTGAAGAAACAACCTTTTCTAACACTGGGCCACAGTTCCTTTCACTCTTCATCTTACCTTTAATAACTAAACATGAATATCCTTTCTGTCTCATTGCATGTCAATGGTTAGTGCGCATGCTTGTATCAAAATTTAACATAGGTGCAGGCTCACCAAAAAAAACATGGTTTGGGTAATTTCTTATCATATATGTATTATGTGTTGAAATAAGACTTAGCGTGCATATGAATAGAGCACATATGCAATGCTAGCAAATTTCCTGTTTCTACTGTGCTTTTTCTCTAATTATTTTTTTATAAGCAGGAATCAAAGTTGCTGCATCCTGTTTAACCATGCTTTTTATGCTAAGCCTGAAGCATTTGGTAATTTGGACAATGGAGTTCAGCATTCAAAAGTTTGTCTAATTAATGGAACTTATCATCTGACAAGGCCTCTTTCTGGCGGAGGCTTTCATCCTCCACTGCTTTTAGTTTGGGGAAGAAACCTTTCTTCTCAGGTAGGACCTAAATCTAGTGACAAGGAGGATGATTTGGAGGATGGATTTTCTGATCTTGAAGTACCTCCAGAAACTGAGAAGATTGAAGAACTTGCAGAAAAGAATGATGATGAATTGGTTTCTGAAGTAGATAGTGCTGAGGAAGATGTTGATGAGGCTGATAAGGACTCCCTTGCATTTTCTGATACTGAAACTGATTATAGTGAAAAAGATCTTGCCAAGAAGAGTCGTAGTTCTCCAGTTTTCAAAATCATAATGGAAGCTACTCGCCCTTCTTTAACCAGTGCCCTTGATCAGTGGGTGGAAGCAGGGAATCCTTTGGGACGAGGTGAAATATCACTTGCATTGCTGAACCTTAGAAAGCGTCGGTGGTATGGAAAGGCCTTGCAGGTGACCCATATTTTCTAATGCTATGTATTTTAACTTTTTCTGCAAAACTTCTCTTCTTCTCATGCACGCCTTCATAATCTATGTGATGAGTACTTGCCAATCAATACTACATGATTTATAGGTACGGATGGTATTTGGTTGAATCATGTTTATCATACCAGCTGAAGTCTAATCCATTTATGTATTATCTACTTATGGTCCCTAATTTAAAATAGAAACATTTGTCCCACATTATTTGACATTTTGCACGTCAGGGATTTTGTAAATGCCTTTGCTTGCTTTGATTTTTTTGCTATTTGCTTAGTAAAATGCTAGACGTATAGTAAATTGATATTAATATGCATGTGTGTTATGCAGATACTGTTATATAATTCGTACTATTAAATATAAATTATTTAATCAAAATTTATTCTATTAAATTTACTTAAATTAAAATTCATTTTTGATATGCCAAAGTAGATAGATAAATGAGCATTTCTTATATATGAGATTATAATAGATACAATACATGTATTATACTTTTTAGGGATAAATTTTGTGTATTTTTTCTGTAGTTTTTAAACTTTATTGAAAATGAAAGCTTTGTTTTGAATAATTTGTATATACAAGTATTGTATGAATATAATACATGAATCTACTGAGGCTACTCCTAGTGCAGAAGTTGTTTTCATGCTTGAGGTGGTATAAATGTCCATTGGGAAAGAAAATGGAAGTTGTTTGCTACATTTATTATACGATTGCCTCTAAAGGAATGAAGTAGAAGATGCTTGTTCTTTTTTTCTTGTTTCTTTGCCTTGCTATGAAACACGAACACTATGACCAATTTAGGTTAGCTGCTATTGAGAAGAGGGCCCAAATTGTGTTAAGTTTTGCAATTGGAGCAAATGTGTTTCAACAGTCAACCTCATTAGTTTAAGTGAATGCTTTTGCAATCAACTGTATTTTGTATCTTTCAATGGATCCATTAGGTTGACATTTGGCAGTAGAAACCCATTTACGCCCAGCCCAAATTTTACCATTGGGTTTCTAACTACTTATGTTACATTTTTTTTTTCAAGAGTCTTCATTTAATCTTCCACATCCTCTGGCCATTTTTGTTTATTAAGGACTTCTTTTATAGTATTTGGATTTTTAATTTCTGTTAAATTGGAAATAAGAGTTTTCGTCAAGGAGGACAAATTTTTATATCTAATAAAATTTGCTATAGGATGCTGCGTGCAGGCGTGAGCACCTTTCCTTAAAGAAATGGATAATTATTCATAAATATTAGAAGGGAAGGAGATTTTGTGGATTACTCATGTTTGGGTAAGATCTGTAACAAGCTTGTGGAGATTGAGAGGTTTCAATTCTTCATATGTTCTTCCTTTGAGAGTGTGCCCTAAGTCCTGGGAAATGTTGTGATAGAACCTGCATTTTTGTTGGTCAAGTCATCTTGAGATTGTAGTAGACTATGAAAGTTAGGAGGTTCGATAATTTCTACATCATTGTCGCTTCTTGAAAGATTAAGGTTCTCAATGGTGTTTATAGGGTGAAGAATTTCGAGGGAAGTTATTAAAATTACCTTCATTTTCAATTTGCCCCTAAAGAAAATTTTTCTGGAAAAAGGGTTTATTTTTGAAGAAGATGGTGCCCATAGACACAAATGATTTTTTTAGGGAGATAAAGTTTGTACCCTTTTTGATTTATTCCATACCCAAGAAAGATTCATTTAAAGGCATTGGGATTGAGTTTATTAGATTATTGATTGTGGACAAATGCAGTGCACTAAAAGACTTTAAGGGGTAGATTAGAAATAGTATTGATATTTGGGAAGCATTTGGAAAAAATTTCGATATGCGTTTTGAAGTGAAGTGCATTTTGTTAGTATCTGATTTATAAGATAGCAAGCAGTAAGAATCTTTACTTAGAAAAAAATAGGAGTTCTAGTGGTGAACATAATAGATCTTACCAACTCCAGTAAGTGTCTAATAATTTTTTTTGGCTATATAATTTTGTTCAGGTGTGTTGGGATAAGAATTTTGTTTAATATTATTATTTTGATTTAAATATTCTCCCAGGATGTGGTTGAAATACTTAACGGTCTTATCAGAATATGAGATTTGGATTTCAACTACTTTTTATATTTTAACCACGTTGTGGTAGTTTTTTAATATTTGTTCATCATCTGATTTATCTTTCAACAAGTAGAGCCAGCACATTCGGGTATGATCATCAATAAATGTAATGAAGTAACATTTGGAGTAAAGATTTTGTGATTTAGAGTGGCCCGGAATATTATGGTGCACAAGTGAAAAAAGATTGGGTAGCTTTATACATCATAAATTTAAAAGTGGTTCTTTGATGTTTGACAAGTTAATGGATTTCATATTGAAATTCATCTTTACTCTTAAATAAGGAAGGAACAAAAGTTATTAAGTTATGAAAAAAATTAAGATGACCTAACTATAATGCGACAACATTATTTGATCTATCCTAGTAAGAGGAGAATATTCCCTGTTAACAACATAGACTTGTTTACTCTATTTGAGTTGCTCGTCGAAGTAGCACCACCAATCCTTTTCCTTGAGGTCTTGTCATAAAATTCATAATATTTGGGCATTGTTTAAAATTGTGCAATCAGGTATTGAGGCATTTTCTGTCCGTGAAGCGAGATGTAAGCCTGGAGGTGTTTTGAGGCATAAGCCTTAGAATTAAAATATTAAATTAATAAAAAATATGAAATAAGAAGTACCACACTAACGTCCAAGTAAGATACCAAAATAAGTTCATAATGATAAGTCTCTCTTACTCTAATTTCAACATGAACAAGTAGTCTAAGCTACTAAGATTATAATTTATGAATTCAAAAATATTCTCAACTCATATCACTCAGTATGTCTTCATTAGAATCACAATTATAGTGAATTCTTTTTTCTCCTCTCTCATTCTTATTTGTGTTAGTATCCTCCCAATCTTTCTCTTTATCTTCGATCTTAACTAACTTCATTTTTCGAATCAATAAAAATCAATTGGAATATTAATTAAGTTTTAAAATAATGACTATATTGATGATTATAATTTAATTACAGAAAGTTTAAAAGAAGTATTTTTTGTTACTTTCTTGTTAACTTGTGTTGGTCTTGCTCCTTCCTCAATCAAAGAAGTCAACATTGATATCTTCCTCTTGCAATTGTGATGATTTAACTTTAGCTTCATCATCCACTAATTATTCATCATTTGATGGCACATCATTGCAAACTAATGAATCTTCACCATTCTGTAAACATGTATTCTTCAAATTTTTAACTTTAATATTTTGTTGTACATAATGTAAACCAATAGGTTCATTATTAAGGTAGTTTAACTTTTCTCCTCTTGATATGAGCTTGCCATATACTTGCTCCAATTTCACTCACACTTAATGATGAGCATTTAAGACCCAATACTTTGATTCTTGATATGTAGTTTAGGAGTACCATCTTCAAATTGAATTTACCCCTCCATTAATTAAAATAAAATATAATTAACATATTATATAAATTTTGTGGAATTTAATATGTAAATGTTAAGAGTTGCATGGGGAATATTTTGTTTCTGCATCATTGACTTATTATAATCTAAAGAATTGTTCCTTGTTTTTGAATGCTACAAGTTGAAGATCATCTTTTACCCTCTTACTTGAGTTAGCAATCAATTTATCCATATAATGATATAAAACAATTTTAATCTTTGGATTGGTTGACTTGTTATCAAAATACTGATGTTGATGATTTATATAATAGCTGTAGTTAGGGGTGTAAACCAGTCGAGTCGAGTATTTGTCTTATCGAGTTAAGCTCGTTTAATAGTATTTAGCACGAACTTGAGCTTGAGCTCGACTCAAGCTTAGTTACTGGTCTCGAGCTCAACTTGACTACTTGAACTCGTTTTGAAAGCTCAAGCTCATCTCATTTATTGGGCTCGACTATTTAATTTTAAACTAAAATTTTTGTTTTTTAAAGAATTTTTACATCTAATAATTAATTAAAAATTATTTTCAATAACTTAACTAGTCATAAAATGTACACAACTTTAACTTTTAATTTCTTAAAAAAAAATGAAGTTGTAGAAGAAATCAATATATGAGTTTAAAATTTTGTCCAAACGTACAATAAAAATTTGATCAAGTGTAAAATGTCAAACTAAAAAAAATTAAAATATATGAAAACATAAATTTGTGTATATATTGACGTCATTACAAAAGATATAATTGGAATTATACAACCCATTAAGATGTTTAATGATAAAGCGAAAATAAAACTCAAGAAAAGAGAGAACTATTCATGTCTTCATCTTTGTGATATTCTATACTCTTCCAATTCTTTCATCCTTAGTGCTGATTAATATGATGCGAACCTGAGAATTAAGATGAAAGTTAAAAATTAAATTTAACTCTGAAATTGTTAAAATTATTTATAAAAAGTACAATAACTAAACTACCTTGCCTCAATGTGCAAGGCATAGATGACACGCAAAGGACAATTTGGTTAGCTGTTGCCAAAAATATTTAAATCACGTGCAACTAAGAGCAAACACAAAATAAACCAAGTGGTCCCTTCTACTTTGAATATTCTGCATACATATCACATTCAAAGAATAAGAAAGTGAATTCCAACTCAAACCTCACTATATGCAACAGATTTCTAAACTTAGCTGTCAAAGATCATAAATCAAAATCAAATTGGTATGTTCTTGTTATCTTAATAACCAACGTCCATCAAATTAAACCAGACAAATCAATTACTGTTCAGAAGTTATAAAAGAAAGAAGCATGTAGAAAAAGGATAGAATCATCAACAGTAATATGAGAACCCTCTGATTAGGTGGTCATGTGCAAATGAGAAACAACTTTTTTGAGTTGTTCTAAGAATATTTTCAATTAGTAGATTTCAACCTTGTACTAGAACCTTCATCTAAACATGTGCCACCTTATGCTCTTACAGTAGCAAGTGTTTGTTAGAGATGAGAGAATGATTAGTATGTTTGCTTTTCTACAATGATGAGCTGCAAAGTAATCTACAAAGAAAAAGAAAATGCACAGATGAGTGTAAGTGAGCAGATGGAAAATTTCGCCAGCACGGTTCAACAAATCTCCACCATGTTGAATAATACCTCATAAATTCTCCTGTAATTGGTAAGATAATTTCCACCTCTTTGGCATTTTCTTCTTCCTACAAGAAAAAGAGCACCACATATTAATATGTTATTATTCAAATTTAAAGCGAACAAGTTTGATGAGAGAGTATGTTGTGATCAATATAATTACGTTGTCCCCCTTCCCTTGAATCCATAGTGAAAACAAACCTAGTTGTAGCCAACATAAAAGAGCTTGTACAGTGTCATCCCCTAGTTTAGAGCAATATGTGTTAACTTCCCTTTCACCTGCACTGAAAGTGGACTTTGAAGCTATTGTGCTAATTGATATGAATAAAATGTCAAGAACCATTCTTACCATTCTTGAAAGTACACGATATTTGATTTGATTGCTTTTCCACCATGCTATAACATCAAACTTTTGACCTTCATCATTAATTTCTAAGCCAAATCAGATTTTATAGGTCTTGTACTTGTTTTAGCCGATACATATGAAGTAAAGTCATGCTAGGCATTGTATTTTTTGGATTTAGTATGTATGTTTGTTAGTTTGCTTGAACTGCTTGTGCTCCTTGGAGCAACTCCACCTTCAACTTCTAGCTCAAAACTTACAACATATTCCTCATATAGTTCATAAAGTGAACTTCGTACAAGTGAAACATTCCTTGTGCTTTGATCTCTGTGATATATCTATCATAGGATATGCAAATTCAATCACAACAAATTTCATATGGGCATTCATCACAAAACCAAATGCCATAAGAAGGTTACATTCACCCCAATATTTATCAAAATTTTCATTCATTTTTTTTGGCCATTTTAACAATGAATTTATCAATTGAAGCTGCACCTTCATCCAATACCTTTTTTATGGTACAAATTTGTGAAAGGAATATATTAGTAGTTGGATACTCAATTCTTGAAATGATATTTGTGAGTTCATTTAAGAATCTTAACACATTATAAACTTTTTCCATTTTTTCCCACTCATCATCCATTGGACAATTAACATATGCTTCTTATCTTTCACTATAAGAAAAAAATGCTTCTCTTAGTTGCAATGCCACAATCAACATAGATTATGTTGAGCTCTAATGCCTTGGACAATCCACTACTTTATGGTAGGTAACTATAACTATTGTACAACATTAACAAATCTTAGTAATCTTGCCTCAGAAGCATTTACAAAGCTCACTGTGTCTCTAATTTTGTCAATAACATGCTCAATGCTCTTTATCCTGTCATTTACAATCAAATTTAGTATATCAACACAACAATGAACATGAAACACTTTCCCTCCAAAAAATAGATTCTTCTTAACTCTAAAGCTATCTTTCAAAAGCTTAATAGCCTTGTCATTATTTGCTGCATTGTTAACTGAGATAGTAAATACTTTGTTTTTCACACCCCAATCATACAGAGCTCTGTAAAATGTGTCTACTATTTCAAATGCCATATGAGGTGGTGGCAAATGCAAAATACTTAGAACTCATTTCTGTAACCTCCAGTTGGAATCAACATAATCCATAGTCACTGCCATATATGATATCCTTTGATTTTTTCATTTCCATAAATCAGTTATAAAACTTATTTTATTAATGCTCTTCAAAGCATGTTTCAGCTTTCTCTTCTCTTTTTCATATACCAACGTGACATCATCTCGTGCAGTAGCACGTGACTACTTCATAAAGTGAGGTGACATGGATTTTAAAACTAAGTTGAATCCAAAAATTTCTTCGATAATAAAAAATGGTTTTTCATTTATTAGCATATAATGAGCAATCGTTTCCCTCGCTTTCTCATGATCATTCTTGAATGTTGTTAACATGCCTCCTTCTTAACTTGTTTGTGCACATGAGTTGTCATTTTTTGTTGGTTGGAAATTAATTTTTTTTTGCTTTTTCAAATCACAAATCCTAGCTAAGCAACGTTCCAAATGCCTTTTAAATTGAGTGGTTGCACATGTAGACCCAAAGAGAGCTTCTTACAATGAGAACATTCTACCTTCCTTTGCCTATTAGGAAGAATCACTTCCTTGAATTAATCCCAGACTTTTGATTTTTTTTCCTCTTCTTCCTCTCAATTGCATTTTCACTTTCCTCGTCCAGTTCTTCAATGTAATTTTCATTATTTCCATCATTCTCTCTTTTATCGTCATTGTCAACATCGTTACTATTATTACAAATCTCATTGTCAATCAAAACATCATTCATCTGCTCACTAGCAATATAAGATTGAGATTGTCCCCTCAACACTTCTATTTTCAACATTCACTGGTTCACTAAGTTCATCCATTGTGTCTATTGGGGTTGATATTCTAAAAACAAATTCAAAAAGAAATGGTTGATATAGCATTTACAAAATTATATTACAAATCATCAAACTCAAACACTAAAGGAATTACATTGACACAGAAAAGGTTTGAGAACAAACACACCTCCTAACACTGGAAGCACAAAAAATAATAAGAAATATAGATTTTAAACCTAATGATATAGAAATGTCTACTAAATGCATTTACACATTCCAAAGTCCAAACCCTAGGCATTTGAAAATATTAGCGAAACATAAAAGATTGATTTGAACAAGACTGGAAGTTGACTACTAAAATGCCATATACTTCTCATATAGCACATTTATTTTTTGATATGGTTAAATTACATAATCTTCCAAAGAGTATTATTTCTAAAATTCCAATTTACCTCATATATTTTGAAAACTATATGACACTTTTTTGGGTGCAAAATTAAAATTATCTTTTGTGTGCTAGCCACAAACTAATGATCATATTAAGTCGGTCAATCAAAGCATCAGAAACTTGCTTCGATGCCTTCTAGGGAAAATAACAAATCTACTATTATGCATTTTTTAGTGCTAAATATGTGTATAATAGTTTAGTAAATAGGTCTATTTGAGAAAGCCCTTTTGAAGATGTCATGGCTACAAGCCCCATTGTCCAGTCGATAATGCATGCATGCGATTCTAGTTCTACTTAAATTTTTGTACAACATATTCATAACATGCATAAGAATATTGAGAAGAAAATAAACTTAAGAAATCAAACATATAAAAGGCTAGTTGATTCTCACATATAAAGAGTTTTTGAAGCAAGAACTGATGGTGGTAAAGAGCGATCAAGCAAGTCATAAAGATAAACTCGCTATATAAAAAAAAATCAGGAGCATGCAATAAACATAGCAGCTATAATTACATGTAAAAGGTCTCCAATAAACAAGATTGATGTGAAACATAATAGGAATTGCAGGAATTTAATAAAAGTTTGTTAATTTTAAAATTAATGTTTCACTAGACTAGATTCTAGGATTTCTTAGTTGTTGATGTGCTTTGGCATGCGGTTACAAACTAGATTAGAAGGGCGATTTAAGATAACGACAAAATTATAGTAAAGCTAAATGCATAAATAACAGAAATCCACAGGTTAACAAATAGAAATTTCACCTTGAGTTCCCTTCACTCTCACTCTTGAGGGTTGTTTTAGCGGAAGAATAATCTCAGCAAACCTAATGACGTCACTAAGAGGCAGAAGACGCCTGTAGTATTGCCTAACGAAAAGTTAATTGGAGAGGAAGAAGTCGGCGGATGTCCAATAACTCGCCACTGTCCGGAGATTCGGTGCTCGTTGATGGCAGACGTCAAAGTGAAGAGGATCCGGTCGACGTAGTCGTCGACAGTGTCGTCGATCTCCAAGTTGAGGTTGAAGAAAGGAGACCGGAGAATATCTACTCATCCTTGAAGATCATACACGAATCCATGATCGTGCTCTGGATCAGCCATTCATGGATAGGGAGGCTAAGGGGATTGGTCATCTTCTTCCTTGCAGATGTAACAAGCATGAGAGGGGGAAGGGCGTAGGGAGAGGGAGGAGCCTTGGTGTGGTCGGCCAAAGCAAGAAAAGGGCTAGGTTAATTTTAGATTTCTGAAATTAAAAGTGGGTGATTGATTAGAGAGATTAATTGTAAAAAACACAAAGGGACAGAGGGGAGAGAGGCGGCTAATTATCTCCTTAATTGGAGTCTTTAATGTGGAAGGAAATAATTAGGAGAGAGGGAGAGAGAGGGGGCCGGCCAAAGGAGGAGAGGGGAAGTGTCCACATATAATGTATGTGGCCCTAAGCATCAAATATTGATTGGAGAATCAAATTTGAATTTTAATTTCAGATTTGGGGTGATTGAGAAATTTCCTAAAATAGGCTTGTGTTAATTTAGAAAGTATTTGAAATTCAAATTCATTTGAATTTGAATTAAGGGATCTACCAAATTAGAAAGCTCTAAATTAGGAAAGCACAAATGTGGAGATTGGAAAATAGAATCATGGGGATTGGGGTTAGCATGGTCGGCGGCTAGGGTTGGCTAAGGAGAGGTCAGTGGCTAGGGAGGGATCGGTTTGGGTGATTTGGGTGGAGGGATGGACGGTGGGGGAATTTGGGGATAGTGGGCCGACGGTTGGGGTTGGGGAAGGGCGTAGGTGATGGGTTTGGGTGGAGGGAGGGAGTCTTGGCTGGACTTTGGAAGGGGGATTGTGGGTTGCCGGCGTTATAGGGAGGAGGAAGGGGAAATAAGAAAATATAATGGATACGAACCGTAAGCCCGGCCTCCACCGGCGGATTACGGGTATTGCTTGGCCCTCTCCTAGGGTTCTCTCTTCTCTCAAGAGCTCAAAAAAAAAAAACATGTGCTGAAATTTTTTTATTAATCAATTATTAACCTCATACAATAGTGAAGACCTCTATATATAGGTCTTAAAATAAAAAGAGATGCAAAGACTAAAGTGCCCTTTGGGCTACATAATGAACTAAGCCCTCATAAGGGTACAATGGTAAAGGCTAAGACACAAAATAAAATAATACAAAAAAATGCCTCATAAATAAAGACTCCGAATCGTAGCTGTTGATCTACGATTCCTCCGATGTAGACGCGCTGGAATCTCCTGTTGATGTCCTCATCAAAGATAACATCATAAAATGAATTTGTGAACTTCTCTGTTTTCAGTTTTTCCTTTGGAATATTTGAAGTAAAAAAATTAAAAAAAGCAAGAATATTTACATCAAAATGTGGAATCTGGCGAGATTAGATTTTGTAGGTTTTAGTTGGACTTGTATAGGTTTTTAAACAAGACTTGAGAAAAAGTGAAGTACAAATTTGAATAAAGCAAGACTATACACATCAAGTTCCTCTATGCCCAAAAGTTTCATAAACTTACCGTCAAAATCAAGGTTTAAAATTGTGCAATTAGGTATTGAGGCATTTTTCTTTTGTGAGGCGAGGCGTAAGCCTCAAGGCGTTTTGAGATGTAAGCCTCAAAATCTAAAAATCGCGTAAAGTAAAAATAAAGATTAAAAGTGATTTTTTTTATATAATACCCAAATAATATGTTAAATAATGACATTAACTTTCTATTGAATTGTGAAGTAACAAATTGACATACATATGAAACAAAAAATTGCACAAGGCCTAAAGTGACAACTGATAAATAGGGCGTCTATTTATAGTTTTTTGAGAGTGACATGACTAGTAAATAGTGAGAAGATCAAGAGTAGGTTGGGAGTGTTTCATATGGATGACCGATATTGATTCCCTTGATCATGGACCGTTTATCGAGCATTTGAGTGTCTTAATAATATCAGAATTCAATGATCTTGGGCTCGTTGGATTTGTCTTGTCGAGCCGCTCGATTCGACTATAAGCATTTCACATTTGGAAATCATTTGATCATCCAACTTATGCTTTGAAACTTCCAATGCGCTTCAGACCCTCGATTTGGACCCATTTAGGCTTATATTGGATTAAATTTGGTGTCGTCAGGTTTGTCTATTCGAGATGTTTAGTTTGACTATAAGTTTGTTGAAATCGGAGTTCGGATGGTCCCGGAATTAATTTTGGAAGTTTCCAATTCAATTTTTCCTTAAGATTCGTGCCCAATCAAGATTATTTTTTGATGATATATCAATTCTATATGGAAAATTTAAGATATTTAAATCTATCACACTTAAGTATTATTGTATCCTTTAATAATATTGAATGATTATTTCAATATTGCACCCACTAAAACTATATTTCATTATAGTCAGTCTTAATTCTTCTAATTTAAAGTCCTATATATTTCAAAATATTTCCTATGCTACTCTTATTTTTTACTTAAATACTTAATGTCTCACTCCTGCAAATTATATTATCCACAAAAAAACATGTATCAAAGCACCTCCGCTTGAATATTTTTTGGAAATATCTCTATAACCAATATAAAAAGATATGAACTCAATTCTAACCCTAAACTTACAATAAGTTGGAAACTCTTAGGTCATTCAACAACTATGTTTGATTTTAGTCAGTGATCCATCATATATGTCTTTAAGAATGCTTATAGAGGTTTGACACACTCTTCTAACAGCAAATCAATTCTCATTGCGGTAGATTATCTGCCTTCTCCGGATCAATTAAAGTCATATGGAGGTCATTTTTATGCTTTTTATACTTATTTATTAGGGTTTGGTCTTAATTGTCTTAACGCAAGAATCTCCTCCATAGTAATACCTCAATAATTGTATTATTTGTCTTAATACCTCAAACAACATTCAATTGGTTTGAGTGGAATTTAAGGGTTCATAAGGTCGATCCTAAATAGTTATTTTTGATTATTATGTAACTAGATATGCATTTTGCAAGTTTTGAGTAAATTCCATGGAACTTGTAATTTTTTATGATGATTGTGAAACTAGAGGTGCATTTTTATAGTTTGCATGAACAGGATTTATAAAACCAATGCCAAATTGTTATGGTGATTGTTAAACTTGAGCTGCATCTTGTAATTTTTTTAATAATCTCATTATTTTTGAGAAAACTCCATGGACAGTTTTTCATACAATCAATGATCCGAACTCAAACACTGAGATACTCAAGGCAACGTTATCCCATTCCCATCTAGCCCACTGTGATGCAAAGATGCATTCCTTTTATTGATCCTATAGGCATTCCAGTACGTGTAGAATGTTTCGGAGGTATGCCCTTTATCTGATACTGTAGGCATTACGCTACAAATTTGGAATGCTCGTAGCCGGAAGAATATGCCAGTAATTCATACTTTCTTGTCTTGGATACACTTGTAATGTTATACATACTGTAGGCATTACGCTACAAATTTGGAATGGTTGTAGCCGGAAGAATATGCCAGTAATTGATACTTTCTTGTCTTGGATACACTTGTAATGTTATAATTATAGGTTTTCTTTTTCTGCAGCTTCTCTCTAAATTTTGTCCCCTTCTCCTTTGTTGTTAGCATTACGGCATGTTTGATTTCTCCTTGAAATGGTAGAACTAGAATTAATTGGTGGTTTCTAACCTTTATTGGGGTTCATCATGTTGGAGTTGTGGATGCTTGGATTTTTCGAAGCTTTTTGCTTATTTTTAGAGACCTGTTTTTTGGGGTTGGTCGCTTGTTTTTCATAAAGAGTATTCTTAAAAACTTTAGGGCTCCAAGTATGAAAATTCACTAATTAAAAAACATGCTTGTTCCTTAAACAGCGTTATAGAAGATTGAAGAAATGCCAATGCTGCGAAATGTTCTTAGAATCACATTTTCAGCCACTTCTTATAGGGAACTAACGAAAGTACTCTAGGAGCTTGATCGACTTTCCTAGTTTAAATTACCAATCCAGGAACTACTTCTCTTATCATGTAATAATCCCCCTGAGTTCAGCTTCCGTTGTTAGTAAAATATCTTTTTTTGGGGGGAAGTTTTGAGCACCAAAGCATAATTTTAGTGGAGGCATCTGATTTGACGTCTTACGTAACAACATCTAATATCATAATCAACTAAACTAACTAGCACTTACGATACAATAAAATAACTTAATTTTGCATGGTGAGAACATACAATAAATTTCACCTGTTTGCTTCAAACGAATAATAAGATGAAAGTGTATTCCATGTATTAAATTTCTTGTGTATATTCATGATAAATTGTAGGCTAGCTCATTATAAAGTGGTCCATTGTTTTTTTTTACTTTTGTGATTGGTGTTACTTAGTTTCTATTGGCAAGATAATTGCCTGGCTGTCTTGCTACATATTAGTTTGTTTAAAGGATTTCTCATTTTGTGAGAAAAAATAATTCTCAGTTGTAGCTGCATTTCTTCACTTTAAAAACATATGTTTGGGAATAATATATTCATTGTAATCATTTAATTGATTTTATGGTATATATTATCTTTCATGATTTGACTTGGCATTTAATTACACCTAAATTGATTTGTGGGAGGATTTTTTTAGAACATACCAAATACAAATCTCGCATATTCGTTTGAATCAATGGGAAAAAAATTACTTTACTCCAATATTTTGATATGTTATCAGAGCAATAAACAATCCCTCCTATACCTGTCATCCCCTTTCCCTCTACCCCCTTTATTACCTGATTCAACCCCTAGGTAGATCTCGTCTTCTTCTTGGCCAGCATCCTCTCCACCAAACTTAACTCATGCAAATGCCTTGCGCACATCTTGATATATTATTGTTTTGCCTTTGCAGATTAACTTGCATAAACACACAAATTATATCTTTGCATTGCTGTTGACCTATTCCACCCAGTAGTGGTATGCTTCCAACTTGCAACCCTATCTTGCTCTGTTTACAAACTAAATCGAATCTTTATACTCTTTGGACTTACACTTCAATTTCTTCTCCCGTCTTTGTCCTCTCTCTGTTATTCTATGACCTCTTAAGTAACCTCAATTACAACCAACCCGATGGCTTCCTGCAACAAATTGTAGCGTTTGTCACCTCTGTTAGCCTTGCACTCACTTATGCGGTTCGGTCTCGTGTAATAACCCACTTTGATCACCACCCACATTCTCATTAGTATCTTGGATTGTCAAACATAATGTATTCAAGGTCCCATATATAAGCAATGCCCAACTTTTTGGTTGGCTGTCTTTCAATCCACCATCAACATCTGCTTACCTGCACCTCATTCTCATAGGTCTTGCCTACCTACCTTGTGGCAACTATCATCACCGACTTGTGCAATCTCTCGCTTCACACTCTATATGATACATGTAATGATATTGTGATTGGAGATGACACTGTTATACTCATATAACTCATATTTATTCCACTTTTTTATCCCTCCCAGTCATAATATGTTCCTTAAATAAAGTCCTTTGTGTAGCAACATGAAAATAATTTTATTTGTGTGTGTGTGTATCATGTTATTTTAATCATGTATCTATCGAGTTTTTACGCATTAGTTGTCATGAAAAATATCCATACACAAGTTGGGGTGTCAATATTTGATCCGACTTGAAACTCGACCCAAAAAATTTCGGGTTTGGGTTAACCCGCTTTGCTAATGGGTTAGGTTCGAGTTCTATTTTCTGACCCATTTCCAATTTTTTGTTGGGTTCAGGTCAACCCGAAATCAACCCCAATCTAACTTGGTCCCGACTCTCGTGCTTGTGCCCGCAGCGCTCTCGTGATGGCGTCCGCATCTTGACCAGACCCGAAACCCGACTTGAAAAATTTTGGGTTTGGGTTAATCCGTTTTGCAAATGGGGCGGGTTCGGGTTCCGTTTTATGACCCGTTTTCAATTTCGGGTCGGGTTCGGGTCAACCTAAAAACCCAAAATGAACCTAAATCTAACCTGGGTCACACCCTCGCTCGCAGTAGTCCTGGACTCCCCCACTCGCGCCTGCTACTGTGCTTGCGCCTGAGCTTGCTGGCATCCGGGGGTTTCCCGCAACTGTGCTTGCTTGCACGTGTTCGTGCCTGTGCTAGTATGTGCTCTAGCCCCCTTCGCTCACACGTGCTCTCGCCTGCACCTGTACGTGCTTCACTGCCTTGCAGGTTGGCGTGCTGGATCGGGTCGACTCGAATTAGACCCGAGTTTTGCAAATCAGGTCTAGTTCGTGTTAGGGGTTGAAAGCGGGTCAATTTCGGGTTGGACTCAAACCTGACCCGAAAGCCCATTTTGACACCCCTATACATAGGAGCAATCTTTTTGATGTGGCAAACTAAAGATTGTGTGTATGAATGATCAATCTTTTTGTTTTAGTCAACTCCACTTGTTACTTCTTCTAGTGTCAAGATCACTTCTAGATTTGTCTATTCGTCCATTTCAATTCTTAAACATATTATTTTTCATTTAATCTAGATTATCATTTTCATTGTCATCAACTATCCATTGCAGTGTGAGTCAATTCAATAAAAGTTGAACTTTTATTTTTAGCTCTGGTATTACATTTTCTCAACATCATATAATATTGTGCTTAGATGTGTGGGCCTCATTTGTATTATCTTATGATGCTTTCAAATATCATGTCAATTTTATTGGCAAATAGAGTGTTGGCTAAGTCATGAGTGGTTGGGAGCCTTCTCTCCTTGTTGCCGATTAGAGCTTGAATGCTCTAATATACTAATTTCTAACAAATTACACTTCGATGCAAACTCTCATATACAATTTATTTATCATTTCGCTAAATACATCTTGTACTATCCGCTTGGAGTAAATTTCATATGCTTATGAAAACTTCATTAGCTTCAAAGCCGGCAAGCAAAAACAATTCAATCCCAGAATTATCATATTATGTTGTGATAATGGTAGTGAATATCAAACTCTTTACACATTCCTATCTGCTACTAACATCTCTCATCGTATTACCCCACCCTTCACACCTAAACCTAATTTGCATTGTCAAAATTGTTTTCTCTCTTCTTATACATCCATTTAACTTTTATATTGAATTCATGCTTTCTCCAAACATTCTACCTTTTAAATTGCCTACCCAGCCCAATATTCTACCTCTCTTCAACATATAGAAAACTTTTAGCTCACCTCCTATCTATTGCATACTTCATTTATTTGATTGCCTCTGCTGCCCATGTCTTCGCTTGTACCCCACAAATAAACTAAAATCTCCCGACAAGCTCGGTCTCTTCCTTGATTGCTCTCACTTAAAGTGCCCATCTTTTCTAGGACAACATCACATCCAACATTTATGTCTCTCACCTTATACAATTTATTGGGCCCATCTTTTCCATTGCATCTCTTTCCTCTTTTAAAAATTAATCTCTCTGTGGTGTCCCATCGTCCTTCCTCTAAGACTCCGTTATACACACCACCCACAATGCCCCGCTTAATGCCATCATTTAGAGCCTCTACACCAAATGAACTACAACAATTGTGATGACTATCATGACATCTTAAATTCAATTTTTAAGACTATATGGTTTATTCTCTATGTAATAGTCAACTGATGGTGGTCTTTCCATCAATAAGGTATCAATAATGCCTTTTTAATGACCATTTTTTGAGGATGCTTTCATGGCTCAACCCTTAAGCTTCATCGACAGAGACCATCATTCATATGCGTGAAAGCTTCACAATGTCTTTTATGGCCTCAAGCAAGCACCTCATGCTTGATACCATGAGCTGCACCAATTGCTAATTGCTTTTTGATTAGCCAACACTCTTTTGATATATAAATCTGACCTCAACATTGTTGACACCCTCATCAATCTTCTAGTTTATGTTCATATATACATGTTAATGGTGCAAAATAGTGCCCCGCCTAGGCTCATGGTGTGGCGCACCTGCCGATTTGCTTTTCGTGGCACACTAGCTCAAAATATTGCGTGTTATTTTCTTCATATACGAGCAATAGCGTTCGGCGCAAAGTGCAAATAACACATAGCAATTTTATTTTAGGGTATTAAAATTAAAATTATAATTTATGTTTTTAGTTATTAAATTTATCATTTATTATATAAATTAATATACCTATCCCTAGGAACAATTTTGCATCCACACACACATGGAATAGGAATCATGCGGCGTCGAGCATTCGGAGGCTATAGTTCCTACTAATGGTCTTCAATTAAGAGTTTGAAGGTGCGGCGCTGATCATTGAGGCTACGAATATGGTAGTTGTTGAAGTCAAGCAGATAGGCATTAATTCCAGTTTCAATAGCTTCGACCTTTCGCGGTTCTTTGAACAAATCGGTGGTCGTCTTCAGGAGGGGTACGACTAAGCTTCACACTCGACTTAATGATTCATGTTGGCATTATTTTTTTTCCTATTTTTTTAGTGGTGGGGTTGATGGAATAATATTGTAGATAAATAAAATATAATTAGTAATGGATTCAATGAACATACATTAGGAGTGAAGTGTTATTTGGTATTCTTCACGCTGTAAGACAAAAGAACACATGGTCACTAGGTATCATTGTTTGAGTAAAATTATAATTTAATATTGAGTAATATTTTGATATTTGAATGATAAAAAAAGAAATTAAATATTTCATGACTTTCAGCTAATTGGTGGCTAGTGTATGGCCAAAGAGCTCCACACTTATAAAGTTTTACAATCAAAATCTTACCCTAACCTATAGTTCATCTGGATGTGAATGTAATTGGAGTATATTTGAACATATAAGTATAAAATAGAGTATGTGTTGATTTTCGTGAATGTTTATAATGTAGTAATTTTAATAATATTTCAATTGCGGTAAATCGTACTTGCCACAAATATTTAATTTATATAAAATATAATAGGGCATTTATGTGCAAATGTAAATATCATGACGTGATCTTTCCTATTTCTTTAACTGACATAGATGATGCAAATGCGTGGCTAATAAGAAAAATGGATGAGTCGGATAAAGAAAATGAATTGGCTGTTAACAAGAAGATTTAACATAAGAGTACTGTTGCAAAAGCCTCCTGTTTATGACAAAAGTTACAACATTCGAGAGCAATCTAAAGGCAAATAGGAGTCTTAATGTAGAGGATTATGGAATAAGAGGCAATGCTGATGAAGAAAATAAGCATTTTTGACTTTTGATGATGATGATGACTTCTAATAAGACTAGATTAAGTTATTGCAAAACTAATAAACTTGGAAAAGTGATTGTAATATTTTGAATTTCGAGGTATTGAGGTTTTGATTATTTGAACTTAACCATCACTTTGGTTGTTTTTATTATTATGACGATTTATCTTTCAATTTAATGGTATTTCCTATTAATACATATATTTTCTTATAATTATTTTATATTATGAACCATGTTTAAAATAGTGTCACGTCGTGCACCATGCGTTATGGCTCCACGAGGAATTTTGCTCCATGGTGCGCCATTCTTCTTTGACAAACATCATAATCACAGGTAGCTATGACATTGTTGTGTCACATTGTTATTGGTCTTGTAATGATTTTCTATTAACCTTGGTTCACTACACTATTTTCTTGGCATGGAAGTTATTTTGCATCCATATGAACTTATTTTATCATAGTGTCGATACATCCTTGATCTTGTTGCTTGCACTAAGATTATGGATGACACTTCTGTGACTACAATTTTGCCACCACAATTATGCTCAGTCTTTACTTTGAGCATGTGCCCATAAATTTGAGAAATTATAAAGTTATTATGTTTAGTCTACACTACTTAGCTCTTACTCATCTAGGCATACTAGCTTTCACAGTAAAAGGTGTCTCAATTTATAAATTGCTCTTCTATTGATCATTGGAATGCAAAAAAATATCTATTTCAATTTCTATTTGACACCATCGATCATAACCTTATTCATCGTGAATCACTACTTCAACTTCATGTATTCTCTAATGTTAATGTCAGTTATATATATATATAACCAAGATAATTTTATTTCTACAATTGTGTATTTTTGGCTAAAACCCCATCTACTGGGGTGCTAAGAAACAGAGTATCATAGTTTGCTTTCCCATTTAGGTTGAATATCGCTCTATTGCCACCATCTTTGTCGAGCTTTGTTGGATCTGCTCTCTACTCACTGAACTTGGCAATCACCTTCCCTAATCCCCAATGATTTATTTTGATGTTGTGGCCTTCACTCATCTCTATGCAAAACCTATCTTTCACTCATAAATGAAATATGTAGATATTGATTATCATTTTATCCAGGAATAAATTCAAAATGGTGCCCTTCATGTGTCCCATGTTTTGTTTGAGAATCAACTTGTGGATGTTCTTACCAAATCATTGTGGTACATTCTCTTCTCTACATTGAATATCAACATTGTACTGTGCGATCAGAGCTCTATCTTAATGGGGCATTTTAACGAATAGTGCATTATTTAGTTTTTGTTGTTGCATATATTCCTTTTAATGATTTGATATGCATTTAGTCAAGTCTAATTTGATTTTTTGTGGGTATTATTTATAACCTACTAAATATATTTATTTGAGTCAATAGAAAAGAAATATATTAAACGGATATTCTGATATCATACTCTTAAAATGACCGAGCCTAGTTTTTGAATTACTCTGTAAAATTCAAGCAAATGGTGTTTCCTTGTGACGGAACAATAGATGTCATCATCTACATTTTGCATAAGTTGACATGTATTTTCTTAGGACCTTTGTGCGCTACCTTTTTTTTTTCTTTTGTTTGATGTCCCTGAATCATTCATTTATCTTCCATTCAAAGCACCCGTTTAATGGAATTAATTTTTTTTATGTCCGTGAGAATAATTTATATAATATTGTTATAAACTTATTATTCTAATTTACAGTTTATGGAGTGGTTGGAAACAAATAAACGTCTTGAATATGGAGAACGTGAATATGCATCTCGTCTAGATCTGGTTGCTAAGGTTCAAGGCCTTCAAAAGGCAGAAAACTATATTGATAAAATCCCCAAATCCTTCAGGGGCGAGTTCCTTTATAGAACTCTTTTAGCCAACTGTGTTGCTGCTGTTAATGTTAAGAAAGCAGAAGAAGTATTCAATAAGATCCGGGATCTTGGCTTCCCCATCTCAACCTTTGCTTGCAACCAACTAATATTGCTTTATAAAAGGGTGGACCGAAAGAAGATTGCTGATGTACTTAAAATGATGGAGAAGGAAGATGTTAAGCCATCTCTCTTCACATATAGGCTTTTGATAGATACCAAAGGGCGCATACACGATATATCGGGCATGGAAGAGGTTCTTGCAACAATGAAGGCAGAAGGCATTGAGCCTGACTTATATGTGCAAGCTGTAATCGCAAAGCACTACATTTTTGCAAGTGAAAATCAGAAGGCTGAGATATTATTAAAGAATATTGAAGGGGATGACATCAGTAAGAATCGTGCTGCCTGTAAACCTCTTCTTACTCTATATGCCGCCCTTGGGAAGACTGATGATGTAGAGAGAATTTGGAATGTGTGCGAGCAAAATCCCCGATTAGAAGAATGTTTAGCTGCCATTGAGGCCTGGGGCAAGCTGGGAAAAGTGGAAGATGCTGAGAAAGTATTTGAGAAAATGATGAAATCATGGAAGCGACTTTCTTCCAAATATTACAATGTTCTTTTGAAGGTTTATGCTAATCACAAGCTTTTATCTAAAGGGAAGGAATTGGCAAAGAGGATGTCAGATAATGGGTGTCGGATTGGCCCTTTGACTTGGGATGCGCTGGTGAATCTCTATGTGGAGGCTGGGGAGGTTGAGAAAGCTGATACTATTTTGCAGAAGGCTTCTGAACAGAATCAGGTCAAGCCACTTTATAACTCTTATATTTCTGTGTTGGAAAAATATGCTGGCAGGGGTGACATTCATAATGCGGAGAAGATATTTCATAGGCTAAGGCAGATAGGTTATGTTGGTAGGATGAGGCAGTATCAGTTATTACTACAGGCCTATGCAAATGCCAAAACGCCAGCTTATGGGTTTAGGGAGAGGATGAAAGCAGATAATATTTTCCCCAACAAGACTACGCTTGCACAGTTGCAAGCTGTTGATGCATTCAGAAAGACACAGATTTCAGAGTTGCTCGACTAAGTTTTTTTCTTATTTATCTGCATTTTTAAACGAGGTAAATTTTTAAATAGTTTTGTTTTGGAAGATGGTTTAGATTGTTTGACTACTGCTAAATGCCTAGTATTTCTGTCGTCTAGAATTTCCTTGGTCGTCATCGAGGAAATTCTGGTATATTGTGGAATTTATGCCATTGGATATTTAATTTACTACTATGTTCAAATTTTGTAATCTTATTGGCTTTCCTTGCTATGATATATTTTTGCCTCGACTTAATATGCTATTTTTTCTGTATTTGAATCATTTAAATATATTCCATCTTTCGATTATTTGATCTAGTATGACCAATATGCTTGTATGTTTTAATTTTGTTATCATTTACCAAATCAGGCTCTTCTTAATTAAGCTCTTGAGTCGGCATAACTTTCTTGGAGATTTATTTGCACATGGGTTTAGTTGAGGAGTGGCTTGCGGGAAGTGCTCAAAGATGTTTTGGTTCGTTTTGATTACATGGTCTTCTATGTGTTGTTATTGCTCCAGTTGTATAATTATTCGACAGCTCGTAATTGCTGGGCTGATCTCTATTTTGGTTTCTGGTCTTCGATATATTCAGGCACACAATTCTTTAGAGAATGTTGAATCAAAGTTAGAGAATTGATTTTAAAAACTTTGCTGAACTCCTTTAAGCAAAGAATATTCAATTCAATTGAACTTATGAAGCACAATTCATAAAAAAAATATCTCAATTCAATGTGCAGGAATTTTTCGTTAGATTCTAGTGAGTTTGCTTGACTTTTGACCCCTTTATTTAGAATTGAAGATCAAGGCTGGCGTTACAAAATTGACAATTGAGTGTAGTAGGATAGGATGATCCATTGTGATTGTGTGGTGGGCAACTTCAATGACTTGGTGGGTTAGAAGTTATTTCGAGCGATTAAACTGGTTTTATGCTACAGAATAATACCCTATGCAAATACTTTGAGCAAGTTTTTAAGGCGAGAACTACTTGGTAAGTTGATGGGTTAGCCGAGTAAACTCAACAAATTGATTAGTATTCTAGGTGAGCACCCCTTGTGAATGGACAACATCTCAAGCATCTAGGTTGAATGCAACAACCAAGTGTTAAGGAATAAATTTAAGGCTAGCTCTTGAGCAATTTGTCAATGAAAGTTCCAAGTTGTTAGTGATTTAAACTGATTCAATATTCAATGATTTTTTTGGAGATGAGTTAGGCTGCATCTTGACAAACCCAACCTAAACTGATGTAGAACATCTTATGATGTGGAACATCATAATTATAGACTACCTTAGGAATATCTTATCTAGTTTGTTATAAGTTTTTCTAGAAGATTCTATAGCTAGTTTATATAGATATGCATTGTAGAAGGAGGATATCAATGAAATATTATTATCTTTAAAGCTTTAGAAGCTTGTTGTGTCTCTTTGTTCCATGGATTGAGAAATCCCTTCAAGTAGGTCCAGTTCTTCCGACGATCACCACATCAAGTTAGGCTGCATCTTGACAAACCCAACCTAAACTGATATGGGACTTAGTATGTTGTATTAGTTTAAAGTCATGCAAATAGATTGATTCCATGCCGATTGCAGCAATCCTTTCACAAACATCCTTCATTTGTTTGCTGAAACATTTCAAACTCCTTGTGAATAGTTAACTGATTTTGCTTTTGCTTTGATGGAAATTTCATAACAAACTTGTTGAAATCAGGAAGTTTGAGAGGGAAAAAGCATACTTTATTATACAATATGCTCCTTATTTATAGATCTATACAAGTTCTAATGAAGAAACAAATAATTACAAAATAATTGCTGAAATAAAATCTTTCCTAATTCAGAAGTCTAGATATGGAAGGTATTTAACGTGATCCAGGCGGGCTTCCCACAGATCATTGTTCATGGTCATGGGATCGGTCTTCCGACGGAAGGCTGAGATTTAACACTCCCCTCAACCTGGAGAATATAGATCTGTCATTCCCAGCTTGGCAATTATTCTGAGGATGACAGAATTGTCCAATCCTTTGGTAAGGATGTCTGCAAGTTGATCCTTTGATGATACATGGTTGACACTTATTAGACCACTGTCTAATTTTTCTTTAATAAAATGTCTGTCCACTTCTATGTGTTTGGTCCTGTCATGCTGGACTAGATTGTGGGCTATGTTGATTGCTGATTTGTTGTCACAATGTAGTCTCATGGGCTCATCCCACTTGACCTTTAAGTCTTCTAGGATTATTTTGATCCATAGTAGCTCACATATTCCCAAGGCCATAGCTCGATATTCTGCCTCTGCACTGGATCTTGCCACCACATTCTGTTTCTTAATTCTCCATGTAACTAGGTTACCTCCAAGAAATGTGCAGTATCCAGAGGTAGATCTTCTGTCAACAGGTGATCCTGCGTAGTCAGCATCCATGTATACTTCTAGGGTTATTCCGCAATATCTCCTAAAGAGAATACCTTTTCCTGGGTTTTCCTTAAGGTAGTGCAATATCCTGTCTACCGCTTGCATGTAAATCTGCTTTGGGTTCTGCATAAACTGACTGACCATACTTACAGCAAATGCTATATTTGGTCCAGTGTGGGAAAGGTAGATCAATTTCCCTACAAGTCTCTGGTAGGCCCCTTTATCTACATCTGGATCTTCTCTAGCTTCCCCCAGTTTAAGATTAGGTTCTACTGGTGTCGGTGCTGGTTTACAAGCTAATTTACCTGTTTCTTTCAGAAGATCTTTGATGTATTTCTGTTGTGAAATGAAGATTCCTTTGATGGAGTGGGCTACTTCAATTCCGAGAAAGTATTTCAGTCTACCAAGGAATACCAAGTTCTTTGATGTCAAATTCCTTAGTAAGACTTTTCCTTAAACTAACTTTCTCCTCTTTGTTATTTCCAGTCAAGATAATATCATCAACATATACTAATAATATTGTGACTCCCCCTGAGTCTGAGTGTTTAAAGAATAATGTATGATCCCCTTGACTCTGTCAATACCCATTAAGGAGCATGAATTTAGAGAATCTTCTGAACCAGACCCTTGGTGATTGTTTGAGCCCATATAGAGCATTTTTTAGTTTGCACACCCTGTTACCTTCAGATTTTTCCTTAAACCCTAGTGGTATTTCCATAAATATCTCTTCTTCCAGATCCCCATGCAGGAATGCATTTTTCACATCCAATTGTTTCAGATGCCAGTTGTACTTGGCTGCTAGTGAGAGTAGTATTCTGATAGTATTCATCTTGGCTACAGGCAGTGGCGGAGCCAGGATTTTTTATCAACGGGGGCACAAAATTTTGACTTTAAAATACCCTCATACTTTTCATTTTAGTTTGAAATTCACATTATGATTTTAATTTATTTTATTATTATTTTTTAATTATAAGAAAAAAAAAATTATGCTAATGAAAAAAAATTTATTATCATACTCATCTAAATTAATTTCAACACAAATTTATTAAAACTATATATTATCATACTAATCTATTTCAACTATTCTTCTACCGTATATTTTTATATCTAATTTAAATAAAAATATAACTAAAAAATATTTTACAACGAGTAATAAATATTTTAAAAAATTGCATCTTTTTATTATAAAAGTATATTAAAAATATATAAAAATATATAATAAGCATATTTTAAGCTACTTGATTTAAATTTAAATATAATTCTTCTCAAATGTAATTTGTTGACTTTAATTACATAAATCTCCTATAAATTAAAATTTGGAATTTTAAAAATATAAAAAAATTTGATGAAACTTTAATTTTAAAAAGAACTAGTAATGTAAAAATAAAGAGAGAAAAGTAGTCTCATCTCTCATGGAGAGAGAGAGAGAGAGAGAGAGAGAGAGAGAGAGAGAGAGAGAGAGAGGAAAGAGGGAGAGCTAGGGCTAGTGGGGGAGGTTGCCAGCTATAAAAACAAAAAGGCAAATAAAAAGAAAGAGAGAGAGAGAGAGAGAGAGAGGGAGAGAGAGAGAGAGAGAGAGAGAGGAGAGTTGGAAAGAGAGGCTTACAGCCAAGGAGCTCCCAATACAAGAATTTTTTTTTTTTAGGGGGGGCACGTGCCCCCCTAGGCCCCCCCTAAATCCGCCCATGGCTACAGGCGCAAAAGTTTATTGGTAGTCAATGCCATATGTTTGAGTGTAACCTTTTGCCACCAGTCTTGCCTTATATCTCTCTAATGTGCCATCAGCTTTATATTTTACTGAGAACACCCATTTGCAATCGACCGATTTTTTCCCTATCGGTAGATTGACGATCTCCCATGTATTGTTCTTCTCTAGGGCATGCATTTCATCTTTCATGGCATTTTTTCAATTTTTATCAGATAAGGTCTCAGAAATATCCTTAGGAATATGGATATCTTCTAATGTAGTCTGGAAATTTTTGTGTGAGGATGAGAAGTTGTTGAAGGATATGGAGTTATTTATAGGGAGGTGGTGAGCTTACCTTATTTCCAGGAGATGGTTCAGATTCTTGGATCTGCTTTGGAGCACAACTTGAGCTTGTACGCCTGGAGTAAACCTTCCCAAATCTAATAACAGCTTTGTCATTTGTTTCCCTATCTTGGGTTTCAGGTGGATTGGTTTGAGGTGGTGGAGGAAGGTCAAGAGGTGTTAGTTCGTCAAGAGGTGTTAGTTCATTTTCCTCATCTTCCTCAAGTTCAGTCTCCCCCTGAAGATGAGATTTTGAAAAATAAGAATTTTGCTCATCAAAGGTAACATCAACTGAGACAAGGATTTTTCTTGTGGGTGGATGATAACACTTATAACCTTTTTTGAGTAGTTGAATAGCCAACAAAGATGCATTTGAGTGCTCTTGGATCTAGTTTTCCTCTATCCTGGCTGTGAATATGAACATAGGCAGTGCATCCAAAGATTCTGGGTGTAAGATTATGATGGGTTCGAAACTCGGGGTAAAAAGAGGACAAAATCTCCATTGGAGTTTTGAACCCTAGGGCTGTTGAAGGTAGTCGGTTTATGAGATAAGTAGCAGCTAGGAGGGCTTCCCCCCAGTAGGATTTGGGTGTATTGTAGTGAAATAGGAAAGCTCGGGTGGAGGCTAGAAGATGACCATTTTTTCTTTCTGCAACCCTATTTTGTTGTGGGGTGTGAACACAGGAGGACTCATGGATGATCCCTTCACTCTGGAAGTAGGAGGAAAGGGTTTGGTTGAAATAATCTTTAGCATTATCGGAGCAAAATCTCCTTATTTTTACCCCGAATTGATTTTTTCATAACAAACTTGTTGAAATCAGGAAGTTTGAGAGGGGAAAAGCATACTTTATTAGACAATACGCTCCCTATTTATAGATCTATACAAGTTCTAATGAAGAAACGAATAATTACAAAATAATTGCTGAAATAAAATCTTTCCTAACTCAGAAGTCTAGTTATGGAAGGTATTTAACGTGATCCAGGCGGGCTTCCCACGGATCACTGTTCATGATCGTGGGATCGGTCTTCAGACGGAAGGCTGAGATTTAACAAAACTTATGATTTAGGTGAAGTTCTGATCTATCCATTTTTGAGAACAAAATAAGCTGATTCTCATACGAGCTTGCAATGAGAAATGCTCTCTTCTAATCAAGGTATTAGTCAAATTACCAATTCCGAGAGGGATCTCAATATTTTTTTCCTAGTGCAGTTAATAAGAAGACAAAAATCGGCGTTGTATGCTATAATCAGTTGATGTGACGTTCAATTAGATTCCAATTCAGCACCTCGTAGCAGCTTAAAATTCAAAATTTAGAGTCAGGCATCCAAGGACTGTGTGCCCACCATTAATAATAATTTAATCACCTTCTATCCAATCCTCCATTATTCTTGCCGAGGAAGGTCTCGATGCCTGTGATGAAGAAGCATGCGCGACTACAAATAGCCATGGCTGGAGAAGCTTGAGAAAACACAAGACAAAGGCAGAGGTGAAGATACAAGGAGGAGATCAGTATCAGCATAATTTGACATGGTAAATATTTACAATATTATTATTATTATTATTTTTGATGTTTTTGCTGTTAGTTTATTATATTTTAATTTTATGTCCAATTTTGTCTGCTTTTCATGTGCAGGAAAGTAAAAACTTAGGCTCTGATTCAAAAATCATTGAAGTCGATGACACAGTTGAGAAAAATAAGGAAGAATTAAAAGAGAAGAATGGGGAGGATGAACTTCCTCAGTGTCATCATCATAGTTCCGATTCTAGTTCCAAATCTGGCTCAGGAAGTGACTCCAATGATAGCTCTAAATCACGCTCTCCAAAAGTATATTTTATACTTTTAATTTCTCAATATTTATTTTTTGATGGTAACAAAACTACTAACTTGTTTGATTCTATTGAATATTGATCCAAATTAATAAGGATGAACCAACAAGATTATGAAAATTTTGTAAACTCCATCATGAAAAAATTGTTCTCACTTTATTCTAACTGAATCTTAAAAATAGTTATAAAGCAAAAATATATCACTTATGTTAGTAAAATGATGCCAACAGTTGGCGGAGGAATTTTTTTTTTTCGGGATATTTAGACCAATTAAGGCAGATTCATACATCGCATACATAAAAACCCAAGACCTCTTAGTTGATAGCTGAAGCTCCCAACCAACAGGCCAAGGTGAATTGTGTTTGGCGGAGGATTATACTTTTCCTTGGGTGGACGTCATGTCAATTGTCAAAGTCATATATTTGAATGATAGCATCAACCTCAACGTTCTAAAAAAAAAAAAAAAAAAAAATTTAAGTAATGCTTACGCATGAAAAATAAAGGTAAGGTATTTACTAGCATAAAAATATACATTTATTCAGATAATGAATTCTTTTATCATCAGTATATTTTCTTTAAAAAAAAAAAATAAAGTTGAAGAGAAGAGACAACATTGACTAGGGTTATTTGATGCTCTATTTTATGCAACGATTAAGCAATATTTAGCTTAAAAGCTGTCAAAGAATCTTAAATTTTATTATTTTGATAAAATCTATTTCAACCTTATTATTGATTAAATATAAAATTTACTAAATCCCACCGTTACTAAAATTTAACGAATCTACAAGTCTCTCTCTTAAAATGTTTATTCATAAAATAAATAATCAAATAATATATCACATTTTGCAATTGTAATTCAAATAATTTTAAATTTTAATTTTTCCAATATTTAACAGAGGATTATCAGGTATCTTATTGTAGACAAAATTTAAGCAAGATTTAGCTCAATTCATGCCAAGCAAAAATTTGAGTAATAATAGAATATCATTTAAAAAAATGCGACACATTTAATTAAATGTAATCACATTATTCTTTAAAAATTGCGAGCATGCGTGACATAGTTAATTCTTTTTTATTTGGTTGTCATATTAAAAAAATTGTAATCACTATAAAGTAATCAGACATATTTTTAACCGCATAATAATAGAATACTAAACAAAATAAAGAAAAAAAATTAAAAGTTGCTAAAATATGCCTCTAATAGATAATAATAATAAAGAATAAAAATATAATATTTAATCAGAATTTATATTTAAACTAAAAAGACTATGATTCAGAATGTTTATAATACATATACATTAGTCTGAAAGAAGAAAAATTAAATCACTAAGAAATATGTCGGTTCTATCTAATTCGGAAAACAGGGATATAATGAAGAAAAATCCAAGGAGAAAGCTCATGTGAAGAAGAAGCACAAGAGGAGGGCCCTTAAAGGGAAGCTGAAAGAGAAAGCAAGTGAAACAAAAGATGAAGGAGCACCGGCTAATAGTGATGAAGTCAACAAGCTTGAATGCCATAGCGATTCCAGTTCGAGTTCAAAATCTAGCTCCAAATCAGCCTCGAGCTCTAAATCTTCCTCCAGTTCTAAATCCGTCTCAAGCAGCAAATCTAGCTCTGACTCTGGTTCGAAATCCGGCTCGGATTCGGTAATTAAAATCATTTTTCTATGAGCATGTGCAACGCAATTTATTTTATTTTTCATTTCTTTTAAAATTATATTAGATACTGAAACATTCCCAAGTGAAAATCATTTGCAAGAAAAAAATTGATCTAATCATATTTTCTTCAGAAAACTTGCAACTAATCAGCATCCTGTTGAACAGGGAGGTAAGAAAACTAAATTGAAGAAGAAAGGGCTGAAGAAGAAGGCAAAAGAAAGTTCTGCTGAAGAGGGTAAAGTGCCAGAAAAGAACAAGCTCACAGAAGCTGAAGAGGAAATTGAGGCGAAGGGTGCAGAGAAAGCAGAAAATACAACAACGTCAAAGGAAGAGAGCAAGGGAATATCAGAAACGATCAAGGATGAGCTTCCTGTTTATGGAAAGAATGCGGTGGAAAAAACTACTGAAACTTCTACGGAGGGCAACTAATATACACTATATCATGTCATTTTTATAAATATGAAGGCTTGTTATACCGTAAAAGATGTGTGAATCTATATGTTTGTTTTATGTGGCATTACTAAGTACAAGAGGCAAACTGACAGCCTATTCGTGTGCATGAAATATATATGAAATAAAGTTTTTTTTTTTTTGGGAAAAATTGGGGCAAAGCCCGTATATTTCTATACCAAAAGGAAAAGGCCTACAAAAAGCAGGCTACAAAAACAACAAAGAATAAAAGAAAACAGAAACAGAAAGCCTCAAAAACACAGAGGACCCAAAATGAAAAGCAGAAAAAGATCAAAAATTGGATCAGAAACAGCAGAGAGGACTTAGGTAACTAGGAACCCGCCAGGGACAGGCAAACGCATCAAAGCATGAAGCTCAACTGTCCCAGAGAAGCCGAGAGTAAAGTCGAAGAAGGTAGCCCCGGTTGCCAAACGAGCGCAGCTCAGGCAGAGAAACAGGGTGCAGAAAAAAAAAAACATGCCAGGCCAGATGTTAGACCGCAAGAGCTGGAGCTGGGCCATCCAGGGGCACCGGGCGAGTTCCTAACATCATTGTCCTCCAAAATTCTGAATTTCTCCACAACCCACGAAGCAAGAAGGAAACGTAGCCTGAAGCATGGGATAAGATTTCCACTTAGAGACTTTGAGAGTGATGGCTACAGAAATCCTCCTGCACAACTCAAAATGGGACACATGCTTCCCACCAAACCTTCTATCATTTCTTTCTCTCTATAAGTAATAGATAGCACAGCAAGTAACAAAATAACAACAATTTTTCCCAGCAGCATGGAGAGTGGTAATGTCCTCAAAAAACTCAAAAAGTTGCAGAGAGGAAGGTCGAAATAGGAAAATGTTCAAATCCGTGAGGAGAGTGGAGATGACAGCAAAGGAAAAGTCGCAAGAGAAGAACAAGTGAGCACAACTTTCATCTTCCCAAGAGCAGAGAGGGCAAGTGGGATTTATAAAAATTTTCTTTTTTGCAAGAGCATCAGCAGTTTTTAACCCGTCATTCAGCATAAGCCAGGAGTAAGAAGAGAATCTAAGTGCGGCCCGTTTATGCCACACAAATTTAAACCATTTAGGTTTTTGTAGTCCCACAAAGAAGTGCAGCCTAAAATTCTTAAAGGAGGGATTATCAGCATGCCTCCAAATTAAAACAGGAGAGGTGTGGCCCAGAACCGAAATAGAGGAGATGATTTGTTTCACCCAAGGAGGGAAGCAGTCCGGGAGATGCCAAGAACCTCCAATGATGTAATTTCCAACAGAATCAGGTAAGTCATGCCTAGGGTTCATAAGATCAGCCAGCATTTTCCCGTTCAACCAAGGGTCCCAGAATAAGGATAATGTGCAACCTTCAGCTGCAATATTGAATTTAACAGACTCTATCATTTTGCCAGCCACTTGATGTATAAATTTCCAGAACTTAGTAGATTTCGGAGGGGGAGCCATCCAAGGGGATATGTATTTGAACTTGAGCCATTCAAAAACCATGGAATTAGAGTTATACATTCTCCAAATAAAAGAGCATCCAAAACCATGAGAGAGGGAGGGGATGCTGCAAATTCCAAGACCACCCAGTCCAGTAGGCAGGCAAGTATAGTGCCAAGATATCTGGTGAAGCTTTTTGCCATCAATGGAACCATGATAAAGAAATCTTGAGCATAACCGGTCAATGAATTTAATGCAGGTTTTGGGTATGATTGCGCCCCTAATCCAATAAGCGATCGTATTAGCAATGGTAAATCGTAGGAATTGAATGCGACCTGCAAAAGAGAGAAATTTTACTTTCCAACCTGCAAGTAGAGTAGAAATTCTACTCAGTAGAGGTTGGAAGTGAGTAGGATTGAGCCTTTTAGAGGAAACAGGGAGGCCCAGGTATTTGAAGGAGTGCTCAGTAAGATTGAACCCAAGTATGTTCATAATATCCGAAGCAGCAGGGGTGTTCTGAGAGAACAGGATGGAACACTTGGAGTTGTTGATGTGGAGGCCAGATGCCAAAGCAAAGTCAGATAAAAACTTTGCTAACTCCAAGGCATTCGAAGTGGAGGCGACCTCAAAAACTAAGACATCATCGGCGTAAAGGAGGTGGTTGAGGGAGGAAGAGGCATAGGGAACACCCAAAAAAGGCCTGGAATCCAGAGTACAAGAGAAAGCATCCATAAAAAGGGCAAAAAGAAGGGGGGGATAAGGGGCAACCTTGTCTCAAACCGGCAGAGGAAGTGAAAAACCCCTCAAGAGCACCATTTATACAAACAGAAAAAGGGACATCATAAACACAACTCCGGATCCAGGAGATGAACTTATCCGAGAAACCTTTCACTTGCAGTCTAGCGATGAGAAAATCCCAATTAACAGAATCAAAAGCCTTGCGGATATCCAATTTCGCACATAAAAACTTCCTGGAGGGAGAGCAATTAAAATCCTTTAAAATTTCATTAGCCAAAATAATGTTGTCCGTGGAGATTCTAGTGGGGATGAAACCAGCTTGACTTTTATGGATGATGTGGGGCATAACACCTCTAAGACGGTTGGCAAGAATCTTTGCAATAATCCTATAAAAGACATTACAAAGAGAGATAGGGCGATAATCAGAGATGTAGTCTGCATGGGGGTGTTTAGGTATAAGAGTTATAGCAGTAGCTTTAACACACTTGGGAAGATGTCCCACATCAAAGAAATTCTTCACTGCATTAATGACATAGAGGCCAATAACATCCCAGGAATTTTTATAAAACTCAAAGGTAAAGCCTTCAGGGCCCGGGGAAGAGTTGGAAGGCCCGGCAAAAACCACATTTCTGATCTCCAGGTCAGTGACAGGGGCCTCCAAAAGGTCAAGAAGATGATTAGGGATAGGTTCTCCACGGGAAAAAGTGACCTCATGCAAGTTCGAATGAACTGGGGGTTGTACAGGTTTTTGAAGTGCTCAATGATAGCATTAGTAATCTCAGGAGGGGAAGAGAAATGCCCCTGGGCCGTAGAAATTTCTTTGATTCTAGAGAAGTTGGCTCTAGTTTTAATGCGGGCATAAAGGAACCCCAAGTCATCTTCCCCATTTTGTAACCACTTGGTCTTAGCCCTTTGGGAGATCCAGGAGCACCAAGCCCCATTCAATAAGGAAATGTTGGCGTTGATATCTTTCAACAAGGCATTGAGGCGAATATCTAACGGGTTGCTTTGAATGAGGTCTAAACAATGTTTTTGCTTCTTGTTAAGATCCATAAGCTTAGCTTTGAGGAAATGATCATTAGCCCAAGATTTCTGCTTGAGAAGCAACTTGAGGCTCCTAAGCTTACCATACAGGTTGGAGATAGGGCTACCATTGTGATGAGTGGCAAAAGAAGAGATAAGAGCATCCCAAAAGTCGTTCATATTGAACCAAAAGTTTTTAAATTGAAATCTGCAAACCGACGGAGAGTTGTCAGAGGACTTAAGCAGTAAAGGGGAGTGATCAGAAACATTTGGGGGGGCCACCATATAGTAAGAGTAGGGAAACCTCTCAAGCCACTTTTGATTAACAAGCATCCTATCAAGCTTGATGTGGATAGGATCATCCATACGCCCATTGAACCAAGTGTATCTCAAACCAGTCGATTTAAGATCAGTTGTACCAGAATTAAACACCCAGCTATTGAATTCTTCCATTCTGCTAAAATGAGCAGGATTACCGCCAGATTTATCTTTAGGATCTCTGTAACAATTGAAATCCCCCATAACAATCCAGGGGATGGAGATGTTATCCGCAAGAGCCACAAGCTCATTCCACAAAGGGATTCTCTCAGTAGAAGTATTATCAGCATAAACCACCAAGAGGAGGATGGGATTAGAGTCTTGGGAGAGGAGGGTACCATGGATCAGCTGAGGGTTGGAGAGAATAGGAGTAAAGGAGATAGAAGAGGGGTTCCACTTCAACCAGATTCTCCCAGAGGAGGAGGGGCTAGCATTGTTGCAACTGAGTTCGTTGGTGAAAACTTGATGGGTGTTGATGAACCAAGGGTCATTAAGGGAAGAAGGGGAGAGTTTAGCTTCAAGAATGCAAATCATATCAAGTTTATGATGAGTAATCAAGTTCCTACAAGCCAGAACTTTATCAGGTTTGTTAAAACCCCGGACGTTCCAGCAGGCAATAGAGGGTGTGTTCATTTAGACTTGGAAGGGTGTTGTGCCTTCTTGGCACCTTTGGCTCTAGTGGTTTTGGCATGTTGGGTTTTTTGGGAGCGGCCCAAATTGGGAGAGCCCTCAGGTTGAGGTGCGGATGTTGAACTCTCACCCTGGAAAACAGAGTCCACCAGATCATCCGACTGCAAGAAGGAGAACTTGTTGGGAGAAGTGGGTAAAGTAGAAGTCTGTCTGATCCTTTCAAAAGTGGAGATGAGGGCACTTTGAGGGGAGCTAGTGTGTAAGATATCAGGGGGAGGGATATGATCCGATGATGAGGCATCCTCGAGGGGTGAGTTTAAGTTAGGGATGGGGTCATCAGTTGGGGGAGACACTAAAGGGTCTTGGGAGGGGGGGAGTGTTTGGATGTTTTCAGGTGGTGTGTCGTGGGGAGGGGAGGGATCAGGAGGAGGGTTAAAAATGACTGCTGCAGGGGGGTTGATAGATGTGGCTGGTAAACTGGCGTTGGCGAGAGTAACCGAGGAGGGGAGAAGAGCCGAAGCTTTTGGGGGGAGGGTAGAGTGGGGCTGGGCATTCCGAGCACGGCTGGTGCTCCTCCCCCTGTTATGAGGCTTAACATGGGGTTTCGGCTGGGGGTTTTTGTGGCATAGGTTAGAGGGGTGGACCAGCGAACCGCAGCCAGAACACAGCACATGTTTCCAATCGTAAAGGACCTTCAAGGACATGTCATCCCCGTCCATAGAGATCGGTATTTCATCGTGCAGAATAGATTCATTGTTAACCAAAACACAAACACAGGCAAACGTTAAACGAGTTTTCCTAGCCGTGAGGGCATCCACCGCCAAAGGGTGACCGATATAACTGGCAATCTTAGAGATGCCCATAGGATTCCATACAGCTAGCGGGAGATCAACAATCTTAATCCAGATAGGAATAGAGTTACATTCTTTCCTCTTAGGTCTAAATTTTGGTGTCCATTTTTGAAGTATAAAAGGTCTCCCAAAGAAAAACCACGGACCACCCGTCCAAACAGCATCAAAATCTTCAGGAGAAGAGAATTTAAACAGGAAGAACCCATCATTGAGAGATAAAAGTTCAACCGAACCTTTGATTGACCAAACCTTCTTGATCGCATTTTGTAGGCTCAAATATGTCGGACGTGGACCAACCGAGTATCCCACCAGAGAGAGGCTCCAATCCGGCACTCCAAGGCCCAGATCGTCCGCGGAGAAAGGAACCCTAGCCGCAGGGTTGATGAAGGAGACATTAAAGTTGCTAGCAACCGGATCATGGTTGGTAAGGTTCGAAATGAAATTTAGGGGAGAGGGGCCGGAGGCCGAGGGGGCCACCGAACCAGGGAGGAGAGGGAAGTCTGTAAGGTAAGAGGAGGACGACATGAAGGTGGAAAGGGGGCTCCTCCCCACGAAGGAGGAGCAAGAGAAGCCGGAGGCGCAAGGCAAAGGAAGGAAACCCTAAGCTGGAGGCGCAAGTATTTGGTATCCTGAGGCCAACTATTACTTATATGAAATAAAGTAAATGATGGTATTTTTCAGCATTCTGTGTTTAGAAATTTAGTTCGTCTATTTGGAAAAAAAAAGTGTTCCTCTCATATTTTAGAAATTGGTTTCCAGTGGAATAAGCAATAGTGATGTCTTCCTCATCTATCTCTACTATCCTTCTTCTCTATACCACAACTCGAAATCATTGAGACAAGACTAATAACTAGAGTGCCGGCATCCTATTTTAGGCAGGATTTAAGCAAGATTTAGCTTATAAATACTTTCAAATTTTTTGTTTTTGACAATTTCAAGTCCTGTTATTTTGATAAATCCGTTTCAATCCCCTTACTGATTAAATCCAAAATTTATTAAATATTGCCACTCATAGGATTTAATGGATTTAAAGATTTTTCCTATCATAAATCTTTAAATCTTGAAACAAATAGGCAAGATTTACAATTGATCAATATTCAGCAAGATTTCATACTTGTCATGCCAAACAATTTTTAAATTTTAATCATCTCAAGATCTACTAAACCGGGATTCATAAAATTTAATAAATCCTATCTGTACCCTAACAGCCCCTATTGATGTGATAAATCACAACGCAGTAAGAGATGTGTATGAAAGAACCTCTCATGTCCTTAATCAGCACAACCAGTCCCTAACTTTCTTCCCTTTAGCCACAAACTTACCCGCATTGTTCCTATCTATCTTCAAAGGACTCTTCAACTGAAACATCATCACTGAAACCAGCTTCTTGAGAGGAGACTCCCCTATTATTTTGCTGTGCTTGCCAGATCCACAAACAATAGAAAACTCCAAAGGCACAACCTTCCCTGCAACGAAACAACTTCTAATCTTTTCCATCCACAGTAATATGATCACATAAGCTGACACTAGGTGAAGTCCATGTAAATCCAGTTTCACTTCTGAATCAGACCAATCCAACATAGTAGACAAAAGAGGGAAGTTAACTAACTCTCTTAACAACAATGACTCATTCGAGCAAGGAGAAGACTCATCCACTTTCCTGTACAAGGCCTCAATGGAAGGAGGCAGAGAGGAAACATTTTTTGTTATCATCACAATCGTAGGACAAGAGTTCAGAACAGAATTGAAAGTTCGAATAGAGAAGCCAACACCAGATTCTCTCATTTTCTGAATCCATGAAACCATCTCTGAGAACTTTCCATGATCTCCATAACAGGAAAGCACCGTGTTAGCAGATAAGGTATCGAGAGCCATACCGTTCTCCTTCATTGATTCAAGAACTCTAGTCATCTCCGCAAAGGCTCCAACACGACCATAGGCTTGCAACACCTGCCGGAACTCGAATGGCGAGGGCTTGAACCCTGCCAAACCCATTTCCCGCAGAAATACCTCGGCCTCCTCCGGCATTTTCATCAAGCACATTCCCTTAATCATCGATTCGTACGGTCTCCTCCCCGAAAAGGGTATCTCCTTCAACCGGGCGTAGGATCTGTGAACTTGTACCTTCAATCCTCGATCTGAGAAAGCGTCGATGAGTTCGCAGTGGAAGAGAGCGAGATCACGCGGGAAGCGGAGACCGGAGGCCGATTGGGAGAGTAGGGTAAGGGCATCGAGGGTGCAATGCTGGTCCTCGAGGAGAGATATGAGGGAGGCTGCGAGCTTGGGGTTGAATTGAAACCAAGGGGCTTCGGATAGAGTTTGATAGAGATGAAGAGAGAAAGGGGAGGAGTGGGAGATGAGAAAGGAGAGGGCTTGAAGGGAGGTGGATTTGGAGGATGAGGCGACGAATTTGCGGACGAGGCGGATGGCGGCGGAGGAATCGGACGCGGTGGAGAGGGAGGTGAGGAGGCGGTGACAGCGCTTGCTGGCGCCGGCGGGGAGCGAACTGCGAGGGAAGCGAAATTGGGAAGGGAGAACTGAGCCGACCGCCTGCATGGAGTACTTAGCGAGCGGTCAAACTCAACCTTTTGGATAAGTAGCGATACACTACCGCTTTAAGAAGCTATTAGACAGTTAATAAATTATGGAGAAAATTTTGCTCAATAAAAATTTGGTCATATGAATATTAGAATTTTCTTATTTTTTTTTCAAAGATTAACTTATACTTGCTTTCAAATTCATTTCACAGATTTTATTTTTAATAAACATCACAATAAAAATAATATGTATTTATCCATAATTTAATAGTGAACATTTCACACTTAGCAGGTTTATATTCATTAATTTCTTCATTAATAGTCCTTGACATGCCCAATTTTGACTCCTCTCAATTAAGCACTAGATGTATTACTTAAAGGTCAGCAACCAACTTAAACCCATTTCTCACCAATATTCATCATGAATATTTATAAGCATGGTTGAGTGGATATAAAACTTATCTACCTAGATTGTCACAAAATATAAACCACTCTTAGCGGGTATCCATCAAATTCAATACAATAATTTATGCAGAGGCACATACAAAAGAAATCATTCTTACCTCCGTTGGTTGCTCGCAATAGTCCAATTTCATTCAGCACGAGGTCATGGCTTATTGGGGCTCCTCTTGAGAGCGAGTTGGCGTTGTCGATCCGACTAACTTCGAAGCAAAAATACCACCTAAGGAATGACACTCGTCACAATGATAACCTGACGAGCTCCATGTAGTGCGGATACTCATCTAGCGTGTCATTCAATAAGGAGCATATAATCAGAGCTTGAAGTGGAGACTATCTTTATCACAACCCAACCCGACTAGACCCACATATTTGACAAGTCCTATTATGTTGGCTTGTAATAGGAAAACCCCTGAATCTAAGTTTTGGAAAAAATTTCAGAATCTTCATAAAAAAATTTAAACTTCAACAATAATAATAGAGTTGCTAACAAAATCCAAAATACTAAAAAGGAACTCTTCAAAAAAAAAAAAAAAGTCTTTTCATTTATTATCAAAATGCATATACATTTACAATACATGACTACATATAGAGCTAAAAAAAAAAAAAAATTGGCCATAACTATGCAAAAATCACAAGAAATAAATACCTTTACAGACTCAGATCAGATCTTGACACTACCACTCAACAGGACCTTTCCGCCTATCAGATCTTGAAAATAGAAGACGAAACAACAATGAGCTAACATAGCTCATCAAACCACTATTATTATCACGCCCCATAATCTAAATTGAAAAAAAAATCTTTTAACTTTTATATAACAATCAGGGCATTCTAATTTCTTTTAATAATACAATATTAGCAGAAACAAAATCTATTGATTAAAATATCAATATACATCTATAATCATTATCCAAAAATCAAGCCGTGAGTCTTACAAATTTTAATACACCATATGCCAACTCTTGACTACAAAAGAATATCTAAAGACTAAAAGAAATAAAACAACAATAAAACTTAAGGAATTCTGTAACTGATCTGTCTCACACTATGGGCTCCGAAAATTCGGCCCAGGCCTCCACCCGCATTTTGCTTTCTTCTGGGGGAGTTTTAACAGAATTAAGTTCCAGGGTAAATTTTAGAAGGGCAGATGGGTTTGCAGCAGAAACAAGTAAAACACACAAACGAAAAGATCAAACATAAATTTCACCCAAGCAGATAATCATAGAAAACTAAAGTGTAGAAAGTAATCAGAAAGAGCACACCAGATTTTTATAGTGGTTCAGTCAACTTGACCTACGTCCACTCCTCGGAGCCTCCCCTCTGGGTATTGCACTAAACCAAAGTGACTCTCCTTCTGCTCCCACAGCAAGGTAGAGAAGCCTGTACAAAAACTCCTTTCCACCGACACGGTGAGGCAGAGAACCTAACCTCCTTTCGCTTCCTCCTGAAGCAGGCAGAGAACCTCAGACTCCTTTCGCTTCCTCCTGAAGTGGGCAGAGAATCCCAGATCTTCTTGCGAATGATCCTCTCACAAAGAACACCAACACGATGAAAGATGACGAGTGGAGAAAACGACTCTGATCGTTGCTTGGAGCAACCTTCGTGAATCCCTCACAAACTCCCCCTCACAAGATCCTCTCTCTCTCTCCCAAACTCTCTCTCTCTCTCTAGGGTTTCTCTGGAAAGGAAAGTAAAAAAAGATTTTTCTTGTTGAAAGAAAAAGATCTTTTATAGGAGGGCTCAAAATTTGCCCTAAATCTCAACTGGTCGGCCAAGATCATCCAGGACGATCTATAGATCATCCTGTACGATCAGTTCAAAATCAGCTGTTTCAGCCTAGACGATCAGTAGAAAAAGTTGTTCATATCGTCCCATACGATTCTACGATCGTCCGGGACGATTAGTGTAAATTGAGGAATTTCATCCAGAAGACCACTTTGGTCGTCCAGAGAAACTTGTGCTGGACGACCTAAAAATGACTTGATCGTCCATGACGATACGGATATCGTCCTGTACGATTAGTTCAAATAGTGGCAAAATCATCCTGAGCACCGCTCTGGACGTACAGCTGAAACACACTAGACGATTATGAATGTCCAGGATGATCCTGTGATTGTCCAGAACGATATGATCGTATCAATCAAATATTAATTGATGTCCTTAATTACCAGACTAATTTAGGCATGATTGTACTGGATCATCCAGGATGATACACGTATCGTCCGGGACGATCAATCCAAATATCTAAAAATAAAACTTGCCTAACTTAATCTGACGGCTGAGAATTTCTGATTTGAGCCTACCGTCCCGTACGATGTAATGATCATCTAGGACGATCGGCTTAATCAGACAGACTTAACTTGGTCACCCTAATTAGGGTTTTTATTTTTACTTGATCGTCTAGGACGATCTGAATATCGTCCAGGGTGATGTGAATATCATCCATGACGATCTGAACAAAAATTGAATAGAAATTCCAATTCACTCAAGCTCTCCCCCTGAGTGTGTGTGTGCAATGTTACTTAGCTAGGGGATTAATTACATTACAATTGACTCAAGAAAAGAAAAAACAGTACATTTAGACACACTTGGACCCAATCTTGAGTTGGCTTGAGTTACTTTTGATCTTTTATACCTGAAATGGATTAGCCAACAAAAATAGAATACACACATGTTTGTCATCATCAAAACTAGATTTGTAACATGGGGAGCATACGGGCTCTGGCCATACCCATAATATAATGGTGCCATTTGGTGGCGACCACCTGGTTCAGAGGGCCCCGAGTCATAACCGTTTATCTTGCAGTGCCATTTGGCGGTGAAACTGCCGGTTAGAGGACTCGTACCAAGTTTTTGCTGGCAGGAGATTGTTTGAAAATAGATCCTAGTGATATTTTTGACCAGGCATTAGCTCTTTGTGAGCTGCAGTTATTTTCAATTTGTCCACCCCGGCAAACTGTTGCGGAGGGTGGATGGATTTGCTTTAAGTGTTTGATGATTGGATTTCAATTTTAAATATTTTGGAAATATGATGTTTCTGGAGATTTGGGTTTTTGGGTGTTTGGATGACATTTTAAAATATTTGGAATAGACCCCTCCGGTTGAGATACACATTCAACACGGCCATCATCAGGGTGTATGGGGTCATTTCCATTCATGGATTAAACCTTATCGATTCTATCAAGCTGTCGATAGAGGATCGAGTTTCGTAGGCTTTATGCCTTTGTAAGTGAATTCTCTTGATTATAGGCATTGAAGGCCTAATATGAACATATAAAACAAATATCTCGATCGACCTCACGACCGTATATTTATTTAATAGTCTGAGCCGTGTCGACTCCTATCTACCCGTATAGAAGGATCGGGCTCGAACTGGAGTTCACTTATTAACCCGCTAGCATCCCTAGACATCACGTGTGTACCAATAACACTCTTGTCGGGGCCCATACGGGTGTTTGGGGGCATTTTATAATTTATTGATTGAACCTTATCAACTCCTATCTACTTGCATAGGAGGATCGGGTTCAAATTTATTGACCCGCGCAGCATCCATAGACGTCACGTGTGTACTAATAACACGCTTGTCAGGGCCCATGCGAGTTTATGATACATCCCCTTATGTGTACCTAAGTGTATACAAATTACGGTGCATGTGCGGAGATACATTTTTGGGATATTTGATGCTGATCAGCAATGTGGGAAATCACCATTTAAATGCAGCATTTTGCTTGGAAGCTTATAGACGCCTTATGTCTGCTTGTACGAGTGTTGCAGATCCGGTGGCGTTGTATTGGGGCTTCATTTGAGGACTCGTACGCCTTCTGTCTGCTTGCATAGATGTTGCAGATCCGGTGGCATGTTAAGTGTATGTCGGGTTTCCTATAGAAGCTCGTAGGAATTTGCATTTATTGCATTCTTCATACATTTCATTGTAGTTTTGGTCCTTATAATACATCCACTACTGCTGCAGATAGATGTATTCATTTGCATATTGAAGTTAACTACAAGATACTGCATTTACTGAAATCATTTTGTATCTACTCACAGATGACATGTGATGCATACATCCGTATTCGTAGGGGACTTGTACGTATTGCAGATCTTTGTCTTTGCTTGCAAGTGACACCTCGCATGTATATTTATATGTGTAGGGGACTCATCGTACATGTAGCATACTTCCCGTCATTATCTGCATGCGAACCGCATTTGCTTGCATGTACATCACATTTATCATAAGTTTCATATTGATGATACAAGTTTATCATCTGTGTATATTCTTTTTGTTCTTCAACCATGCATTTCATCAAATGAGAGTTTTAGCTTCTCGCTCTTCATCTTAAGTTTTACTCCGTATAGTTCACTTTGTATACTGATTGACATACCCACTTGCACATCAATTTATATATGCATGAATCCTTGTACGCTTGCCTACATAACTTTTATTACTGCTAGGGCTTCATTCTTCATGATTGCATTTGGAGTTCCCTGCTCAGCACAAGTCCCCTTCTTGTCTATTTATGTTTGATCATTCACTAGAAGTTTTGCATTACTTATGCGTGGGTTATGGTATACGTTAAGCTTTCATTTGCTTGAAGCTCCCTCCACCATAAATCCCTTGATACGTCTTTATGAACTCCCTGCATATGCTTGTAGGTGGATTACTACCCGTTGGAGCTAGCACTTTGATTGTTGTAATCATTATGAATGAGTTGTAGTATTGAGGGAGCAAGTCATGCTTGAAGATCTTTGTTCAGCTCAAGTCCCTTGTTAAACTATTAGTATTCACTTGCATGCATTAAGAGTTCATTCATCATGAGTTATATTTGATTGCTGACATTCACTTGAATGATTCATGTTCTTAGTTATTTACTTGGTGCTCAAGTTCTAGTCCGACTTGCTGTCATTTGTCCAATGTAAAGTTCAAGCTCCTTGTTGTTTAAAATTGATTCAAATAAACTCAAATTCCTTTGCACTTGGTTCAAATTTGAGTTTGAGTTCTCTTGCATATGATTCAAGCTTGGATTCACAAGTTCTTTGTAGTCTTATTCAAGTTCTAGTCAAAACTCTTTGAAGTTTGGATTCTTTGTCATTCAAGTGAAGTTCAAGTCCGAGTCCCTCTATAGTCATATTGGGTTCAACTTTTGAGTTCATATTGAGTATCTCTTAAGAAAGCGTGTATGGGTCTTCAAATGTACCTGAAAAGAAGAGCCGTTGTTTCCCTGCAGGTACAGAGCTGCGTACGGGTACTTAAGATTGTCCCCACCACGCTAAAAAAAGCGTGCATAGGGCCTACCCGCCTCGCCATAGGTGTCGCACCGGGTTCCCTTCCCACCACACTCAAGAAAGCATGTATGGGCGGTTTGCCGGCCTGACACAAATGTCGAGGATAAGATTTTGGGTGATTACCCGTTCGTTGTAGGCACCGCACCGGGGCCCCATCTAACCACGCTAAGAAAAGCGTGTATAGGAGGTTTTTCGGTCCACTGCAAACAACGAAGTAGGCTCTCGGAGTTTTAGGTTCAGAAGTTTATACCTGACGACCAACGAGGTGATATTTACACGTAGATCGAGGCATGAGAGAAGAGAAGGATCTCTTTTCTTTCTTTCTTCTTTATGATTTTAATTATAATTAACATCGATTAATTATAATTATATTTAATTAATGGTATTTACTTATAATTAATTAAACTAATTAATTACATTTATCAAAATTAATTAAAAATAATTAACTTCAGTTAATTATAACTAATTAATATTAATTAACCTTAATAAGTTATAACTAATTAATAATAATTAAAGACCATCAATTATAATTAATTAAAATAAACTTTGATTAAAACTAATTATGATTAATTAGAATTAATTATAAATATTTAATCAAAATTAATTATAATTAATTATAATAACTATAATTAACTGAGATAATTACAATTAAAATTAATTAAAATTAACTTTAATTAATTCAACCCTTAATCTCTCTCCCCCTCTCTCTCAGCAGTAGATTTAAGGGATCAGACCGAAGAAGTGCTCGAAAGGGGAAAGTTACCTTTACCACAAGCAAGCTCCTGTCAAAATGTTATAACTTCTGCTCCGTCAGGAAGGGAGAGCCGTAGAGGGAGGCTCGCAGTCAGCAGTGGCTTGATCGACTATGGGAGGGCTTCACTGCAAACGAGCCACCGTGGTTGCTTCCGATCAAATGTCGTTACTTTCAATCCGACCTTGAAGGGAACGTCGTCGAATGAGCAAAGTCGATCAGTGACGAAAGAGTGAAGTCGTGACTTCCGATCCAATAGAGGGCGTCGTCGAAGGAGGCCACGGTCTAGGGTAGAGGGATTTTGCGAGTGGGAATAGCAGAGTTTGGGATTTGAAGTTTCTCGCGTGAGTAGGAAGCAGCGAGCGAGAGGGGATTCGTCTCCTATTTAACGATGAGGCACATCATCATTTTGAGTCAATTTTGCGGAGAAGTGATAGATGCGTCGCCGAATCAGGTACAAACAACTGTAGCAAGTGGCGGGCCTCCGGCAGGATTTAAGGGTATGCAAACTTTTTGCTTTTTTTTTTTAATTTCTGATGGTCAACACACACTCCCAATCCTCTTCCCTAACATGAAATCATTTAAACCTCATATAATGAGCTAAAAAGTTTAGCAGACCACTACAATCCTATAACTGAACTCAGAGCACGTTCAAGAAATAATATGAATGTAATCACTCAGTTATAATAATAACAATCAATACGATTATGAATCTGTTCAGAAATAATAAAACTCATGCAGTAGCAGTAAAATATCTTAAATAGTAAATTAGTACAGATATCAAATAATAAAATAGTAAATAATCATTCTTAAATCTTACATCGTAGTAGTGCTATCCAGTAAATAAAGGAATTATATAAATAAGTAAAACTGAAGCGTGTATGAAGACTGTTGAAATCCAATAATGTAATACTATTAGTAGATCATATAACAATATACACATGATGTTCAGTCATTCTATATTAGTATCAAATTAGTATTTTATATTACATGCTCAACAACTATATTACATGCTCAATAATTATTATAACGTGTTAAGTGATCATAAGTTAATAAACAATAAATCAATAACAGTAACAATAATAATAAACTAACGACAGTAGACCAGTAACAATGCTAGCGAATAAATAACAATATCAGTATTGGTAAAATATATAATAGTAATAATAAAAAAATATAATAATAGTAAATCAACATAGTAATAATAAATCAATACAATGAATGCATCCCAATACTCACATTAAATAAGTAAAAAGCTCTAGCTTGCTCGATGTTTTTCTAGCAATCAATTAATCGATAAATTAATAATTATTGGCTCAGTAAACAAAGTTGTCACTTTTTGCCTGTTAGCATAATAATCATCTCCTTATAACTCTCAATTAATAAATCACGTGAATCAGTAAAGGATAACTCCAAACAACATTATTTAAAGGACAGTCCGTCGATCCACCATCCTGTACACGTTAATCAATCTCTAACCAACATTTATGAGTAACCAACCTTTACTTATTAATATTATATAAATAATAGCGACCATGTATCATCTAATCACATATCAATATTCATTCACTATGCTTGTAACAATAGTAGAATCAGATTAAAATGTTAAAATCACTCTTATTATTAAATCATATAAAATATAATAACTACACTTTTAATCCATGAAATTATGAAATCAAATAGTTTAAATGTCCAGAATAATTAGTACTACAATATACCAAAAGTTGTACTGTGAAAGTTTATGAAATCGGAAGAAAATGCTATAAAAATCATTTTGGGAGGAATCAAATGGTAGAACTCAAAATATCTGAAAACAAAAATAGAAAAGAAGTCACATAATGATTTGAAGAATTTCAGTAAAAGCGATGAAGCAAATTAGTAGTAAAAAACCAAGCTTTCTCTTTCCTCTCTCCTCCTTCCTTCCCTTTCTCTTCTTTCCTCCCATGGTAAGCCATGGAGGCAGGTAAGGGAGGGAGGAGCGAGTGGCAAATTTTGATTTAATTATATATACAAATGTGTTTTAGTGCTTGGTGCCGCATCACTTGCTAGACACAGTGCCACAACACTGCATGTAAATAGGGTTGCTCCGCTGTATTGCCCCTCCAGGCACTACTGCACTAAATTAATTTCAAATTTTCTCGAGACTACGACACCAGGGCACTGAAGGACCTAGTGCCGCAACACTTAAGTTCAGAAATTTTAGAAATTTTAGAATTTTCATTTTAAAATAATTTCTAAAATTTTTACAATGTTATAATTAGTGATCTAAATTTTTTATATATTTTTTATCAAATATTCAAAAGAATAATTAAATATAATATAACAAATCATTATGCTAAGCAAAATAATAATTACAATTAATCGTGATTCAAATAACAATACTAGATAATAAACTAAATAAGAATTTCATATGAACTTCATATATCTCAGAGTAGAAGGTAACATATTTCTCCTTTCTAAGACAAAATTCAAAGATTATGGCCCTTTATGGCTCCCAACAAATAGAATTTCCCCCTCTATCAGACATAATCTAAAGATTCTAGCACATTATAACTCCCAACATACATAATTATAGAGAGTTCCAGATCCCCTACATAAGATAAAATCTAAAAGATTCTAACCCCTTATATCTCATAACAAACATATTTCATATCAAAACTCACATAATTCATTGCAATGTAGAAATTCATACATAAATGAACTCAGAATAAAATATCACAATTTGACACAACAGTAGGTGGCATAATACACTATTGTATAAAGTTCACTATTCTAGAACATACCAAATTACTAGGGATTATACAGAATATCATTTTAAGACTTTAATTATACTACAACCCTATTTTATGGGTTTCATATTATTTTTCAGATAATTAAAAAGGCACACATTTTAAAATACCCAATGTAAACTTTTAGAAAACCCCTAAATGTTCAAAACTAATATCTCTATAATATATAGAAAGTTATACGGTGAAAGTTTAACAGTTAAAAAGTTATCCTATTTCTCGATTACTAAAATATAAATTTAATAAAAAAATCTAAGATAACTTCATATTTTTGAAAATTGAGATAGACATAGTATGACCTATCTCGATCTGGATAATTCTCAAAACTAGGTCAATAGACGAACTGACTCGAATTGGCTCAAAATAAACTTTCTCTCTCTAAGATCTCTCCTTTTTCCTCTCTAAGCTTGCTTCCTAAGAGAAAAATGATCAGATGAAATAGTAGAAATGGATATTTTAATATAAAATTTCACCTAGCCCCATAGAGCCACATGTGCCTGACACGACGCTCCTTTAGAAAACCTATAGTGCCGTAGTGCCACCCTAACGTCTCCACGCTGCATTAATAGGCAATGAGGCACTTCCAACACTAGTGCCGTGGCACCCAAAGGGGAAAACTCAGATTTTCAAATAGTAAACCAACCCCTGGGACCCTTTAAGGACCTAAATGGTCAAATTGACTATTTGGACCTTTCTAAACCTTGAATCCACCTCTACCAGACCCCATTCATCAAACTAAATATGTTAAGCCCAAACCCTGTCCCTGGGTCATCCTGATTGACCAAGTCAATCTAGGTTGACCAAATCAAACATTAAACATTTATGTATTGAATAAAATCCTAGATGCACTCAAATCTCATTCAAACTTCTTTAAACATACCCTTGATAATTTGGGTTGGACTTGTCACCATGACCCAGTCATCAGTTGACTTGGTCAATTGAACCAAGATTTGGTCAACTCAAGTTAATATGGGTCCTTTGAGGATGCATGTTCAAGTTCAATCCAATCAAGGCTTTCAAACATTTAAGACCATCCAACTGCATGCCTTGGATATCCCCAAACTCTTATGAATTAAATCACAATTAATTTGACCAAGTCAACTCATAAAATTTGGTCAAACCTCTCTACATATGTATTATTTCAAATCATACAATGCCTCCAACCATTTAAGACCATTTGCAACCTCTCCTAATGACTCCTAGATATTATATGGTTGCCACCTCACTTGTGTTTGTTTGACTAGTCAAACAATCAACACAAGCCTTTAAATGAGTCAAAAGTGGTCAAACTCTATCTAACATTGATCCCTTGCTTCATTCATTGAACCCAAGGCATCCAATTAGCTCATTAAAGCCTTCTTATTGCCACCTTAGCAGTCCAAGTGGCTTTAGACTGGCCAAACAGTCAAACCAAGGCTAGGGAGGGGTCAAACTTGGTCAAAACCCCTCTTAAACCTAATCCCCCTATCTTAAACCCTTCCAGCAGATGGAGGCTACTCTAGAACTTTCTGATGCTATTTCTAAGCCCTTGGATCATGATTAAACGGCCCCTATACCCTCCACATACTCATGTGGGGACCAAGATGTCTTTCCACGTCATGTGTCCTCTTGTCCTTTGATCCTTTTCTCCCAATAACTCTCATGACAGATGGCATGCATCAAGGGTGCCCCCAAGTTAATCCTAGCCACCCATTCTTTCAGAGGGTAATTGAATATAACAAGACTTCAAAAACTAGCAAATTCAAGCATCTCACCTTCTCTCACTACCTCAAGTCTCTCCAATCGAGTTCTCTATTTGTTTTAGCTCTCCAGAGTTTCCTTAAGCCTTTTTGATCAAAACTCAGTCGCTAGAATCTTGCCAGCGATGATCCTCCGGCCACCCTAGCCTCTAGTCCGTCCAACCTCTATTTCCCGAAGATCCGGCACGTTTCAGACAGTAATTTCTTCAGGACAAACATGCATGGACAATCTACAAGCTCAACTAACCAAAGACCTTTCGAATCCAATGGTTGGATTAAGTAAAAAGGCTAACCCTAATTTAAGACACCTTAGTTAAAATAGCTTTTGTTAAAGAACTTTTTAACCCGTAAAAATCATTCCCCAGTGATGTACTTCACGTGAGGATTCTATGTTTAAAATTTCAAATTAAATGATTGAGCCGATCTTTCAAACAAAGCATTTTATCATTTTAGGGCTCGGGTTAACGCTATTTCGAGCCATGCAAAATCTGAGCCGTCGATCTTTTGATCATTGACGTAGATCTTATCATTCTGCCTCTCGTTTGAACCCCATGGTTCGCTTTGCCATTAAGATCTTCTGTCTGGCACGATCACGACCCTTCTTTCCAAATGGCGGAGATCCACCAGCTGGCAATGCGCGCTGACGTGGTTAAGTTAAATCGTGTCGCACGTGCCGCCATTATAATCATTGGTAATGATTACGTGGCGGCGCAATCATTAGCAATGGTTGCCCGCATTTTGGATCAGTGAGTTCAGAATACATGTCCAGTCCACCGTCGCAGCACCGCCGTTTCTATTTTAATTAATTTTAATTAACTTTAAATATATTTTAATAAATAGAACATTTAAAAAATTGTTAAAAATTGATTAAAAATCAGAAAAATACATACTTTATATCAAATTGCTTAAAATTTAAAATCCTTTTAATTAAAATTAAAACTAACTTAAAAATATTTTATATATTTTAAATCTTTTTAAATATTCAAATATTACTTTTAAATATTATTCACTTAAATATTAATATAAATATTTTTTTTAAAATTCAAGTTTTTCATTTTAAAATACCTTAAATATTTAGATAAAATATTTAAGATATTTTATTTTAAAATTAAATTAAATTAAAAGTATTTTGTCAAAGTAGTTTAAATAATTTGAATACTTTATAATTTAATTAATATTTAAATTAATATTGATTTAAATATTTTCAAAAATAAAAAATTTTATTTTAAATATTTTAATTAATTATAAACATATTTTAAATATTTTAAAATTAAAATTTAATTCAAAATATTTAATATAATTTAAGTAATTTAAATTATTTAAATATTTAAGTAATTAATCAATATTTAATTAATTAAATATTTAATATTTTCAAAAGTTCATAAATTTATATTAAAATGTTTTAAATAATTAAAGAATTATTTTAAGATATTTTAATTTGAAATTAAAAATTAATTTAAGATATATTTGTTTTTTTAAATAACTTAATATTAATTAATTATTTAAATATTTAATTAATATTTAATTTAATTAAATTAAAATAATCTTGAAAATTTAAATAAAATTATTTTTAAAAAATTTCAAAAACATTTAATATTTAATTTAATATAAGAATTATTTTAAAAAATTAATCAATTTTAAATTAATTTAAAAATACTTTTAATTACCTTAAACATTAAAAATTCAAAATAAATTCAATTTAAATCATAAAAATGCGTATAATAACTTAAAATTTTAAAAATTTTAAATGTTTTAAGTTAAAATTAATTTCAAAATTAAAATCTTAATATATTTCGAATACTTTTAATTCTTAAGCATCTGATATATAATTATTATTTGATTAGATGTTAATTCAAATAATTTAAAATTTTATAAAATTTACTTTAAATCATCTTTGATCTTTCATAACTTATATGAAATTATTTTAAAATTAATTTTAATGATATGTTAAATTTTTTAGATTTCAAGATTTGTATGTATATGAATATGTATATATATGTATATATTTTGAAACCCTACTTTAAAATTATATATGATAAATCTTTGAGTGTTTTAGTGAGGTTCTAGATATTTAAGCATAGATTGAGCTATTTGAATAGAATTGATGGGGATGATTAGTGAACAATCATATCTTGATTGTTCACTGATATAGTCTTTAACTATATGTCTTATTTTTAACCCTTGCATGTTTAGGGTGCACACACTCACTTAGTCTTAGGCTCTCCTAGATTTAGGGACTTGATTGTGATTGTATGTGCATTCATGTGCTGGTTCAAGGGTTAACAAAATATTAATTTGAGCCCACATAACTTAGTCACCTTAAGGATAAAAATCAAGGACATATGTCTAGAGAACTTAGATTAATTTTAGAAATTAGGATACACTTTCTATTGGCATTAAACTTGAACCATTTAATCTTAGTGACATTCTCTATCATAGGGAAATTTATCACTGATTGTAAAAGTCATTAAATCCCTTAATTGATTTACTTAAGATTAAACCCTTAATTAAACCTTAAAACTTCCAAAATTCTAATAAATCAAAATTAAATCCAAAAAATACATATAATACCTTAAACTAACCAAAATTCAATTTCCAACTTAAGAAAATTAAAATCCCTTTGATCTAACATCAAATTTAAGCTTAATTTAATTTTAATTAAAAATTAATATTTAATTAATTTAATTAATTAAAAATAATTAAAAAATTTAGAAAATTCTTGAACATTTGGAAATCACTACTTAGGTTATTCTGACCTTTGGAGTTGATTTCAAAGGAGTTGGGAGTTCATTTGAAATAAAATCCTTAAAAGCCATATAATTAAGCAATTTTCAAAAATACAAATGAATATCCAAACTTCTAAAAATCATAACTAATTCTAGAAAATTCTAAATTGGGCAAACTCAAAGGCATTGGACTCCATTTGGGGTCTAATATTTATTAAAAATATAAAATCACAAAAAATAATTCAAATTAAAAAAGTTAACTGTTTGGTCCAAATCAGTTTAAATTCAAGTCAAAACTTCAAACATACATAACTAAATGTAAAAATTCAATTCCAGCAAACTTATAGTCTAATAATTCATCTTTAGGTCTATTATTTTATAAAAATACTAACTTTTTAAAAATCAACTTCAATCAAAAAGTCAAATTTTGACCCCTTTGATTAAGGCATTTAAATAATTCAAATAATTCGAGAAAATTCATTAATTGCTTTAAAATCCAAAAAATCTTAATCCAACTTTAAAAGCCAGCAATCAATCAATCTTAATCAAAATTCATTAACTTTGAAATCTTAATCAAATTAAATTAGTTAACTATACCGGTTACTACTAGGTAACCCAAGCTTACTAGGCTATTGACTTGGCCCTAAGGAAGGTGAAATAAACTTCACGACCTTGATGAGAAATAAAGATGGTAGCCATTTAACACTTTAAAATAGACCTGAAAATTAATTTTAATTCATTAATACTTAAACTTTAATTAAATTTTCCTTTAAGTATTTCAACTAACCAGAACATCAAGCAATTTTAATTAAGCATCCTACATAGGACATTTCCAACCCACACAGCCTATCTCACACACTTTAGATGGTTTGCTACGATAACCAATTCTAGATATAGGCTAGGCAAGTGTTTACTTTTCTGCTGTGTGCTGGGTTTTTTATGATTTTTACTGCATGCTGGTTGCTAGTTTAGATTGATTCATTATCTATTTAATTTTATGCAATCTACATATTAATTTGATGGGCGTTAGATTATCCTTAGGTTAGGGATGATTTAAATGCTAACAAAATCTTATGCAGGTGGTCATGCTCATACAGGGCATTTAAAAGTAAAAAGGGGCAAAAATTATAAATATCAAATTACTACAGGTGATGCTGCTACGCTAAGTCCCCCTTTTAAAATTAAAAGAGCAATGCCAAGTGAGGCTGTGATTTGAGTATTTAAAATTTTGATTAATATTAACGGATTGGGATGTTAGTTCAAATGTTGATTATTTAGGATAACCATACAGGTTGTTCGAGTCTAGATTTTCTATTTCAATTTTTAAATATAATCCAATGTATTTGATTTAAGTTTGAGTTGTAATCAAGTCATGTAAAGTGACAAATTTGAGATGGGATATTTACATCCAACTTGGATTTCAATTAGGAGAAGACATCCCTAAGGGGAGAGTCTTCCTCCATTTGGAAGACCAAGTTAGGATAACTTTCAAGTATCCAAAGGAAAAAGAGAACACCACTTTCGAGAGGGAGTTTCTTTTCATTTGGATGTCCGGACCTGACGATCCAAGAAGTTCACAGAAAGATGAAGAAGTAAAGAACAAGAAGACACCTATTGTCAGAGTCACTTGAGTCTTATGAGTAGAATCTGGGTTGTTATTAGTGGTACCCAGCCACTTTACTTTTCCTACAGACCCTGGGTTGTAATATTAATATTAAGTGGCACTTGCCACATTGACTCTTAAATTTATTTAATTAATTTGATTTAATGCATTGCTTATTTTAATTACGATTAGGATTACCTACTTTTCATAGTTTCTTTGGTGCTTGCATGTCGATTTTGATTTAGCTTGGAACCCAATTGGAGGCTCATGAGGAATCATTGAAACTTTTTCTACTTAATTAAATTTAAAATCTTTAAGCTTACATAAAAATTCTAACGCTATAAGAAGTAAGCCCGGGACCGCCGAGAGTCTCTCATGCATTCATATTAAATCTTCTTTTCCTTGTTAGGCACCTCCCTGCCTATGGGTTCTAGCAGGCTACCTGACCTATTAGAGTGCAGTCCTGTCAAGGGGATGTTGTGTAATCTCTAGGATAAAATCTATTTTCTAAGCCTAATTTTAAAATTATTTTATTTTGATTTTAAGTATTTATCAAGTCAACTAGCATGCATTGCATTAAAAAATTAACCTTTTCAAACAACACTTTTTTAATAAAAAAAATGGCGACTCCGCTAAAGAAAATCTCTCTTTCCATCTTTAATAGCGGTATAAATTTTATTGCATCAATAGTTTTGACAACCTTTCCTTCAGTTGGTCCCTCTGCCCATTTCTTCCTTGGGTGAGTGTAGCCAACATCAATTAAGGCATGCCAAAAGAGAGGCGAGCATAGGAAACCTCTGTCAAAGTCGGGCTTTGACATTTTGCCTCCAAGTTCAATGGTAGTGCAAAAGAGTCAAATTAAAATTCTTTCAAAATCCTCCTATAAATGTTACAAACTTGCATGCTTGAATATATCTCAAGTATGTTAAGTTTCATAACTTACAGAATCTCCTTCAGTTTCAAAATCAAAATGCAAATAAATTAGCAAAACCCAGGCTTGGACATTTTGCCTCCATGTTAATTAGTAGAGCAAAAGAGTCAAGCCAAATTTTCTAAGATTTTTTAATAAATACTGTAAACTCGCATGTTCAAATAAATCCTAATACGCTGAGTTTCACAATTTACAGAAGACTCTTTAATCTCAAAATCAAAATTCAAAACTTTCCAGTCAAGTCCAGGCTTTGACATTTCATCCTCAACCCGACTGGTGGGGTGAAAGAGTCGAGCAAATCTCTTTGAGTTTTCTCAATAAATTTGTAGACCCTTATGTTGAGTGTTAATTCAATATATTGAGTTTCAAGAATTTGAGAAAACTCTATCAAAATTTCAAACCTCTATAATCCTTTTCAAAATTCCTTTCAAATTAATTTTAATCGTCATTACTATATATTTCCTACAACATCCTCTTGTAGGTCAATATATGCAATACAACTTCAAATCAAAATTCAAACTTTGACATTTCACCCTAAGCTAGCCAGTGTGGTGAAAGAGTCAAGTCAAACTTCCTCAGATTTTCTCTTTAATCTTATAGACCTTTATGTTGGGTGCAAACTCAATGTATTGAGTCTCAAAACTAAAGAAAATTCTGTCAAATTTTCAAACTTCTAGAATACCTTTCAAAACTGTAACTTTCTTCAAAATTCAAAATCATTCTAATTCAAGTCAATCTTCATTATTATTTGTTCCTCTACAACACTCTCTTGTAGTTTAACATATACAATGCAAATCTAATCTCCTTCAAATTCAAATTTCAAGATTCAATCCTTCTAGCAAACCCGAGCTCTGACATTTTACCCCCAGGTCGATCAGCAGGGTAAGTCGAGTCAAAATCCCTTAATTTTCCCTATGAATTTGTAAATTCACGTGTTGAATGCAAACTCAATATGTCAAGTTTCAATACTTAAAGAAAATCCTTCAATCTTTTAAAATTCAAACTTCATTTCAAAATCTTTCAAAATAATTCCAATTTTCGCTGTCATATGTTACGCTACGACATTCTCTTGTGGTCTAGCATATGCAATATAAATTCAAAAACTTTCAACCAGATCTAGGCTTCGACATTTCATCACAATTCAATTGGCAGAATGAAAGAGTTAAGCTTAATTCTTGGGATCTTCCAATCTTTTTGTAAATAAGCACATTTGAGTGAAACTCAATGAATTGAATTTCGAAATTCAAAGAAGATCCATTCAACTACAACTTTCGGTTCAAGTTCAAGTCCAATTCCAATTTCTAACTCAGATTTGGGCTTCGACATTTCACATCAAGTCAATTAGTGGAATGAAAGAGTTATGCCCAATCTTTGGGATTTTTATGTTAATTTTGCAAACCTACATATTTGAGTGAAACTCAATTTGCTGAGTTTCAAAATTTGAAGAAGATCCATTCAATTTCAACCTCAAATTTGAATTCAATTTCAACTTCAAATCTAAATCAAATTTTAACCTTAAATTGAATTCAATTTCAATCACAAATCCAAATTCAATTTTAACCCTTAGTTCAAATTTGATTTTAACTTCTCAAGTTCAAAGTTTAACCTCAACTCCAAATTCACCTCTAGGCTCTGACATTTCACCTTCAAGTCAACTTTCAAAATGAAAGAGTCGAGCTAGGTTCCCTAGATTTTCTCAATTAATTTGGTAAACCCTCATGTTGGGTGAAAATACAGCATGTTGGGTGAAAATACAGCATGTTGAGGTTTAAAATTTAAAAAGAAAATCAATCCAGTTCAAGATTTAAAATTCCACCACAAAATTAACTAATTCAAACCATATCTCCTTAATTCCAAGAAATCAAGCACTCAAATGGATAGGAAACTCATCCTCTCATTGAATAGAGATGCGCCTGTGGAAGAAATCCTCTATGGCAATTCAATTCAGTTTGGAATGGAATTTTAGAACCTCAAGCTTTCAGTTAATGGGGAAACGCTGATTAACCTGTCTGCTGGGACACAAGTGGATGTCCCCTTAGTTGAGATTACTTTAGAGTCAGGAGTTGACTCCCCCATCTCTAAGATAGAGGTCTCTGTCGCCCCTTTACCCAATGTACTCTCTACTATGGTGGATAAGAAATAGAAACCAGTGACAATGAATGAAAGGTCATCTATGTCTGAGAACAGATCAAATTCTAGCACTCCTTTCGTCGACAGGAACCGAAAGAAGAACTACCTTTGAAGAGCCAGAAAGAGGAATCTTAAGGCTAGAATGACTGCTAAGTCGAAAGCCTTAAAACAAGTCAAATGTGAGGCCATTCAAGAGTTCGTTGCTCCTTCCATGTACCACCTCAGTGGAAATCATTTCCACCATTCTCCTGTTACTCAAAGGAGGGCGATTGTGAGAAGAGTAGCACGATCTCCACCGTACCTGTTTGACTACTACACAGAAAGGATCACTCAAGCCAGAATCGAGCAATCACTAGTAATAGGCGGTAGGCCCTCGGTTGAAGGTTATGACCCATCCACTCTACTAGATGATGTTAGGTCACGTTACTACACGTGCCCCATTACATCATCTATAGAGGAGGAGGTGTAGGAACCACTCAGGGTTCCACTCTCCTAACTACTAGGCCACTAGTAGTGAGAGAAAAAGTTAATCTAAGATTATATCACATAGTGACTCCATATATATTTAACTTCTAAAGGAGGTCCTATCATGATAAATTTTTAGATTGAAATTATGCAGCATTTTCTAGGGATAGTGTAGACCCCAAGAAAATCTCTTTCTCTTAAGAGATTATAGAAATTTAATTTCATATTGATAAGGTCGTGCCACCTAAACTTGCAATTTCTCTTTAAGAAAAACTTATCAATTTCTCAAGTGTACTGGGTCCAAATTTTCAAGATAGTTGATTCCTCTTTTTAATGAAAATTGACCTCTACCTTAAATTTTAACATGAGAGATTTGTAGTTGACTCCACCAAATATTTAAATACCCTTCCCTCCCACCGCGTCTGTGGGTTGATTCAACCTTTGAATTAAAATTTATATCAAACTTAAGTTGACTTTCAAAGTGTAAATCTTCTTAATCTTCTCGTAATTTTTTATCAAATAGATGTCTCTTGCATGCTTAAAATCTATTCAACGATTTTTCTAATCAAGTTGATACTCTTATCAAAAGATTGGGCCTGCTTCGAGGATCATCCTTCCTTGCATAAGAGAATGAGTTTTTTTTCCTATGCTTGGGATATAATCCCAGCATTAAAAAAAAGAGAACAATCATTTTAAGGTTTTAAAAGGAGATGGAGTCTCTGATCAAATTCAAAAGAAATTAAAACTCAAAAGATGCGCAAAGTGCGCCAAAAATCAATCAATCTAATTGCGCCTCCTCTGCGGGAAGCAGAGGATCAAATTTAAAATTTAAAACTAGGATGGTGCCATAAAGGGCGTTATTTATCACTAGTGAATGATCCTGTGGAGAGGAAACTTACTCTACACAAAAGATTGCAATTGGATGATCATGTAGGAAGGAAGCATTGCTTCTCACAAAGGATCAGATCTGGAATTTGAAAATTAGGATGGTGCCACAGAGGGCGTTATCCATCACTAGTGGATGATCTCGTGGAGAGAAAACTTGCTTTACACAAAAGATCAAAATTGAATGATCATGTGGGAATGAAGTATTGCTTCCCATAGAGGATCAGATCTGGAATTTGAAAATAAAGATGGTGCTACAATGGGGGTGGTCCATCACTAGTGGATGATCTTGTGGAGAGGAAACTTGCTCTATACAGAAGATCGAAATTAGATGATCATGTGGGAAGGAAGCATTACTTCTCACAGAGGATCGGATCCGGAGGATCATGTGAGGAGAAAACTTACTCTACACAGATGATCAGGTTTAGATGATCATGTGGGGAGAAAACTTGATCCACATAAAGGATCGGGTATGGATGATCATACGGGGAGGAAACTTTCTCCACACAGAGGATCGGGTCTAGATGATCATGTGTGGAGAAAACTTACTCCACACAGGGGATCGAATCTGGGTTCTGGAATTTGAGATTTGAATTTGATTTGATTTAATTTTGAATTTGAAGGATCTTAAATTTGGTTTAAATTAGTTTTGAATTTGAAAAATTTTGAATCTGATTTTGAGTTTCGAGAAATTTTTTTAATTCAAGGATTTTTTTTGAATTTAAAGAGTTTTGTTGATATTGAATTTGATACTCATATGGCATGGTACTTTTCGAAGAACCTCCCTGATGATGGAAATCATTAGGTGGCATCTTTAGAATTGATTAATTGATAAGAATCTCCCTCTTAAATCATCTATAGGATGGAAAGGTTGTTCTTATGTTGGTTCAAACTCCGCACTAATCTCTTGGTGAGCTAAGATAGGCATCCGAAGAACCTCGACCAAGTCTCCATCTTGGAAGGTTCTAAGTCGCACTAACTTATTACAGGCTTGAATCATTTGGGTTTTGTACAACTCTAAGTTTAGTTGAGCCTTGGAGACGACGCTGTGCAAGACCTCGAACTCCTCTAGTTGGAGTCGGGCACTCTGCTCAGTTGTAATTTAATTTTGAATGGCAATTTCCAGTGAAGCAAACCACTCCTCTAGTGGGATTGATCTTGGACCCAACATAGAGTGTGATTTTATAAAGAAGGCCTTGAAGGAAAAGATGTCTATGTGCAAGGCCTTAAACTAATTAATAATAATAATAATTAATCATAGTTAAAGATAATTAATTTTAATTAATTTTAATTAATGATTATTAATAATAAGTATAATTAAAATAAGTAATTGTAATTAAATTTAATTAATTATAGCTAATTAATTATAATTATAATTAACTATATTTAAAGATAATTAATTTCTATTAATTATAATTAATGATTATTAATAATAATTAAATATAATTAATTTTAATTAATTATAGCTAATTATTAATAAGCATAATGAATTATAATTAAAGATAATTAATTACAATTAATTATAATTAATGATTATTAATAATAATTAAATTTAATTAAAATAATTAATTTTAATTAATTTTAATTAATTAGAACTACTTAATAATAATAATAAAAATATATAATTAAAAATAATTAATTTTAAGTAATTAGAAAAGTAGGATTTCAACAGGATTAGAGCCGGATTTGTTCTAAATCTTATTGAGCATAGGATTTAAGGAACAATTAAATCCCAAGATGAGTTAATTCCTCTATTTCTCTCTTTTCCTTCCCTAAGGGGCGGTTTGGCAACATAATTTATGTCAGATTTGAGCAGGATTTAGTGTAAATCCTGCCAAATGGATCTCACGGCGGAACAAATCCTTTGTTTCCCTCTTTCACGGTAAATCCCGAATTTATTGAGTCCTATAGTTTGGCGGATTCATGGGATTTGGCCGAGGAAGCACGCGAAAGGGAAAAGTTACCTTCACAGCGAGTGAGCTCCCATCCTTGCTTTCGATCTAAGTGTTGTAACTTTCGATCCGACAAGAGGAGAACGTCGTCGAGGGAGCAAAGTCGACCAACAATGAAGGAGCCAAAGAATGCGGCTAGGGCTTGAGGAGTTCGGCGGTTTGCAGAGGATTTGGCCGAAGAAAAGCGAAGGGAAGAAGATGGTTACTTTGGCAACGAGCAAGCTCCGGGAATCGTCATTGCTTTCGATCGAAATATTGTAACGTGCGCTTCGTCAGGAAAGGATCGTCGTGGAGGAAGGCTGAGGTCGGGTATAGAGCGAGGGAATGGAAGAAGAATCGAATTGCCTTATTTCCTCTCGTTTTAACGACATAAGGATCATGCAAATCACGTCGTCTACGTGCGATGAATGACACCCTGATGTCCGGGTCGCAGGATCTTCATGATTTGGGCATGATCCTGGCGTGCCGTGTTCGCCGCTACATATATGAGTCTAACTGTTTTTTTTTTTCATTCTTTTGCTACAGCATATAGCTCAACATTCTCCAACTGCAAGTCAATTGAAATCAACTTATTCTTGAAACTTATTTTGCATTTCACAATAAAAAAGACAAAAGTGTACAACTATCTATAATAAATTTTATCACTATCCTGCCTCAACCAAAAATTAAAAAAAAAAGTTACAATCATCTATATCTTTCCATATAAAAGTATAATTTAAAGCAAAAGAAGCACAAAAATTAGCATGCCAGTTGCTTTCTTTGATGAAAAATCAACTCTTCCACTACATAACTAATTACACCATATTAGTCTTGTACATCCTGTACATAATTCTATTATATCGCTAAATTTTGTAACCCTAATCTTAATCCTCATATATACCAACACAAATTTTATCAGCATTCAGAGTCAAATTCTCATTCAAATTATTTTAGATTTACCTTTGCAATGGCTAGGGTTTTTCCCTGCTCCCGACTGCCGCTTCGTTTGGGTAACTTTTCTTCCTTAATCCTTTTCAGTTTCTTTTGATTTTCTTCCGTATGGCTTCGAATCGATTAAGAGATCCTAAGTTTTTGGATGGGAATATTAAATCTAGGTCTTTTAGAGATGTTTTATCGGGTGAGTCGGCTTCGCCAGACTTTCCTCTGCTCAAAATGTCTTCCCATTATGGTTTACGACATTGTTGATTTCAGAGGAGGAAATGCTTTCACTTGCTGCGCCTTTCGAGTTTGCTTTAGTGGGGAAGTTTCTGAGCCGACGCCCGCCTCTTGATACGATTCATAAATTCTTCTTTAACCTAAAGCTTTTTGGTGATTTCTCCATTACTTTGTTGAACCCTAAAAATGTGTTGATTAAGCTAGTCAATGACTTAGATTATTGTAGGGTTTTTTCTCACCGCTTCTACTTCGTTAGCAATTGTTTCATGAAGCTTTTTAAGTGGACTCCCCATTTTGACATAAATATGGAGTTCCTATAATTCCCATTTGGGTTTCTTTCCCCAGTTTGCGCCCTCATCTTTTCTCCCCCCGCATACTGCATGGTTTGGGGGTCGCTGTTTGGTAGACATTTGAGAACGGATAATGTGACTACAAATAGTTCTAGACCTTATGTGGCTCGCATATTAGTTGAATTAGATGTTACTAAACGGTATACTTCTCAAGTCTGGCTTGGTTCCGAATCTATGGGTTACATTCAATCGATCGAAATGGAAGTTTTTCCCTCATATTGCTTTCATTGTAAAACTTTGTGTCATTCAAAGGATGTTTGCATGATCTTATTTCCAAACATGGGTGCTGTTTCTCCTGTCAAGGAGGGGACTGTGGTAGATGCTCCTTTTTTGCATGACCCTGATGGTCTTAACATTATTCCTATCATTGGTTCGGTTGAGGTGGCTCATGGTTTTATGATGGAGAATACAGATTTTATTTGCGCTCAAGAGACTGATGGTGTTGTTTCTCCTTTGCTTATTGATGCGGGGCATGAGAATAGGCCTGATTTAGCTAAGGGTTACGGTGATGTTGTATTTGATAGTGCTGGTGGTATTGTTTCTCCTATTGTGCATACTATGGCGGCGGGAATGCAATTGGTTGACTCTGATGATGCGGGGGTTCGTGCTTTGGCTTTGTCCCATGTTGATGTGGAGGAGGTAGGTGAGGTGGAAAGGGTTTCTTGTCAAGCTGAAGTGTGTTGTGATTTATCGGGGGCTATGATTATTCCTGATCTTTATGTTGGGCCGGTTTCTCCATTTCTTGCGGGGACGGGTGGTGGCGAGGCCGCTGGTTCGCCTATCAGCTATCGTGGGTACTCCAGTGGATTATAATGATGAAGTGTTTAGTCTTGAGGCTCCCATTTCATTGGTTTCTAATGTTATCTCGGCAGGTACTTTGGGCCCGATTGTGAATTTGCCTTTTGTGGATGTTCCAATTGAACTTATTTCTTCCGAGGAGTTGAAAAATCAATTGGCTTCCAAATTCACAATTAGTTTTGTGGATCATTCTGATTGGTTTGATGGGTCTTGCTCCTCTCCTTGCAGGGATGTTGGAGATGATTTGGATGACCCGGAGGACGATTTTCATGAGTATAACTTGAATGTAAGTCATTGTGCTCAAAAAGTCCAATTCCATGGTAGTGGAAAACGACGTAGTCGCAAATTAAAAAAAAAAGTAATTGGTTTTTTGGGCTCTAGTCCTTTTCTGTTATGGTCCCCTCTTCTAATTTTTTGCTAGGCTGGATGCTATGTTACTCAGTTGTAACCCTTAATTGTCTAGTTTGGTCAATGATGAGGCGGCTTGCTACCCAACATCTGGATGGACTTAGCTTGCTGGCAACCTTGGTGGATCCTTCTCTCATTATGATTGGTGGCATTTGTTTGGACTGTGGGGTGATGCTTGGTTTGTGCTTGGCGCTACCAATGGATGGTCTTTGCCTGCTTTCAGGATGGTTGGTCGGAGGCCCATGCTATTTCCTGAGACCAGATGTTGTTGACCTTGATTGACTGATTTTAGCTTTGTAATTTTTGGATCTTCCATGTTGGTTTTCGTTGTATTTTTCTTTTTAATGAAATAAAAGTGCTTCTTAAAAAAAAACACACACAAATTTTATTCGTTTATTTTCTTTAATAGCCAATATGACAACCTATCTTGATCTTGAGATGCGCATTCAATATCTTATAATAAGAATTTCTTAAACGAAAAGCTTTTTTTTTTTTTCTTCTTAAGCTTGACGGCATGGATTTATCTATTGCGTCAAAAGCAAAAATATCTTCTCTGGCCAAACTCATTGCAAGACCTCCTGAATTTAAAGTGCATATTTTATTCAAAATAAATGTAGCTAAACATTTTAGCAAGAAGTAACATAATTCTACTGATTTTGACATTTAGGCTTCATTGGGACATGTTTGTAACTGTTTTTCAAAGTAAATTTTTAGTATAATTTTTTTAAAAAAATAGTAAAAAAAAAAATAATGATCAAAAGCTGTCCCAAACGAAGCCTTAATTTTTTTAGGACATTTAGGTCAATTAAGACAAACTTACACACACAACAAACACAAGACTCAAACCCAAGACCTTTTGATTGATAGTCAAAGCTCTTAATCAACAGATCAAAGTGACATGCGTAATCCTTAAATTTTAATTTAGTATTTTTTTTATAAATTTCATTAATAGAATTATACTAAAAAAATTCATGAATTTTTCAAGAATTTAGAGGAAATTCACTGCCAAATTTGTAAGTTTTGGTAGAAACTCTTATGGTTTAGCTAAAGTTTTTATCTAAACTCTTGAGGATAATATCTTTGTTGTTGATCAAAAAGCTTTTGTTATTTGCATAGTTGTGAAAGGTGCTTTCACAACAAACAAGTCATAGATATAAACAAGAACAATTAAAGTTACACTTATCTAAAAAGAGGAGTTTAAATGGTTTAAATGAGTTAAATAAGAATTAGGCTAATATTTTAGGATGAACATCGATGATCACTCGAAGATTAGATTAATTTCTAATTAGGATGGATTTTGAATTAAGCCAAATAAATCAAATCATTATACATCAAAAATATATTTGATTAACACACAATAAAATATACATTAAAGGACATACAAAGCGCATTAGGCCTCCCTCTACATTACATTGATGTTCACAATATTATCTTTCATTGTAAGAAGTTTGTCTTAATTTTCATAGAAACCATTAAAATAATAAAATTTGTGTAAGCCAATGATAAAAAACAATTCACTTAAAATTACACAAAAGTTAAAATATCTATATATTATCACATAAAATATGTTATCTTCATGAACACTCTGCTGATCACATGATTGATAGGAGGCTCAAAGCATCTACATGTGCTTTAGTTGGAGAATAGCTATAAATCTTGGAGGGCTCATTTCTTGAAGCAACGATGATGGTTATTTGTTAGGTTCATCCTGAGCTTGAGCCCTAATGCATTGAGGCTATGGCTTTAATTTATTTTTTTGTTGCAGGTTCATTGGTAAGATGTTCAGATGAATAACTATATATGCTGACATGCAATTATTCAAAGTCATAAATTCAGCAAAGCAGTTGACAATTTGTATTTGTAAATTGTAATTTATTTTTGTATTTTCAATTTCAAAAAGTTATAATGATTTTGTAATTTGTAATGTATTTTTAAAATGTAAAGAATTAATAAAATTTTAATTTTATTGTCCATTGTTGATTTGTTTCATTGCAATTTGAATTTTAAAATTTACACAATTTTTGTATTTTTAGATATAGCTAAATGAGTCGGGTTTGGGTCAACCCATTTAGCTCTGGGTCAGTTCGGGTTTGACCCGAACTTGACCCGTTGACCCAAATTGACACCCCTAGGCATTTTCATCTTCTATTATTGCTGAGATTTTTTTCAAATGAATACGTACTGATTTATAGCAAAAATAAGTTGTTACTTTGTCTAACAAAAATATACACAGTATTTAAGACTTATGAAATCTATGGAGAATCGTTTACTTGTTTCCTTTTCTTTTTTCACAAACATATTCACACATAAAGTCTCACCCCTTTTGCTAAGATAATACATACCTTGTATTGAAGAAATGAAATTATAGAGCAAATACAGATATAGAGAAAGAAATCTTACCCTTACATATTAAGGATATATTATAGCATTAACTGAAAAAATAAATTTTCTAATAGGAAAAGTAAAAAATGAAGAAAATATTCCTGTTTCATTGAACCAGCTAGCTACAAATAGGGTGTTCACATTGTCTGAAGGCATTAAATCACCATCCCACAAGTCAATATATATATTTAATGTACAAAACTGGAAGCAACAACAAAAATAGAAGAACCTCTTGTGATAAGATCCAGATATCAAGAAACTCAAGAAAGAACTTTTGATAGCTAATTGAATGAGATTCAAGCATTAGAAACTTAAAATACCATCTTAGCCATTAAAATATTATTCTTTAAATATAAAAAATGTAAGAAATAAAGCAGCGACACTATACTCCTTTAGGCTTAATTTGTTTGTCCGTTTCAAGTGCTTCTTCCGTCTCACAACGCTAAAGCAAAAAAAAATTATCTGTTTGAAAAAATTGCTTTCCTTTAACATGTTCTCCATACCGTTCTTTTTCATCGAAACGTGAAAGCTATAACTAGTCTCCTTTTTTAAAGCGTTCCGCCATCTGCTCTCATAATTTCTTTATTTTACCCTCGCACGTTTGCACGATGTCTTCTTCTCCACTACGCCTTCAAACAAATACAGATGAAAAAATTTAGAACCATTCACCACCTATATGCCTTCAATGAGATGAGCCATAGCCGGACAGCTATTCTCACGTAAGAGCTCCTCCTTGCCCTAGCTGCAACTTACGCCTCTTTCAACAATGTTTTGCCTGTCAGATAGGAAGTAAAGAAGGGAGCTTGATTGATTGTGAAGGTAACCATCTCCCTTTCTCGCTCGCTCCAATATCCTTGCCATTCGCACGAGCTCCAATCTCCTTGCCATTCCCACAAGCTCCAATCTCCTTGCCCTAGCCGTAACTTCCGATCTTTCAATGCCCTGTCGAATCGGAAGTAAAGCAGGGAGCTTGCTTGATTGCGAAGGTAATCATCTCTATTTCACACGCTTCTTTTGTCACAACCCAACCCGACCAGGACAGGTCCTATCGTGTTGAGCTGTGATAGGCAAACCCCAAGATCTAGTTTTGAACTTATTTTAGATTTTCTGCCAATATTCATTGAAATAAATGACAAACAACAGAGCTACTAAAATATTCAAATACTGAAAAACTCATCCATAAAGTTTCTTTCATTAATTAAAATAAATATCTACATTACAGTACATGACTACAGACAAGAGCTATAGAATTGAAATTTTAACTAGCCATGATTGTACAAAAATTAAAATAGCAAAATACCTATAACCTTAGATCTAATCCTGAACTGCTAGTCCACAATCTCTTTCCCCTTCCAAGATCCTGAAAATCAGAAGTAAAATCACAGTGAGCTACAACAGCTCATCAAGCCACACAAACCAATCTAAATTCTCAAATATTCTTTTATCAAATATTTTGTCAAATATCTAAAAGCAGTTAAATGCAATTTAAATAAATCACTGAACTGAGAATCACAAAACTAGAAAATATAATAAATGCAGAACAGTTATTCTCAAATTTAAATAATAGTACAGAATAAAGTGAAATCAATTTGCAAAATAAACACTTGACGGTCCTCAAAACCCGACTTGTATCGACAGGTGCCGATTTCTTAGAAAATTTTGATAGTGCCCAAAAAATTATAAAAAAAAATTAGGGAAGTTAAAGCACAACATTATAAATGTTCTAGCGAAGACGGTTTGTGATTTGGGCTTAAGATGACTCCAGAAAAAAAAATTATTGACTACTCAAGGTCAATAGAAAAATTAAGGGTTTCACATCTTCAGCTAAATCCTGTAAAACCGTCTAACCGTTAAGCATGAAATTGAGATTTAAGTAAGCTTTGAGATTCCTACCTCTTCAAAAAAAAATTTAATAGATAATCTTAAACTCATAACAAAAATTCAAAGGAGGCAACATCAATATAGGCTAATGGTCATGGTTTGAGGAGATGGATAGTAGTAACAAGGAGGTAAGATCATTCTATTATATGTAAATATTTGCTAATGATGACTTGAAATTGGTTCATTTTGATGTTTCGAATGCTTGATATAAACTTTTATTTTAGCAAAAGGTACTTGATTGTTGTATGTTTGAGTGAAAAATCTAATGGCAAAATATTATCTTTAGATGACAAGTTATTCCTTTTTAAATTACATGACCGATCAGGATTTGTTTGACTAATTGGTAATATTTAAAGAAAAGCAAATCACAGAATACTTACTGTACATTAGCGCATGATTTGCATTAACTTTTTCTACTTTATACTTTCTTATCCTTGATGTTCATGCACCATCCTTTAGTTTGCATTATCTCAAATGTCTGATACAACAATATGCCGAATTAATTGTTAAAAATTATTAAAGAGTTTAATATGCCACAAAATAAAATAAAATAATAAAAAATACCGTTGGATTAGCCAATTTATAAGAGTGCACTATTATCCATTAATTTTATATTATTTATGTGCATTATTATTGGAAGTAATTATAACACACTTTACTAACTTACTAATATATAGGTCACCTAACAAAAAAATGGGAAAGCAGAAAGGAGGTGCCCCAACAACATGGGAGAAGGAAACTAGTTTAATCTACTGTGACATCTGTATTAAGGAGATAGAATTGGGAAACAAACCAACTAAAAGGGTAGCGAAACATAAGCAAAAATTTTAATGAACGTACATGTCGAACTTATGATTGTACTCAACTAAAAAATAAATGGGATCAACTGAAGAAGAAATTGAAGCTTTAGAAAGATTTAATGCGCGGTGAAATTGTATTAGGATGGAACCCTTTGAAGAAAATAATTGATGCCTCAAATGAGTGGTGGACCGAAACATTACAGGTACATTAGCATATATATTTATGTTAAGTTATATTATTCAAAAAAACATAATGCACTTACCAATCAGCTTGTCTTCCTATATTGTAGGCTTTTCCTTCAGCGAAGAAGTTTCAGTATAATGGAATTATACCTGAATTTGAGGAAAAATTAGATATTAGGTTTGGTCGCATTATTGCTACTGGTGTTGATGTATGGGTTCCAAACTCTGGTGTATTGCCTCCTGAACTCAGAGATGTATAAGAAGTTGCATCTTCTAAAGAAGAGCAACAAGATGATGAGGCAAATACAATACATACGGACAGCAATGATGATCCTATTATAGGTGATTCACAAAGATCACATAATATTCGACCAATTACACATAAAAGAAAAAGAATTAAAATAACCAAACCAAGGGGAAGACAAATGTTCAGTGATCATATTGAGGAGCTCATAAGTGTTGCTAAATCTATTAGTTCTGCAATATCATCATCAATTGCTTCAAGGAAATGTCTCACAATTGTAGATGCATTGGAAGAAATATCTAAAATACCTGAGATATTTGAAGATCCAGAATTTTATGACATTGTCGTTCAGTATATACAAGATCGGAATCAAAAGGAGGCTTTCATGGGACTTCTAACTGATAGGAAAGTTTGGTTTCTAAGATGACGCTACCACATGAGTTTCACATCTTTATTGTAGATCACAATTTGTTGTTAAGTTTAAAATTTTTTCGAGTGTATTTAGTACTTTTGATAGATTGCTTAAAGAATTGTGTGTATTTCTTTTTAGTATGGACAATAGGTGTGCTTAACCACAAATAGTATTGCAGTCAGTGAACATATGTTACATGAATTTTAGTTTGTTTAAGGTGAAGTTGTTCCTTTAAGTTTTGAGTTCTTTTTTTTGATGAACTTTTCCCTGTTGCTTGAAAACCTTATTTTTTTCAATGCTTTATGAATAAGCACTAGAATAAGTCTGAAATGTATTTCATAAGCATTTTATCTAAAATGGTCAATTTTAGTTGTAGATAAGCAATAGTCTGATTGGTAATGGCAACAGAAATATCTTTAAAAAATGAACTTAAGGTGAAGCACCAGTAAACTACAGATTAATGTAGTCACATTAAAAAATTGGTGAAACCCCAAACATGATTAATCGCACGTCAATTGCTCTTATTCTTAAAATAATAATAATAATACAAGTGATATGTTATATTATATATCTAATTCACTTTGTAATAACTTCTATAAAGTTATGTCAAAATTATTGATCTATTGTGTTTTAAAAGAAAAGCTTGAAAAAATAGACTTTATATAAAATTGGAGATATCAAGAAATATAGTATATTCTTCTCTGGTTGGTAAGTAATATGTAAATGTTATATAAAAATAGCTTAATTAATATGATTGTATTTATGGTTGTATATTTATGTTAACAGAAGCTTTCGTATTTATTTTAAGGATGTTCGTAGTACAGATGACTGTTTTTTTATTTAGTCGATCTTGGTAAGATAGGAAATTTGGTTAAACCTTTTAATTTCATGAAACATTTAGTTAATTTGTATAGTAATCAATTTTCAGTAAACTATACTTATATTGTTTATGTTTTTTGTAGATACATAATGTCGGAGGATTATGACAGTTGTTCAAGTGACGAGTGTAATGATGGGGAATTGTGAAATACTGATAAAATGTCTATTACACAATTTAACAATATAATGGTTACCTCAAGTTTATTGCAAAATGATTACTTCTCACTTTACTTGAACAAAAGACCTTGCATGATATCAGATAAAAGTGGAGATAGATAGGTATTAGATTTACTTTGTGGGCATCCCATAAGGTTTCATAATATATTTAGAATATCCCAAGTTATATTTACTGACTTACTTTACAAGCTAGAATCACTTTATGGTTTACATGATTCTCATAAAACAAGTTGTAGAGAAGTTCTTAGAATAACTTTGTTTATACTTAGTCACAATGAATCTGTAAGAGGTACTTCAGAAAGATTTCAGCATTCTATAGAAACAATAAGCATATGTTTTTCATTAGGGGTTCGAGCATTGGTTAATTTAGTAATGGATAATATTGTACTAGAAGATAAGGAATTTTGTGACATCCCTGTACATATTAGAAATGATACGAGGTACATGCCATATTTTAAGGATTGCATTGGAGTCATTGACGGTATTCATGTAGATGCTCATATTCCTGTTGAAGATCAAATTCTGTATATAGGGCGACATCATTCACCTACACAAAATATAATGGTAGTCTGTGATTTTAATATGTACTTTACATTTGTGGCAGCAGGATGGGAAGGTTCGGCTCACGATGCTCGTATCTTCCACCATGTTGTAAGGAGTCTGAAATACAATTTTCCTACACCACCATCAAGTAATTTTAAATTAATAATTAAGAATGATTTTAGTAAGGCTATTTGATATTAAAGATGATGAGAAAATTCACATATCTTTTAACAGGTAAATTTTATTTAGTTGTGCTGGTTGCCCACTTCAACGAGGTTTTCTTAAGCCATATCCAAAGATGCGATATCATATACCAGATTCTCAATGAGGAAGTTGACAAACTACAGGCCATCGCGAGGTGTTTAATAGGAGGCATTCCTCGTTAAGAAGTGTAATAGAACAGGCATTTGGTGTATGGAAAAAGAAATGGAGAATTCTACAAGATATGCCAAACTATTCTTTCAAGAAACAACGGCTTATTGTAGTGGCTACAATGGCACTACATAACTACATAAGAAGACCTCAATCAAGGATTGATTCGAAATTTGAGGAATGTGATGTGGATGAAAATTTTGTTCCTCCAGAGGCACATGAGTTCCGAGTTGAAGAAGAAGTTGAACCCTTAGGAAGTACGAATTGTTCTGTAGAGTTGTTTGATGGTGAAGGTGCGAATGATCTGGCTGAAGTAAGAGAGACTATTGCAATTCAATTATATACTTGTAAAAGGTATTATATTTAACTTAAAGTTTATTTATATTTAAATATTGTATAATTAATAATTAGTAAAGCTAGTAGAAATATAGTAGTAAATAATTGATGATATACTTATAATATAAATTTTTTTATATTTCAGGTTTCCTGATGAAACTTGAGATTCGTCAAGTGTGAGTTACTCCAAAGTAAAGCATGAGACGACAATAGTTTAGTTTAGTTGTTTGGTAGATTTAATTTTCATCTACTGTTAGTTATTTGTTTGACTTTACTTTGAATTAATTGAGTGTTAAATTGGTGTAAGTTCTTGTTTAATGCATTGAGTGTTCAATTGGTGTAAGTTCTTGGTTTGTAAGTTTACTTTTAATGAGTTGATTGAGAGTTCCTATATGAGATTTGAATTGTCACTCTGAACACTTAAACTCTCAATTGCTTCTGGTTTTAACTCTTATTTGCTATATGTTGAAGGAGAGAAATGGGGGAAATTTTGGCAATCGCTTTTTCACTCTTACTTGAGTGAAGCATGTTTTCTGAAAGGCGATAATCTCAAACTTAATAAATGATAACATTGGCAAACCTTTAAGTTGTTACAATGACAATAATTTGAATTACATGGTCTCTATCTAGCATCAATAGTTGGTTTTAGGGTTCTTTATCTTTTTTTTGGATATCTGGACAATGATGACAAGTTATTTGTCAACTGGATCTCTGCCTTTGAAGGTCTACTGATCCACTCTCCCTATCGGGTGTGATGTTGACATTATATTCTTGGATCAGTTGGGTTTTTATCTTTGGGAATCCCTATGGCAATCGGGTATGCTGCTGACATTAGATTTTTTGGTCCCTAGGGTGTTTATCCTGCTGTATGAGTCAAGAATTTTGGATTCTCTTCTTCTATGTTTTTTGTTTTTCGTTTTGAGCTTTGCAAGATTATTTTATTTTTTTACGAAATTTTTTGTGGCACTTGTCAAACAGTTGTTTTGATTTTAGTGTTAAATATCAAAATCTATGATAATAGAGAAAAACTTTCATAAAATTCTATGTGTATGTTTATTTATGTAAGTAGTAAAAAAATTAAGTATATTTGAGTTTAATATATGGGTAGTTTCGTCATTTATGATGAAAAAAGATGAAATTATTAATCATACCAAACATTAATTGTCTATTTTAGAATAAGCACATAAAAAGCAATTTAATCAAACATTATTATGTAATAACTCCATTATATAGAACGTTATTTTTGAAACTCCATTTTATCCACAACTGTTTTAACAAACTTTTTCTAAAACATTGACCAACCAAACAAGCCCTCAAGAGTGGAAAACTTGCCATACAGTTTAACAGAAATGAGACATACACATACTAAAACTAATGGAAAGGAAAAATGGAGTCACATAGCTTGAGAGAGAAGACATATGAAGTTGATTGATTTAGAAGAATCATGAGCTGTAGCCTTTGAACAGAAGCTTAACTCAAGGAGAGAGTTTATTATCACAAATAAGGAAGAGATATTCGTTTAAGAGAGAGGGTCGATAAGAAGTTAAGTGTGCGAGAGAGAGCCAGAAGAGGGTGGAGGTTTTTTGTGGAGAGAAGCGAAAGAAAATGCGATAGAGGTCGATTGCGTGCATCCAAACTTCATTCGGTCGAGGGTTGCCACCATCCATACCTCTTACACGCGACCAAATGGCATGCAATCACCACTGCCTCCCTTGCCCTCTCATGCTTGGCCAGACGGAACGCATGCAATGATCGAAGAGTCTGAAGAAGAGAGGAAGAGACACATACGTGAGCCGCCCTTGCCCTAGGTTTGCTCAAATGGGGGAGACGCACGTCACCGCCACCTCCTCTTTCTCTCGCGATCAGGTCCGAATGAGGCCTATATGCTTTGGGAAATGAAGAACACAAGCATCCAAGACAGAGGAAAGAAGATAGAGACAGAGAAGAGGAAGGAAGTGTAAAACCAAAAACTATTTCCATACGTATGAGAGACAGGTATTTATAGAGAGAGATGGTGGCCTTGTTACATACAAAACCAATAGATAAAAGCCACATAAGCAGTAATAGAGATAATACAATTTATATATGTTTGTGTTCTAATATGCCCATGCAAACTGATAGATCTTGCATGACCGTCAGTTTGAGTCGAAGTTTGTGAAAGCGTGGTGTTGAGAGAGCTTTGGTTAGGATATCAACTACATGATCAACTGTACTGATCGGTAATAGATGAATGCTGTGTTGTTGCAGGTGATATCGAATAAATTTTTGATCAATTTCAATGTGTTTTGTACATGCGTGAAACACTGGATTGTTGGCCAGTGCAATAGTTGACGTATTGTCACAAAACATGTATGTAGGTTCGGTTTGAGGTAGACCAAAATCAGTCAGTAGACGTTAGAGCCAAATAATGTCAGCAGTGAGAGAAGCAAGCACGGTATTCGGATTCGGTGGAGGACTGGGCAACAGTTTGTTGCTTTTTGACAGTCCACGAGATGATAGTATCCCCTAGGAAAGAGCAGTAGCTGGATGTAGATTTGCGCGATATAGGATCTCCGGCCCAGTCCACATCTGAAAAGGATTTAAGAACAAGATTAGTCTTAGTGATAGGTATTCCATAATCAAGCATACCTTTGATGTAACGAAGAAGGCGTTTGAGGAGATAAATGTGTTGAGGTTGAGGATTGTGCATATGTTGAGAGATTTGATTGACGCTATAGGCTATGTTCGGTCGAGTCAGTGTTAAATATTGCAAAGACCCGGTTATGCGTTTGAATAGTTAGGGATCAGATAGCATATGCTCTGGCGAGAATGTAGAGGGAATTTTAGTACAGGTGGGATTGGCTAAAGAATTGCATTGTGTTAGATCAGTTTGCTGAAGAAGTGAAGTAACATAGAGTTTTTTTGACAGGAAATACTTATCTTCATGTTTGGAGATCTGGATTCCCAGGAAATCGTGAACAGGACCAAGATGTTTCATGGAGAACTTTGCCCCTAGCTGATTGATAACTGTAGATATGTCATCTGAGTTGGTACCGGTGATGAGTATGTCATCCACGTACACAAGTAAGAAGAGGTGCGTATGCTGTTGATGGCGAACTAGAAGGGAAGGATCGGCTGTGCTGTGGGAAAAGTCGAGAGATGCCAAGTGAGCAGTAAATGTGTTGTACCATTGACGTCGAGCTTGTTTTAGGCCATATATGGCTTTATGCAGATGACAAACATAGTCTGGATGGTTGGAATCTTCGAAACCTTTCGGTTGGGCCATAAAGATAGTTTCTGACAATTTGCCATAGAGAAATGCGTTTACAACGTCAAGCTGGTGAACCTGCCAATTATTATAAAGCGCAAGTACAAGCATAATTCGTATAGTTGGGAGCTTTGTTACTGGACTGAAGGTCTCGGTATAGTCTAGTCCAAATTGTTGGTGATTTCCTTGAGCCACCAAACGTGCTTTGTATGTTGCAATGGAACCATCAACATTGAATTTGGTTCGGTAAGTCCACTTGCAGCCCAGAACTGACAAGCCCTGAGGTTGCGGGAGTAGGCTCCAGGTACCTTGTTGGTGTTTAATTGCTTCAGCATAGGTAGTAGGCGGATCGGACGAGGGAGATTTGGATTGAGAATGGAAGAGATTGAGTCTGACAATGGGTTTTAAAGATCCTATTTTGGTACGAGTGAGCATTGTATGATGAGGTATATTGGGAGAGGAAGAGTGGGGAGACTGTAATGGCTACACATCTTGATTGGATGAGTGGATTGTAGGTTGAACAGGCAAGGTATCATTCGAGTTATTGGTGATTGGAGCCAAGTGAGAATGAGTTTGAATAGAGTTAGATAGAGGGGTGAGAAAAAGTGGTGGAATATCCTGCGAGGTAGTTGCAGGTGAATCAGCTGACTTAGTAAACAGGAAGAAGTGCTCTTCAAAAGTAATGTGTCTGGAGTATGTGATTTTACTAGTAGCCATATCCAAACACTTATAACCTTTGTATGTGTCCGAGTAGCCAAAAAAAAAATGCATAATTTGGATTTCGATTGAAATTTGTGATGGGATTGAGGTGGAGCTAAGGGAAAACAAGCATAGCTAAAGGTACGAAGGTGTTTATATTCAAGCTTAGTTTTATGCATAAGTTCAAAGGAGGTAATGTTGGTTGTATTGGATGAGGGTATTCACTTAATGAGATAGACAGAGGTAAGAACAACTTCCGGCCAGTGTTTATAAGGAACCGATGCAGTCTGGTGTAATATCCTTGTAGTTTCTATGATGTGCTTATGTTTGCATTCGGCGATGCCGTTTTGTTCAGGAGTATAGGGACAAGAAACTTGATGAATAATACTGTGCTTGATCAAAAAATTATGAAAAGTTTGATTAATAAACTCAGTCCCACCATCAGTTCGCAGCATTTTTATGTGGTGAGATGTATATTTCTCAATTTGATTCTTGAAGTGGAAGAAAATATCAAAAACTTCCGATTTATAACGCATTGGAAAAATCTAGGTAAAACGAGAAAAATCGTCAACGAATAAAACATAATAGCGGTAGCCTTGAACCGAAATGACTAGGGCAGGGCCTGGACATTAGAATGAATAAGCTCAAGAATTGATTTATGGTGGTTTACAAAACTATCAAATGCAAGCTTATGTCCTTTGGACTCTTTACAAGAAAAACAAGAACTAGAATCATGACTAATATTGAGATGATGGTTACAATTAGCTAAAAGATGGAGCACCCGATTATTAGGATGACCAAGCCTTTTATGCCATGGAGGATGCCAAGTCATAGCAGCAGACAAAGCATGCGTCACGGAAGGATGAGGATTGATCCTAATGGGATAGAGACCATTGCTACACGGTCCTTGAAACATCACTTGGTGAGTCTTCATGTCCTTGAACACGAAACCCAAAGGATCAAAAGTTATAGAAATGTCATTGTCTTTGGTTAGTTTAGAAATTGATAACAAATTGTAATGAAGAGACGGAGTATGAAAGATGTGAGATAGATGAATCTTACGAGATGGGAGAGGTAACAAGCCAGCTCTTGAGTTAGCGATGTTAACCGATCTCTCATCGCCAACCGTGATATTATCTGGACCTTGATAGGGAGTGGAGATCGACATGTTGTCCATAGAGTTCGTGAGATGCGATGTCGCTCCTGAATCCAGATACCTGTTGGTGTAGGAGCTGTTGGAGCTAGCAACCAGAGCTTTATTGGTTGTAGACGGAGGAGTCGGTATGTAGTTTGGATCCAAGCTGTGCCAGCAGCTTGAAGCTATGTGCCCTTTCTTGTAGCATATTTGACAAACATAACCAGGATGGGATGGTGGATGAGCAGAGGTGTTGACGCTTTGAGAGTTGAGACCATGATACCTACGCCCACGGCCCCTAGAAGTATAGAGAGCGGTATTTGGATCTGGCATAGGGGATGCAGGAACAACATCAGACGCAAGATTAATTTCTTCACTGAGAAGTAAAGGATAGAGTTGATCGAGAGTTATTGGAGTAAGCATAGTGCGAATGGATGTTTTAAACGATTGATAGGAAGCTGGAAGGCCGTTGAGGATGTACAAGATTACATCCTCGGTATCGACAGCAGAACCAGATGCGGCAATTTGATCGACTAAGGTCTTGATTTCCGACAGGTATTACGTGATAGTGAGGTTCTCTAGGGAAATGTTGTGAAGGGAATTTTTGAGTTCGATTACTTTTGATCTGTTGATGGACTGAAATCTGGTTTCTAAGGTAGACCATATAGCTGCAGTGGAGTCAAGATTTACGATGTAAGGAAGAATAGATGAAGAGATGGTTGAACATAGAGCAACAGCAAGAATTTGATCAGTGAGGATCCATTGATTGAACAAATGATTAGATATGGAGTTGCCGTTAGGTTGAAGAAGAATGGAGGCGGGAGAAGTGAAATTGGAATCAAGAAATTTATCAAACCGATTTGCTTTGAAGATCTTGACGATCTGCGCCCGCCAAACAGAGTAATTATCTATGGCGAGTTGTATGGGAATGATCGTCTTTAGGTTAGAGGCAATGAATTTCAGAGCTGAAGGAATGAATGGATCTTCTGAATTGTCTGCATCAACTTGATCAACAGGATGTGATGTCACGGAGCTCGTCATTGAGGAGGATCATCTTGGCGAACTTCAAATACCATGAAGAACACAAGCATCCAAGAAAAGGAAAAGAAGATAGAGACAAAGAAGAGGAAGGAAGTGTAAAACCAAAAAAATATTTCCATACGTATGAGAGACAGGTATTCATGGAGAGAAATTGTGGCCTTGTTACATACAGAACCAATAGATAAAAGCCACGTTAGCAGTAATAGAGATAATACAATTTATATATGTTTGTATTCTAATAGGAAAAGACCAATGACCATTCCATCTTCACATCCCGAGAGTTTAAATTATATTTAAAGAAATTAAATGTATTAAAGGGCTAATATGATATAAAATAGCTGAATTAACAAGCAGATTCTGCTGAATTTTAATATGGATTGAATTTAATTGTGATGATTTACATTAATTATTCTTCAATTTATATTAAATTAACTCAAAATGAGTTGATTTTGTATTAATTAAGTTCAGTTCGACTTATTTACGTTTAATTATAGTCAAACTGAGTTAATTTGACTTCGAATCGGTTTGATTTTAAAATACAATGACTAAGAATATGATTTAATTGATTTTAGATTAGTTTTGACTAAGCTTGCTTTCCAAATTTTAAAATGGATTTCTATTTATTTAGATTAATTCAGTGCATATCAAATCTATGTCGACTAGTTTGTTATGAAATCAATAAACTTTTTCTTAAAATTGGATTTGAGTCAATTCAATTTCATTTTAAATAGCATCGATTTAATTTTGGTTAATTGAAAATAAATTAATTTAAGTTGATCAAAGTCGACGGGGTCGAATTGAACATGAGTCGAGTCGAGCCAAATGGACATTGAGTTGAATTGACTCGACATAGCACGATTTAAAATATTTTAGATTGAATTGGCCTTCATTAATTTGAAGTCAAATTAATGAAATTCAATTTGGTGTAAACCTATTTAATCGAAATTAAATTACTGTGATCGAGATTGAGTCAACACTATATCATTGGGCATCCACCTAAGAAGAATCCTAAAGGTGGCTTCTACACTATGGTAGGGAGCTCTAAGTTCTAGGAGAATCCTAGAGGAAGACCGACCTCATCAAAAGTGAGGTTAACAAATCGGTGTGCATTACCAAGTTTTGCACTTCATAGTCTATGGCCAGCGTTAACTCGACAATGACAGCCTCTTACTCTGTAGTGTTGTTCATTGCAGGAAACTTTAGTCAGAGTCCGTACTCAAGAGTAACTTGCTACTGAGAGATTAGAAAAAGTCTTGTCCCATTGCCGAAACTTCGAGAAGCGATTCTAAAAGCACACTTGGTAGGGTTGACTCGCATATTTTAACGTAGTAGAAGGTGAAAGCATTATCCCAAGTCAGAGATATGTTGTAATTTTTTAAGACTTTTTACCAATATATCATTGATGCATACTTACACAGTGTGCCCAATAAGTCTGTGAAAATCATTTTTATGAGACATTGATATATGGCTCCAGCATTCTTGAGTATGAATGGCATGACCAGATAATAGTACAACCTTTTATCTGTTTGAAAATTTATTGTTTCTTCATCCGCAAGATTCATCTTTATTTAATTATAACCAGAGTAGGCATCCATAAAGCTCAATATCTTATGTCCTTGGTTGAGCCTGCCTAAGATAGCAGGATTGTGTTGCTCGTTGATCTCCACGTATTATATCGATCCCTGCTGGGGTAGAAAACTTTAGTTTAAGGTGAGGAATAGAGGTGACAATCTCATAGATTGACTGGAAGGGCCTCATAAAGATAGCATTATAGGCCGATTCTGACTTTACTATAACGAACTAAGTTGAGGGAGCAATCTACCGAGGAAATTCTATGAGTATGACCGAGAGGCTGATCGTTCCTTCTACTCGTATAGGTCGATTATCAAACCCATACAATGGACCTACATCGGGCTTGAGTTTTTCTCTTGCTAGGCCTACACTAAGAAAAGTAGAGAAAATAGGATGTTCACTGAGCTTCCATTATCAACCAAAATCCTCATGACAATATAACACGGGTCCCTAATTCCCGCACTAATCAATAGTGAATCTTGATGTGGGGACTTTACCCCTTCTAAGTCAGAGTCATCAAAAGTAATAGAGAGATCGATAAGGGACTTTTTTGGTGCCGGCTCCTTGCTTGCTACGATTAATACTTGACTGGATAATAAGGGGCCCCCTGCAATGGTTTTAATATCATCATCCGTTTGACGATTATTCAAATATCATCTTTGTTGTTGTTGATTCTGCCCCCAGTAGGACCAATCTTATCTCGAACAGGTGGATTTTTAATGAATTGCTGAAGATATCCTTATCAGATCAGTCTCTCAATTTTATCCTTGAGCTGTCTATAAGCTTCAGTAGTGAGTCCACGACTATTGTGGAAGTGACAATATTGCTCATAATTCTTAATATTAGATTTTAAAGGATTTGGCCACTTCACATTCTCCTAATCTCGGATGACCATCAATACATTTGGTTGAGACATGTTAAGTAGCATATGCTCCTTCTCTTGTTGAGCTTTATGTTATAGCTGCAAGAGTCGAGGGGACAAGTTGTAATTTCCTTGCTTCTTTACTATGAGATGAAAGTTCGTTAAGGTTTTTAAGCCCTTATGAACTAGTCCCAAGGCTAACCAAGAGGGGTGGGGTGGGAGGGGGGGGGGGGTGAATTGGTATTTTAAAAATTCTTACACAAAATAAAAATTATTTTTGTCTTTTTGAATATTTAAAACACAAACAATGTAAGCAGAAGTAGATAACCAAAATCAAATTTCAACCACAGATCAGATCACAGAAATATGTTAAAATTAAAATGTGAAAAAATAAATGAAATGAGTACACCAGATTTATAGTGGTTCGATCAACTTGACCTATGTCCACTCCCCGAAGACTCCCCTCCAGGTATTACACTAAACTATAGTGACTCTTCTTTTGCTCCTACAGCAAGGTAGAGAAGGCCTTACAAAATCTTTCCACTGACACTAGTGAGGTAGAGAACCTTGACTCCTTTTTCTTCCTCCTGAAGCAGGTAAAGAACCTCAACTCCTTTTATTTCCTCCTGAAGCAGACAGAGTACCCAGAATCCTTTTGCTTTCTCCTGAAGCAAGTAGCGTACCTAAAATCCTTTTACTTCCTCCTGAAGCAGGCACAGAACCTTGATCTGATGCTGATGATCGTCTCCCTAGAGCCACCATAAAACCAAGGATGAGAAAGGAAGACGACGATCAAATCCTTGCTTGGAGCAACCTTTGTGAAACCCCTTACAAACTACCCCTCACAAGATCCTCTCTCTCTCCTCCCCCAAACTCTCCCTGTCATCTAAGTTATCTTGGAGTGGAATACAACAAAAGATATTCCTTTCAAGTAAAAATAATTTGCTTAAATAACAGGCTTCAAAAATCCTAATTTTCCAATTTGGCACAACTGATAGTCCAGGACGATCGCCGGATCATCCTATATGATTATTACAAAATTGTCTAAATCGTCTTGAACATAGTTTGGGTCGTCCAGGAGATAAGTCGGGATGATAGGTAAAAATATAACTGATTATCCAGGATGATGCCCATATCATCCTGTACGATTAGTTCAAAATAAGACATTATCGTCCAATAGATAGTTTGAGACGTCCAACAGATGAGCTGGGATGATTTGAAATATAATTGATCATACAAGACGATGTAGATATCGTCCTGTACGATTAGTACAGAAGGGGACATATCATCCAGTAGATAGTTCGGGACGTCTAGAAGAGAGTTAAGGTTTTTCTTATTGATCATCCTGGACGATCTTGCGATCATCCTGGACGATATAATCAATCAATTTGCCCTTAATTACTCTCCTTAATCACCTGACTAATTTAGGCATGATTGGTACAAATCATCCAGGATGATGTTGGATCATCCTGTATGATTAGACACATAAATTCAATCTCAAAATTTACCTAAATAAGTTTAGCGGCTGAGATTTTTGATTTAAGAATATAATCCAGGACAATGGGAGGATCATCTAGGATGATTTACTTAATCAAGTTAACTTATTCCAGATGCCCTAATTAGGGTTTCTGTTTTTAATAGAACGTCTAGGACGATATTTGGATCGTCCTGTATCATATGATCAAAAATAAAAAATTCTAACTCACTAAATTTCTCCCCCTGAGTGTGTGTGTGCAAGGTTACTTAGTATCATGATCCACTTTATTACATTTGACTCAAGAAAAGTTAAAAAATTATTGGAACTTGAAATTATAAACTGACTTAGTCTTAATCTACCCAATCTTGAGCTGGCTTGAATTGCACTTGATCTTGTGAACCTGAAAAGTTAGTAGGCAGGGTAACTACAAACAGATGTGCAGTAGTAACATCAGTAAAGAAATAAAAATATTTATTATCATCAAAATTATGATCCTTGAATCCAGATTTGCAACAATCTCCCCACTTTTTGATGATGAAAAATATTTGTTAGATAATTTCAAATCATGAAAATAATGCAAAGCAAAGCAAAACCATATAAGTAAAGCAAATCACATTTTACTGAAACAGGCAAACGATACAACACTAATACTATTCCCCCTTTTGACATCACAAAAAAGGAGGAAAAACACAAAGCATAATACATACATGAAAGAACCACAATATAAACATCACACTGGAAGCAAAAAACAAAAATAAAAAAGTAAACTACATGTACGATGGACCCTAATCAGGTGGAGGAGGTGGAGGGGGCTGAAAGAACTAGTGAATGGAATCAAACTGCTCCCCAAACTAGGCCAGATCCTAGTCGTGCTGCTATTGTTGTTGGGCCACATATGCATTGAAACGATCGACATCTGTTGCATGCTGCTGCTCTTGTGCAACAATATAGGAGTCGAACCGGGCCTCCACTGGTCAAACCTCTCCACCAGCTGATCCAGCTGTGAGTGCTGGCGAATAGGGGGGCACATGCCCCTGCCCCCCCTAAAAAAAGTGAATTAGCATTGTACACTTTTAAACAAAAAAGTGTATTTCACTTCTAAACAAAGAAATACTATTTTACTTGAGCCATTTTCGGAGAAGTGGAGCCAGAGGAGAGGAGGAGGTTATTGTGTACAAGCCAAACTAGGGAGGGCTCTGAGCCTTGGGCTGTGACAGAAACCTTGTGAAAAAAATTATTACTTTTTAGATGACTAAGAAATTTTTTTTGAATTTTTAAATGTAAGCATGGCTTTCGTTTTCCCTTTTGCTCCATTCTCACCCCCAAATGGAGACCGCTCGTGGCAGATATTTATGTCTTCTCTCTAAAGGCCATGTTATTTGCATTCTTAATTTTGATCTTATAGCTAATTTTGGCTCCGGTAACGAGACGTCAAACGAAACTATTTTAATGTATTCTAACATTTCATATGAGACGGCAAAAAAAACTATTTTAATTTAGGTCCCCACTGAATAAAATTTCTAGCTCCGCCACTGTCCGGAGACCAATAAAAATGTGCCACGTCACCTTAAAAATGTACCGCGCTTGTTACCGAGCTCGGTACCGCACTCTGTACCGCCTGGTGCCGAGCGTAACCGGACGATTTTCCCGTCTGGTGTTTGCACAGAATAATCTCTCCCCAAAAGAGAGAAGAACAAGTAGTAGAGAGCAAAAATAAAAAAAATCAGATGATTTGGAACATCAAATAAGACAAACATTTCAAAAATCCTTAATCAGCATTCTATAAATAGTTGTGGATGAATCAATCAAAGCGACCGATAAGAAGACAGGGGTCAGATGATAGTGAAATTCATGTATCAAGACAATTGTAGCACCTTTCTACAAATAGCTGCAGATGAATACCCAAGGTAATGCATGGCAGCTGTGGTTGCCTGAGAAGCTCTAGACCATCCAAATATGCCACTTCGTTACCATAGGAAACACATCCCATAGCAAACACAAGCTACCGTTGGCTATATTCTAAATCATCATCATTGCCCTCACAAAATCTGAAAATCTTACTACAAAGAGGCTAAAAAATTCCAATATTTAACTAGGTTTTTTGTCACAACAACGTACATCCTACAAGCAAAGAAGGAGGACAATCGGCGAAGAGAGAGGGAGGCAAGAGGCCGGCGACCAAATGAAGAGCGGGAGCCGGGGAGGGACGGGGTGGTCGATGCGACGTCGTGAGAGGGGAACCGACAGTTCTTTAAAAAACCGACCGGTTCGGATTGACTCGGTTCGATTTTTAAAACATTGAGTATATAAAAATGATAGAACATTATATCATTTTAATTTTTATAAATTTAAAAATTATGAAAATATTTATTGAAAAATGTAGAATAAAATTATAAAATATTTATTTATATCCAAACTCTAGAATAAATATAATAAAATTTTGATTCTTGAAAAAAGAAAAAAAGATATGACATATTTTTTATATTGGTAGAGTTTTTAAGGTTTTTATCAAATAAATAAGTTTGACACTCGCCTAAAAATTAACTTATATTAAGTCATTTGGGTGTCAGTCGAGGAACTCTAGCAATCAGTGGCGGAGCAAGAAATTTTATTTAGTAGAGCCTAAATTAAAATAGTTCTCTTTGTCGTCTCATAAGTAATGTTAGAATACATAACAAAAGTTTCATTTATCATCTCATTATCGGAGTCAAGAGGAGCTGTAAGATCAAAATTAATAATGCAAATAACATTGCTCTTTTTGACTATAAGCATGTCACTTTTGGAAATCGTTTGATAATCCAAATTATGGTTTTAACCTTCCAAATACATTTAGTTCAACTATAAGTTTGATGAAATCGGAGTTCAGATGGTCTCCAATTTAATTTTTGAAATTTCTAATTTGATTTTCCATCGAGATTCGTGCCAATCAAGATAATTTTTATGATATATCAATTATTAATACATCATTATTAAATTTATTATAAAATTTGAAAATCATTAATAATAAAGTTGATATGCATGCGCAGAAGATTGATATATATATATAATTATATATTAATATTAATCATGTTGCAGGGACACGTGCCCCCCTTCCCCCTCCCTCCCTCCGCCTATGCTAGTAACCATAAACATTACATTGCCAACTGACCATGCCTTGCCCCCTCGCCATCAGCGACCACACTTTTAGCCTCTCCTCAGGGGCGAAACCGGCTTCAATTTTGAGGGGGGTAAATTCAATACAAAAATAATTAAATATTAAATTGTATAATAAAATTGTCATAAAAGTATGAAAGAAAATATTAAAATTAAATGTGAAAAAATACATTGATATTTTAGGGTATGTATTTCTGATTAGCAATAGATTAAGACTTGTCATCATTAGGATTAGTGCAAAAGACTTTTTAGGGGGGGCGGGGGGCGATTAGAAAGAATATTAGGCAAATTAAGACAAAAGGATTTTTTATGGGAGGCAAAAGTGATTTTTTAGTAGAGGCAAAAAAAAATTTTACTCCTATAATTTTTTTTTTTTTTTTTTTTTTTTGAGGGGGGGGCAATTGCCCATATGGTTCCGCCTCTGCCTCTCCTCAACACTCTCACCTCCTTCATTGCTAGCAATTGTTCCTCGATCATCTCCTCCACAGCTAATGACCTTGCCGCTGCTCTTTCGTTGACTCCCTCATTTCTCGCTCGTGGAGATGAACTGAATTGCGTCTCTGGATTCGCTCTAAAATACTAATAATAAATATTCAAATAATAAATACCTGAAAGTGCATCAAGCAGGGTGGACTTGCCGCAACCGGACGGGCCCATGATTGCAAGGACCTCGCCGGGCTGGGCGTAACCCGTCAAGCCTGCAAGGATGGTGATAGATTTGCCCTTGAAGCTCGAAGTTGTCACCCAAAGATCCTGCCATGTTAGATACACCCCTTGGGCTCCCTCCGACCTGCCCCCGACCCAACTCTCTAGCCTCACCGGCCCTTCAGTTCGCCCACCTCCGGCCTCCTCGTCTACAGCCTCCACGGTGAAGGAATAGCTTTCTGGTGACATAACTTCGAGTTAGCTGCTTAGGATTTCTTAATGAAGCCTATAATGACTGCGAGACTGCTATATATCCTATTGGAAAAAATCTCGATAATTAGTTTATCCTATTTGTTTAAATTTCTTTCCTTTATTCTTATGTTAAAACTAGAAATTGATGTGATAAAATCAATTTTTTATACAAATTGTTTAAATTTAGTCAGATGATTTTTGAAAATTGATATTTATCTATTTTTTATAACAATGTATTGGTTGATTATATATAAATTTTTTTAATTTCGCTCTATATATTTTAATAAATTTCTGCATTATTTATAAATTTATCTGCAAATAAAATCATATAATTTTATGTGATTTATATATAATAGAAATACCAAGTGTTAAATTTTCTCACATCAATTTTGTTTAACTATCACATCAATTTGATTGTTAAAGCCTTAGATAATAATTTGATCGTTTTAAAAATATCACATCAATTTGTTTAACTATCACATCAATTTCTAGTTTTAACATAAGATAAAGGATAAGAAATTTAAACAATTTGTATAAAAAATTGAAAGAATACCTACAAGATTTCTGTCCCAATTTAAAGTCAGTTTTCTGGCATAGGGCTTTATAATGTTGAGTAATGCAATTAGATTAAGAAGAATAGAAAAAAGAGTAAAGCAAGGATGAAATTGAGATGAGTGTTGCGTCTTGGAGTATTCGCGGCGATAGAGAAATATAAAGTTTAACGTCTTAGTGTTGTACGAAAATCCAGCATACAAACAGATGAAAAGAGAGGGTATAGCATTTATAAGAGACATCAAGATTTTTACGTAGAAAACTCTGAAAAGGGAAAAAATCATGGGGCCTGACCCAGTTTGAATGAATCCATTATTATTTGCAGTCGAGTACAAATGAGGCCCTTTCTTGGGGGAAGGCCTTAGCTTGATGTAACAAATATGCATCATATAGCATGTGTTACATGATGAGACTTGAAAGAATCACTATTGATACATTTGTTTGGTCGGTAAAAACATAGTCGACGGGCGACGGAGGTCAGAAAGACCGTAGTCTGGCGATGGTGGTTGGAGGGACTGTAGTCGGCGGGCGATAGTGGTTAGAAAAGACTATTGTTTGGCGACGAAGGTCGGAAGGACCGCAATCTGGCTATGAAGGTTTGAAGGACCGTAGTCGGCGAGCGACAATGGCCAGAAAGATCGTTGTCTGGCGACGGAGGTCGTAAAGACCGTTGACGGGTGGAAGTCTGGTGTTGGGTAGAAATCCGATGACGGGCAGAAGTCCGGCATCGGGTAGAAGTCCGATGAAAGTTTGACGGCGGACAGAAGTCCGACGATAGGTGGAAGTTCAACGTCAGATAGAATATGAATTTCGAGGTAGAATACGAACCATATAAATATCTTATGGTTTTGTCGGACCGATTTGTCAGGTCCCTTGTCTACTTTTTGAGGCAATGTGATATTAAAATAATTACATGCTTCTCAGAAAAGTAGTATGCTTAATGAGGCAGATGCACACTTTTTTAGGGAGCGAAACGCTTCTCAAAATAGTGTCACATTTTTTAAAGTAATACATGCACTCCAATGCAATAACACGCTTCTCAAAGTGTTGTGATTTTCGGTTTTGCGAATCAGAGAGAGTGAGTTGGCCTAGGGGGTTTCGGTTTTGCGAATCAGAGAGAGCGAGCGGGCGAGAGCCACGGGCTGGGGTTCGCTTTGCAAATAGAGAGGGAGAGAAGGAGGGGCGGTTTCACAAATACTAGGGAGAGGGAGATCGTGAGTCTTGGCTCGAACCATCCGCCTCCCATTTGATCGTGTGAGAAAATACCCAAACTGGTCATGTGATAAATTACAATCTTACCCTTCTCATATCTTGAAGCACATTGAAGGTTTTAATTAATCATGATTTAAAGCGGAATTTAAAAGCTGATTTTAATTTGAAAGGGAACTTTATTCGATGATTAATTTTGGGATGAATTTGATAATTTAATCAATTTTTTTGTGTTTAAAATTTAAAATTAAAGCAATTTTAAATGATCAATTTTATCTTATTCTTGCCAATTCGATTTCGATTAAGTCGAGGCAAATTAATTTGGGCGAATCGATTTCGATTTGAGTCGATTTAATTTAATACCACGTTGTTGGTCAGTTTTGCTTAGATTGATGTCGATTTAAATTTGGTTGATTCGAGACAAGTTGATTTAGGTTGAATTAGGAGGCTGAGTCAATACTATGTCAATGGGTATCCACCTAAGGAAAATCCTGTAGGTGACGTCTATGCTATATTACGATGACCTAGGAGCTAAAGATGGATTCCGCAGAAATCGACCTCGAATAATAAGGTCAACACTATAAGTCTTGAAAACTTCTATTTCTTGGAAGTTAAGGTTCTTTGGTTCAAAATGCAATCATATTTATATTTCATTCCTTTATTTATAGATTTGTTTAGTTCACTACTTCTTGGCCTTCCATTTTATTTATTTTTACTGCCATGTGATGAATCGTCAATGGAAAGAGAAGTAATAATGCTTCCGGCCAACTGAATCTTTGAATCTTTGCTAGTTAATTAATTTTGTAAAAAATTTTGTGTAGGTTTGGTTTCCTGATCGTGCCCTTGCTTTTATTGAACTTGTTCATATGGTTTTGCAAATCCATATCTTAATGTCCTCTTGGTTTGTTTCAAGGAAAGTTTGTTTCATCTTCTAGATGAGCTTTCATAATGTTTTTCTTTATGTAACAGGAGACACTAAATTGCACATTAATACAAGTCTTGAAAAGATAGAATAGCATGAAGAATATATAAGAGTATTCAGTTGATGAACAAACAATTATTAAGTTCTTAAAGCCATAAATGTTGTTAATTATAGTGATATAATTACACTTGATGAAAGACTTTGATCCTACATTTATTTGAATCTTATTGCAATTGAAATCAAAATGGGATGACAATAATGACTGCTCTCTTTCCCTCTCCCCCTTGCATGCATGCATACATACATACATACAAGGATTAAGGATATGATTCTAAATTATTTCTTGCTAGTATTTTATCTTTATTTATCTCTTCTTCAGCCTATATGATTGCCTTGTCTTTGATTATACGGACATATGCACAAGAATATGAATTTTAAATTGTCTCTCATGATCCTTTCACAACATGATATCAAAGCAACGTTCCTTATGTTCTTACTCTTACTAACCAACAAATAAATAAATAAATAAATATATACACACATATATATATATATATATATATATATATATATATATATATATATATATATATATGTGTGTGTGTGTATTTTTAGGTGTATGCTTTGATTGATTCAAACACTAAAATGGTATGTAATAATTTGTGGTATGGAAATCTCCCTTTTATTTTCTTTTTAAAACTTCATTTTAGCATTTGCAATAAAGTAAAGCTTATAGATTTCAATATATTTGCTCATTTATATTGGTCATATGGAATAACACCCGCTCGTTTCCTTATATTATAAGAGTAATGCAATTAGATTTTAAAAAAATTCCGGTTATTTGTGGCGGTTTTAATCGCCACAAATATAGTCTCTAAATCATATTTTCTACATAAAAAAAGTGTCGGTTATGACCGCCACATTTCTATTAGTTTGTGGCAGTTTTAATTACTGCTATAACCATCACTTCATTAAACATACCCCAACGGTTTTGAAACTGTCGCGAAATGTCGTTGCAGTGCATTGCAATCACAACAGTCCTATAGTGGCTTTAAAAATGCTGCAAGAAATTTAGTAGCGGTTAAAACCTTCGGAAAATATCATTTTGTGTGTTGCAGTAGCCCTATTTTTTGTAGTACAAGTCTTTATCCCACTGCATGGGGTCAGCTATATGAATCCTTGTTGTTTATTCTGTCATATTAAGAATCCAATTGTCATTTAAATCTAATAAAAATGGTCATTTTTAACACTTTCCAACCAAATTTTTTGTCTATATTAACCTCTTTTAACATAGGCTAAATCTAATACATCTACTCTCCTAACAATGTCATTGGAAGGCCAACATTTTATGTGACCAAATCATTTAACGTGACTTTAATTTTATCCGCTACTGGAGTTACTCTAACATGTACACATATATACTCATTTCACAATCTGTCTCTAAATGTAAAGTCACTCATCTACCTAAGCATTCTTATTTCTGCAACACTTAACTTAATTTGTATGCTTCCCTTTTAATTAACACTCTGGACCATAAAACGTTACATATCTTATCACCATCTCATAAAAATTTTCCTTAAGAAATTTATGCTAGTTTCTACCAACCCCCCTGCAGGTCTTAACACTTCGAATTATTTATTTAGCAGATATATTGTTTCTTCACACATGCAGTGAAACTAATATTTGTTTGGATAAAACTTGTAAACCAATTAATCACTTCTTTTGATTCACACATATCGCTTGTAATTTCAATAAAAAAAAGATTGCCAACCAAAATGATTTCAAAGGCCGATGATAAAGAAACAGAAATGACGAGGAACCTTTTGTTCGGAGTACTTCCCAACTCTAGTTGAGCGACAATCCTATCAACTAGATTCTTAACATGATAATATAACTACAATTATAATCAACTTTTTTGAACTGAATAATAAAGTGATACAATGGCTATTCTTATAGACAATAGAAGAGCATAATAAAGGAAATTGCAATAAATAAAAATATATTCAATATTCACCATATATTATAACTATAATCTCCTACCATAACCATCATACACATGATATTATTTATATGGCAATAGATAATTTTAATAACTTAACATTTATACTAATCAATTTCATTACAAATTCTCTCCAAATTTGACTTTCGCACAGTTTTTTTATTTAAAATAAATTGTCATAAAAAAATTTCTCCTCACCAAAATATTAAAAGATGAAAAAAAAAAAAAAAAGAATGACAAAGCCATTTCTGTGAGAATTATCCATACTTGTTATTAAATTGTTAGTTCGAGGCTTAGGCGGTTTTGAGACCTATAGTTGTAAAATGTTTTATTATTAAAAAAAAGTTGTAAAAGCTTAGGACATTAGTTAATATTTATTGTTAAAACAAATGGGCATCAAAAGAACCTTAACATCAATATGGATAATTTATTGATTTCATGTAAATAGAATAAATAAAGAGAAGTATCATGTCACTTGTCAGCGGCAGCTGATCATGAATCCCATATTACCCTAAACCATAGACTGCAACAAATACCACCAAATTCAATCCATTAACCATACCCCAAGGATCAAAATCTTCATTTTGCTTCCATATTAGTTATTACAGCCAGTGTTTTCTCCATAAATATCTTCCTAGTTTTCTTCGAAACCTTCCACATGTCTAGCTTCTCATAACTCCTTTTCTGTAATATCCAATCTTGAATTATTACTTTCATCCAATACAAAGTTATTTTGATCAGGCGGTGAACCTTTTTGGCCTCCAAAACGTACTGCAAGCCTATCAAGCAACTGTTGATATCAACTGGGAAACCATGATGCTCAGGTTGGTTTTGCCTTTCCAGCAAACAATAGCAATGGCGGCTGATGAATCCACTGGATATTGATAGGTTTTTTTCATTTCCTGCAAACAAAGAAACATATAAAAGGTCAATCAATCTGTTGAAATAGCCAAATAATTCAAACTTTTCATTTTCTCTTACCTTCCTTCGGAACTGTTACGGGCTCAAATATACGCGGCGATAGAATTTAAATTTCCGTCTCAGCGTTGTACGTATATCCAGCACACAAACAGAATTGAAATAGTAACACCAGGATTTTTACGTGGAAAACCCTGGAAAGGGAAAAAACCACGGGGCCGTGCCCAGTTGAAAGAGTTCCACTAGTGTTGTTTGAAATACAAGACTGATTCGTCCTTTAAATTCAGGGCGATTGGATTACAATGAGTATCAGTTACAAGGACAGGCAGAGTTCCGACGTCACTCGGGGTGTCGAGCAGAATTCCGGCGTCACTTGGAAAGAAGTCCGGCGTCACTTGGAGAGAAGTCCGGCGTCACTCGGGCGTCGGGTAGGATTCCGGCGTCACTTGGAGAGAAGTCTGGCGTCACTCGGGCGTCGGGTAGGATTCCGGCGTCACTTGGAGAGATGTCCGGCGTCACTCGGCGTCGGGTAGAATTCTGGCGTCGGGCAGAATTCCGACGTTGCTCCCCTGTCGGGCAGAACTCTGGCGTCCCTCGGGCGCCAGATGGTACTTCGGTGGTGTTCCGGCGGTGTTCCGGCGGAGTTCCGGCGGAGTTCCGGCGGTGGTCGAGGAGGAGTTGTTCCCTCCTAGGCTTCTCTTCTCTTCTTCTTCTTCTCTACTTCTCTTCTTGGCTTGGGTCCCCTCTTAAGAGAAATGAGGGGCTATTTATAGTTTTTCTGGAGTGGCATAGCCCGTAAATATGTGAGGGCTCAGGGGCAAATAGGGAGTGATCCGGATGAACGGCCGATATTGAATCCCTTGATCGTGAGCCGTTTATCAAGAATTTGAAGGTTTTAATGATATCAGAATTCTGTGATCTTGGGCTCGTTGGATTCGTCTCGTCGAGCCGCTCGATTCAAGTATAAGCTCGTCAAAATCGGAGACCGTTTGGTAACTCAAATTGCTGTTTGATGCTTCCAACAGCACTTCGGGTACTTGATTTGGTCTTGTTTGGGCTCGGATTGAGTTGAATTTGGTGTTGTCGGATTCGTATTTCCGAGACGCTCAGTTCGACTGTAAGCTTGCTGAAATCGGAGTTTAAATAGTCTCCGAATTAATTTTTGAAGTTTCCAACTTGAGTTTTTCCTCGAGATTCGTGCTCGATCAAGATAATTTTCCGATGACGTATCAGTTGCCCCCCTATTTTTGGACGTCAAAGCTCCAGGAGTCCAAAAATATATGTGTCGGCTTTTCACTTTGGCAAAATTGCAAAAATTTGCGTTCCAAAAATTACACGTTTGCTCGAACTTGATTATAAAGGCCCCGTTGAGCTCCGGAAGTGTCAAAATTGAGTCCGGAACATCGAAAAACGTGTCCGGGGACCCCTAAAACGTCGAATTTGGACCGTCCGGGCCCGAAATTGGAGCCCGGGAACGGGTAGGCGGCCGTACCGGCCGAACCGGCCGGCCGCCGCCGCCGCCGGCGGCGCAGAACCGCGCCGGAGCGCGCTCGGCCCGCGCCGGCCCGCCCGCGGCCCGCGCTGGGCCCGCCCGCCGCCCGCGCTGGGCCCGCCCGCGGCCCGCGCTGGGCCCGCCCGCGGCCTGCTGGCGGCCTGCCTGGGGCCCGCCCGCGGCCCGCCCGTGGCCCGCGCCTGGCCCGCCCTCGGCCCGCGCCTGGCCCGCCTTCGCCCCGCGCCTGGCCCGCGCGGTCTGGCTGGCCGCGCCCCTTGGCCGGGCGGTTTGGCCGGCGGTTAGGGAAACCGCCGGCCGGTTATAATATATTATATTATTATTATTATTTTTTTTTTTTAAATGGGGCCCGAAAAATTCCGAAAAAATCCCAAAAAATTCCGAAAAATTTGAAAAATTTCAGGGAATTTAATAGAATTTTGGAATCCTCCCCCCCCTTAAGGAAAACTATAAATAGACCCCCCAAGGCTTAGTAGAAACTCGCCCCTTCTTCCCTTCTTCCTCTGGCTTTCTAGCTTTTGGCATTCTGAGGCTTTCCGCCATTTTTTAAGTAGGTGACTTTCCCTACTTGACTTGGCGCCCCTCTTTTTGTGCAGAAGTTAGTGGCTTTCTCCCTTCTTCCTCCCTTTTTCTTCCTACTTTGGAGGCTTTCCGCAGTCTTTCGTAGGTGATTTTCCCTACTTAGATCTGCGCCCCTCTTTAGTAAAGGGAGCAAAAATGGGTGACCCCGCCTCCTCTAAAATTCCTTCAGAAGATCATCCTGTACAACGGTCTGAAGTTCCAAAGAGGGTCCAGAAGGCGCCGAAGGCTGACGATGTGATTTCCACCGTCACTGAGGATTCCTTCATCTCATTTAGGAAGAAGTTTCATTTTCCTAATGATTTGGTGATGAAGGTGCCGGCCAGAACTGATCGTGCTTGCTTTCCTCCCCCTGGATATGTGACGGTGTATGAATTTAGTCTGCGAGCGGGACTACGATTTCCTCCTTCCACCGAACTGATCGACATTCTGACGCTTTGTGGGGTGTGCTTGTCTCAATTTTCCTACAGAGCAATGTCGATTGTGATGGGCCTGATCGTGCTTTTCAGAGACCGCGGAGTGGTACTTTCCTCAGAGTGCCTTTCTCGGATGGGGCGTCTCTTTAGCGATGCGCAGGGACGTGTTTCATTCAGGTCCAAGTGGTTGGATATCCGCACCCGAGACCCCTCGAAAGGTTGGATCAGCAACTTCTTTTATGTGCAGAATGATTGGGGTCTTCAGGAGAAGTGGGGGAAGTTGAAAGAGCTACCTGTCCCCCTTCACATTGGAGCAGAAGATTTGCTGAGGATACTCAAACTCCCTGATCTGGATGCTCTACACTACGAGGTGCGTTACTTGAGTAGATATGTAGATGAGGAGTACTTGTTCAAGGTTGGGTTATCTACTCAAGCAGGGAGATCACATGCTCAAATGTTGAAGAAGTCTGCTAGAGTTCCAGAAGTGGTTCCCCAAAAGAACCACTCCAAGCGTCCAGGGAGCGAGGAAGGTTTGCAGGCATTGAGGAAGAAAAGGGCAGGTGAAGTTTTGACAGTTGTTAGTAAAGGTCCCCGAACTTCTCCATCCAAGTCACATATTCCAGAGGATGTGTTAAACCATCAGTGCATCGGTCGCCGACGGGCTGAGGAGTTGGTGAGTCCTCCTTCACTTCTTCTCCTTTTTTTTTTACATTTCTTAAGGAATGTATTTCTGATACTTTTCTTGTCTCAGTATTCTGATTTCAAGCTTGAGATGACCAAGACTCTGAACGATTGGAACAAAGAGTTTGTGAAGGTTAAATACCTTCAGGGAGAGTACAAGAAGAAATATGAAAGTAAAGTGAAGGAGGTGAAGGTGGTGGAGGATCAGCTTGAGGGGTGCAGAACTGAGCTGGCGAACAAGATCACTTCAGTCTCTTCTCAGAATGAACGGATGGATCGTCTGCATATAGAGTTGGTGGAGGCACAAGCGACGATCAAGCAGCAGGAAAAGGCTCAGCAAGTCCTTGAGGCTAAGAATGAGAGGCTTCGGAGTGTATTGTCTGAGAAGGAGGCCCAGCAGTTGCCGTCAGCAGTTATTGAGGAGTTCAAAAAATCTTATGCTTTCAAGATCATTATTGAGAACCACATTCAGGAGGCTCGCAGTCATATTTATGATGTGGAGGTGAAGGCCTTGGAGGCAGAGTGCGCAGAGGATGGCTTCATCAGGGGCTTCATGAAGGGTGTTCGGACAGTACATCGCAAGACCGGAGCAGAGATCGAGGGACTGACTCCCAGCTAGGCTTCTAGTGATGCTTCTTCGGACTCTGGTGGTGAAGAGCTGGAGAGTGAGTTATAGCGAGCTTTTGCCTTGGAGGAGGACGAGGATGATGTTGAGATTCTCTAGGGTGTCTTTGATGTAGTTTTGTATCTCTTTGATTCCTTTCTAGTGATTGTATGTATGCTCGATGTTGATGTTTCTATCTGGTGTACTTGATGTTCAGTGATATATAAAGATGTTGTTGATGTTCTTTTCTCACATGTAAATGAAATTTACTTAGCTTTACTTCAGTTTGTACTTTAGTGAGCTCTCTTTTGACTTGAACAAATGTGAGACATTCCTTTTCTTTAAAGATTTTGACATATCCGGGGTTATTAGTGAAAGCATTTGCTCGATACCCTTAACATGTCCGAAAAAAGGTCAGATCAACTCCCTTTGGGATTGATCATCAAATGATTTTGATATTCAAGATATCCTCCTAGGATACTTGACCTATCCGAGGTTGTTAGTCAAAGCATTTGATTGATGACATTAACCTGTGCGGAAGAGGTCGGATCAAATCCCCCTGGGATTGATCATTCAGTGATTGAGATACAATATAGATTGTGTACTTCTCGAATCACAGAAAAAGAGTTTGGAGAGAAGAAACATTAGCACGACGAAGTGAATATCATGTTGCTTTGTAATATGAGATAACAGTTCCCTAGAATAACTTTAGGGATACAAGAAAGAAGTTCTTCTATAATCAACACATAAGGGATGTACGAAAAACTTTATAATACGACTACAGGAGAAGATAAAATATAAGACAAACATAACATATAGACTGATAGCAGTATCGACTCCTACTGGTAATATTTGCGAAGATTGCCCACGTTCCAAGTTCGAGGAAGCATTTTTCCGCCAGCATCCTTCAGTTTGAAGGTTCCAGGCTTGACCATAGCCGCTACCAAATAAGGACCCTCCCAGAGGGGGGAGAGCTTATTTTGCTGAGGGCCTTTTCCGGCGGCTTCGATGCTTCGTAGTACTAAGTCCCCAATAGTGATAGGGTGAGGTTTCACCCTTCGATTGTAGTGACGGGCAACTCTTTGGTGGTATGCAGCGGTTCTGAGTGAGGCTTCATCTCTTACTTCTGGGAGGAGATCCAAATTTGCTCTAAGCTTCTCCTCGTTACTCTTGAAGTCAAAAGTCTGAACTCTGTGGCTAGGAACTCCAATATCAACTGGTATGACTGCTTCTGTACCAAAGCAAAGGTTATATGGGGTTTCCCCTGTAGGAGTTCTAGCGGTGGTCCGATAAGCCCAGAGGACATTGGGGAGTTCTTCGGCCCATTGCCCCCCAGCCTTCCCTAGGCGTGTCTTCAGCCCTTTCAGGATTGTTCGGTTTGTGACCTCCGTTTGCCCATTGGCCTGAGGATGGGCAACAGCTGTATGAATGAGCTGAATATGAAAATCCTTACAAAAAGATGTAAAGATCTTCCCGGTGAACTGTGTCCCGTTATCAGTGATGATTTTCGCGGGAATGCCAAAACGGCATATTATGTTTTTCCATAAAAATTGCTTGGCATTTGCTTCAGTAATCTTCGCCAAAGGTTCTGCCTCCACCCATTTGGTGAAGTAATCTACAGCCAAAATAATGAATTTTCGCTGTCCAGTCGCTATGGGAAAATGTCCCATTATATCAATCCCCCATTGGGCAAAAGGCCAGGGGCTTTGAAGGGATGCAAGCTCCAGAGCGGGTGTATGAGTGAGGTTAGAATGCAATTGACAGTTTTCACACTTTCGTGTGAATTCAAGTGCATCCTGTTTCATTGTAGGCCAATAGAATCCCTGTCTCATGATCTTGTAAGCTAGCGCTCTTCCTCCCAGATGTTCTCCACATACTCCTAAATGAACTTCCCGAAGCGCGTAATCAGCTTCTGATGGTGGGAGACACTTGAGGTATGGCCCAATGAAGGAGCGCTTATACAACTCGTTGCTGATAATGGTGAAATTTGCAGCTCGTCTCCGAAGTCGTATTGCAGCTATAGGATCTTCGGGTAGTACCCCATCTTTCAGAAAAGATAAGATGGGTTCGATCCAAGACATCTCTCTTGGCTCGTTAATTGACTGTATGACCCATGGTCCCTGAATGCTTGGAAAGTGGATTTCCTCGATACATCTTCTCTTGTAGATATCCCCTGTTGTTGATGTAGCAAGTTTAGAAAGAGCGTCTGCTCTTGCATTTTGTTCTCGGAGGATATGTATGATTTGATGTTCCCCTATACGGGCCAAGAGTAGCTTCACAATGCTACAATATTGAGCCAATTGTGGGTTGTGAATATCAAAATCCCCCTCCACCTGAGAGGCGACTAATTGGGAATCAGTGTGGGCTATTAGGTTCTGGACTTCACAGTCAATTGCTAATCTCAACCCAGCAACAAGGGCCTCATATTCTGCTATGTTGTTGGTTGCCGGGAATTTGAGTCGAAGCCCGTACTCAAGGGTAACCTTCTGCGGAGAGATTAATAAAATTCCAGCTCCAGCCCCAGAACTCCCTGATGCTCCATCTACGTACAACATCCAGCATGGAGAAGAAGGTGAAGCACTCGGTTGTACATCAGATACCGGAATGGTACATTCAACTACGAAATCTGCTAGCGCTTGAGATTTAATATCAGGTCTAGGCAAGTAGTGGATATCAAATTCTCCCAGTTCTACAGACCACTTAACAAGCCTGCCTGATGCTTCTGGCTTTTGCAGAATACTTTTTAGCGGCAGATTCGTGTAAACTCCAATTGAGTGGGCTTGAAAATAAGGGCGTAGTTTTCTGGCGGAATAAACTAACGCCAATGCTGTCTTATCTGCCAAAGGATAACGTCCCTCTACTTCAGATAAAATCTTACTAACATAGTAGATAGGACGTTGTATAGCATTTTCTTCTCGGACCAGAACCGAACTAATGGCTTGGATAGATACAACCATATACAAATACAATCTCTCTCCTGGTATTGGTTTAGAAAGTAGTGGCGGGGATGCCAAATACTTTCGCAATTGCTCAAAGGCTTCTTGACATTCATCTGTCCATTGAAACCCGGAGCTGCGGGCACCTCTAAGTATCTTGAAGAAGGGCAGATATTTGTCTCCTGAACGTGCCAGGAAACGAGATAGTGCCGCAATCCTCCCATTCAGCCTTTGGACCTCCTTGATGTTCTTCGGCGGCACCATGTCCCTTAGTGCCTTGATCTTCTCCGGATTGGCTTCAATTCCTCTATGGGTTACCATAAACCCTAAAAACCTTCCAGAAGCGACTCCAAAGGCACATTTAGCGGGGTTGAGTCGCATATTGTAATGTCTTAACAAGTGAAAACATTGTTTCAGGTCAGAGATATGTTGGGTTTTTTCCAGACTTTTTACCAACATATCGTCTACGTACACCTCCATAGTACGTCCAATAAGGCTTTTGAAAACCTTATTCATGAGGCGCTGATAAGTTGCTCCAGCATTTTTGAGCCCGAAGGGCATCACCCGATAGCAGTACAATCCTTTGTCTGTTTGAAAAGCTGTTGCTTCTTCATCAGTAGGATTCATCTTTATTTGATTGTAACCGGAGTATGCATCCATAAAGCTTAACATCTGATGACCGGAAGTCGTATCAACTAACTGGTCAATGCGAGGGAGCGGAAAACTATCTTTCGGGCAAGCTTTGTTGAGATCAGTGTAATCTATACACATTCTCCAGGCTCCACTCCCTTTCCGTACCATGACAACATTTGCTAACCAAGTAGGATAGTGCACCTCTCGTATGAATCCGGCTTCTAAAAGTTTATCAACTTCTTGTTCAATTGCTTGCTGGCGATCTGGTGCAAAGTTTTGCTTCTTCTGGATAATCGGTTTGCATGTTGGATTGACTTTGAGAGAGTGAACGATTACTTCGGGGTCAATTCCAGGCATATCTGCTGGACTCCATGCAAAAATATCCTGATTTTCTCGTAGAAAAGCTGTAAAGTTTCTCTTCTCATCATCTGAGAGAAGTGATCCAATTCGTACTGTCTTTGAAGGATGCTCTTCAGATATAGATACAGTAGTAAGGTCTTCCACAGGGGAAGCTCTCTGAGGAATATCTTCGCTCCGTAGATCAAAGTCCTCGATACTCAGGGTAACCGTTGTACGAGACTTGATCTGCCTAAGATAGCAGGTTTGTGCTATTTGCTGATCTCCACATACTGTACCAACTCCTGATGGGGTATGGAACTTCAGCTTGAGGTGAGGAATGGATGCGATGATCCCAAAAATTGACTGGAGCGGCCTCCCGAAGATGGCGTTATAAGCTGATTCTGACTTCACCACGATGAATTGAATGGAGTGTGTAGTCTGTCGAGGAAATTCTCCAAGGACTACCGGGAGACTGATTATTCCTTCTGCTTGTACAGGTCGATTATCAAATCCATATAAAGGACCTGCAGCAGGTTGAAGTTTTTCTCTTGAGAGACCCATGTTGAGAAAAGTAGAGTAGAACAGGACATCTACGGAGCTTCCGTTGTCCACCAGAATTCTTTTGACATTGTAGCACGGGTCACCAATGCCTGCGTTTATGACAAGTGGATCTTGATGGGGGGTTTTCACTCCTTCCAGGTCGGAATCATCAAATGTGATGGTGTGATCAATACGAGCCTTTTTTGGAGTTGGGTTTTCTTCTACAGTCAAAAAGACTTGGTCGGATAGTAAGGGGCCTCCTGCGATTGTTTCAATTTCGCCCACCGTTATCCGGTTGTTTACTGGCTGCCTTTGTGATTGATTTTTCCCCCCAGTGGGATGAGCTTCTTCTCGGGTAGGTGGATTCCCAATAAATTGTCGAAGATAGCCCTGACGGATGAGTCTTTCAATCTCCTCCTTAAGTTGCCTGCAGGACTCAGTAGTGTGGCCACGACTACGGTGAAAGTGGCAGTACTGATCTTGGTTTCCTGTATTCTGCTTTAAAGGATGCGGCCACTTCACTTTGTCCTGATCTTGAATCGCCATCAACACATTTGCTCGAGAGGTGTTGAGCGGAGTGTACTCCTTCCCCTGTCGGGGTTCTCGTCGTGGCATTGGGGGTCTAGGAGGTAGATTGCTCTTCCCTTGCTTTTTCCGTTGTGATGACGGATTATTCATCTCAGGTGCTCCCTTGCGCTTCCCAGTGGGTTGCTCGAACTGTTTTCTGTGAGCGTTTATTGCCTCATATGCTGATATCTGTGCTTCCACACGATGGATCAGATCGGCATATGAATGAACAGTATCGCGCATGAGTGCCGAATAGAAGGGGCCAGGACGAAGTCCTCCAAGAAAGACCCCTCTGAGCAATTCTGGGTCTACTCCTGGGATTTGTCGAGCCTCGATAGAAAATCGTCGAAAGTACTCTTTCAACGATTCTCCCTCGCTTTGACGAATCCCGGAAAGGTGAGAAGAATCCTTAGTAATTCTTCGGTTGGCCACGAACTGCTCGACAAACACCTTGGCCAATTTAACAAATGTGGGGATCGTTCCGGCTGGAAGTGAATAGTACCATGTTCGAGCTTGTCCTTTAAGAGTAGCAGGGAAAACCTGGCAAAGGAGTGCATCTGAAGCTCGTTGAATATCCATGATGGTCCTGTAATGGTCGATGTGCTCGTACGGGTCGGATGTCCCATCATAGGATTCAATGCTTGGCAGCTTAAAGCCAACCGGGATAGGGTGTCGAAGAATGGCTTCTGTCAGGGGTGACGATCCCTGGAAATCCCACTGACGAAGAGGTGGCCTTATGCCTCCTGTAGGGAATTCCTCCCGGACTAATTGTCGCAGTTCGTGGCGTAGGGCGTTGCGAGGGAACTCAGCAATGTGAGGTTGGGCTAGCTCTTCAGGAAGGTCTTGAGGAAGGCGAGATCGCTGACTTGCATGCGGAGGATGGGTAGAACTTGCCGTATCAACCAGCTCGTTCTCTTGATGTGACTGTAAACGCCTCCTGGGTGGACGAAGAGGATTCTCAGCCTGAAGATGTTCGATTTGAACAGCTTCAACACGTGGCGGATCTCGAGGGAGAAGAACCTCCTCCTGAGGTGCTAGGGTCGGTTATCGAGTCTCTCGCAGGAGGTGTAGGATCTCGTTTTGAGATTCTTCCATCTTTCGGATTCGCTCCTCCAAAGAAGGCCCTGAGGTTCCTTCTCCAGCAATGTGTTGCCCCCCAGGAAGAAAGGAGGCAGAAACTTGATGTCCACGATTTATAGACTGGTTTCTGGATTGGGGAGAGTGGGAGCGGGAGGCTCCTATGAGGCGATTGCTACGCCTATTGACCATCGTAGCAATACTTGAAGTTGTGGGATAAGAGCTCCCACAGACGGCGCCAAACTGTTACGGGCTCAAATATACGCGGCGATAGAATTTAAATTTCCGTCTCAGCGTTGTACGTATATCCAGCACACAAACAGAATTGAAATAGTAACACCAGGATTTTTACGTGGAAAACCCTGGAAAGGGAAAAAACCACGGGGCCGTGCCCAGTTGAAAGAGTTCCACTAGTGTTGTTTGAAATACAAGACTGATTCGTCCTTTAAATTCAGGGCGATTGGATTACAATGAGTATCAGTTACAAGGACAGGCAGAGTTCCGACGTCACTCGGGGTGTCGAGCAGAATTCCGGCGTCACTTGGAAAGAAGTCCGGCGTCACTTGGAGAGAAGTCCGGCGTCACTCGGGCGTCGGGTAGGATTCCGGCGTCACTTGGAGAGAAGTCCGGCGTCACTTGGAGAGAAGTCCGGCGTCACTCGGGCGTCGGGTAGGATTCCGGCGTCACTTGGAGAGATGTCCGGCGTCACTCGGCGTCGGGTAGAATTCCGGCGTCGGGCAGAATTCTGACGTTGCTCCCCTGTCGGGCAGAACTCTGGCGTCCCTCGGGCGCCAGATGGTACTTCGGTGGTGTTCCGGCGGTGTTCCGGCGGAGTTCCGGCGGAGTTCCGGCGGTGGTCGAGGAGGAGCTGTTCCCTCCTAGGCTTCTCTTCTCTTCTTCTTCTTCTCTTCTTCTCTTCTTGGCTTGGGTACCCTCTTAAGAGAAATGAGGGGCTATTTATAGTTTTTCTGGAGTGGCATAGCCCGTAAATATGTGAGGGCTCAGGGGCAAATAGGGAGTGATCCGGATGAACGGCCGATATTGAATCCCTTGATCGTGAGCCGTTTATCAAGAATTTGAAGGTTTTAATGATATCAGAATTCTGTGATCTTGGGCTCGTTGGATTTGTCTCGTCGAGCCGCTCGATTCAAGTATAAGCTCGTCAAAATCGGAGACCGTTTGGTAACTCAAATTGCTGTTTGATACTTCCAACAGCACTTCGGGTACTTGATTTGGTCTTGTTTGGGCTCGGATTGAGTTGAATTTGGTGTTGTCGGATTCGTATTTCCGAGACGCTCAGTTCGACTGTAAGCTTGCTGAAATCGGAGTTTAAATAGTCTCCGAATTAATTTTTGAAGTTTCCAACTTGAGTTTTTCCTCGAGATTCGTGCTCGATCAAGATAATTTTCCGATGACGTATCAGGAACTATCACACAACAAGCCGGCATGAGGATCGATGCCTTCTCGCGGAAGTCAGCATCGACAAAATCAGGAAATTTTATCGTCCGATACTGTAAAAGGTGTCGAAAATCTGCTAAAGATGCACACAAAATATGTTTACCAATGTATGGAAGAAGTAATGGCAGACCCTCAGATGACAACCGGAACATGCATTTTTTTTTTGTTAAAACCCACCGTCAGCTTACGTGTTAATCTCAAAAAACTGAACAAGTTTCTTAAGGGGAACTCTAGCTCTCTAATGCTCAAACGAGCTACAAAATCATCAAAAAAGACTAAAAAAAAAAAACTTATGAGCCGAAGATCCCCGCTAATCACCAGTTCAATGCAACCTAAGAACATTCTAAGGCGGCTAGAAGCCAACACCCAAAAAATTTTGAAACAGAAAATCCCATTCAGCTTAATCTTCAGGCCAAAAGAAAGTAGGACCTGCAAAACAGAACAAAATTCTACAAAGAAAAAGGTAAAAACAAAAAAAATAATAAGCAACAAGCTGCAACACAATAAATTAAAACAAAAGGACATGGCATACAAAGGCTCTCAGGATTGGAAGAAGCCACAACAGACAGCGGCAACATCATTCCACACAAGAGAATAATCGACCATCCGAACCAGCTAAGTAGAAGAGATCCACAAAGGAAACCGCAAGACCACACAACAAACAGAGAAGTAGAGCTGGTAAGGAGATTGCCACAAAACCACTCCAAGAGATCAGAGTGCTCCAGACACCTAGCCAGAAAATGGGCCTCGAGCAAGAAAGAGATGTAGAGAGTAACAAACATCCACCAAAGTTCAAACATAAGGCATACCAATCGCATCCAAACGAATCATCCCTTTAAGAAGACTAGGGGCATTAATCAAATAAAAAAACTTAGGATTAGAGCTAAGAGACCCGTGACCAACAAGTCAAATAGCAGGTCCATTAGCCCTCTTGTTAATGGAAGAAATTTTATAAACTAAGTTCTTGAGGATGACAATGATTTGCTGAACAATATAAAAGCAATTCAACTTCTCTCTTTTGTCCATCTTAATAATATCAACCACCACCTCATTGTCAACTTCAATCCAAATACATTGATAGTTTAAAGCCTGGCACTCCAAAAGACCTCTATAAAATACCATGAACAACCGCAGCATAAACATTAGGAACCAGATAAGAACAAGCAAAACCAACAATTAACCTACCATCAGAGCCTCTTATTAGGCCACCAATCCCACAAAGTTTCTCAATGAGAGTAGAATGAATATTGATTTTAACCTTCCCAGTCCCCGATTTATGCCAATAAACCAATTTGGGAAGGAAACCCATCAACGGAATATCAAATCTTATGTTAAAAAACTAGCACCAATGCTTTCTATTCTTAAAATGTTTAGGAAGCATGATGTCACAACCCAACACGACAAGAATTGCTCCTATTGTGTTAAGCTGCAACAGCGAACCCTAGGATCTAGCTCGCGCATATCGTACGGGCGATATTACCGGACGATCGGCCCGGTAAAAAATTTGTTTAGTTCATATAGACGGTTCGTACCAGTTCGTACAAACAAACTCAGTTCGTACTGACAGTTCGTACAGATGAACCTGCAGGACAATGGGCTTTGTTCAGTTCGTACAGACGGTTCGTACGGGATGAACCTGCACAAAAAATCTTGATTTCTCAGTTCGTACAGACGGTTCGTACAGGTTCATACAGGACTAACCTACAAAAAAAAATCTTGATATTCAATGGTTTTCACACATGACTCGAGCGGAACACAACTGCTGGATTTTGAAAATGAAAGATCTCATAATTCTAATATCACACATCTTAATGCCAACATGCTTGCTATTATTTCTTTCTTCCCAAAGCAACCAAAAAATAATTAATGGAATGATCATCATCCAATGATCAAATTTATTGATTTGACTCATAACATTTAAAAAAGTCAAAACATTAGTAGCCTGAAAGTCAATATGAATGTTTAAATTATTTTGAATCGATTTCCAAACCTTCGTAGCCATCGAACCATTCACAAAGACATGGTTAATGATCTCAAGACTATAACAACATTGACATTTAGAAGCTAAAGTAAAGCCTTTCTTTTGGAGCCTAACATCAACCGAAATGAATCCCTTGAGCAGGGGTGGAACTAGCCTTTTGTTTAGGGGGGGGGGGGGCAATTAAAATTTTCATATAAATGGACAAAATTAATAAAATAAAATAAAGACATAATTCAAAGCAAAATCTTATATTATATTATAATAGATAAATTGAAAATTATAAGTTTATTGATCTATTTTGCATCTTTTGATAATGTTGCATTACAACCTCATTAGGAATCAAATCGAACACATCTTTTTCAATATAAGGTATCAAACAATCATTGAGCCAATCATCACTCATTCTACTATGCAATCGATGTTTGATAATCGTCATTGCAGAAAATGCTCTTTCCACTATAGCAGTAGCAATTGGTAAAGTTAATGCTAAAGTAAAAAAGTCTATAAACCAGAGGATATATTCTTGACCTTAACAATTTGCTTTGCAAGATCAACAATATTGTTTAGAGAGGAGAACTCATCATCAGTGCGCATATCAATGATATAAGTTGATAATTGACTTTTAAGAGAGCCACAAGGTCAATAGCAGAAAAAATACTAGGATTTTATTCTGCTAGATGTATCAATTTCCTCTCATCATAAGTATTGAAGGAATTAGTTGGATTTAAGAATGCCATACAAAGAAGGAACTCCATACTAGATTCAAAAAAATGATTATTTAACTCTTGAAGTTGCATGTCAACCACAGTGTAGAAAAGCTTAACACGATAATGATGCAGGTTGAACATTTCTTTGCCTCTTCATACTGATTGACGACGAGTTCTATATGTATCATTCATCTTTGGAACTTCAACTTTAAAAATACTACAAAAATGTGGCACTTCCTCTAGTAAAGTACTCCATCCATTCTCCCTCAGCATATGTGGTCGTTGTTTGGATATTTTCACAAATTTTATTGCATTTTCTATGTCTTGATATTTCCTTTATAATGATTATGATAACTCATGTGTAATCCCTAAGATATCAATCATCAGATGCATTATAAAAATAAAATTAAATGATTTTATTATATCAATCAGAACACCTACTTCAACTGATTGTTGATCATATACCCCTTCTTCTTTAATAATATCAAGCACCTCAATTACGGAAGCATACATTTTCATGAGACTTATTAAAGAATGAAAATGTGAACTCCATCGAGTATTGCCAGATCTTTGTAAATTAGTCTTTTGATTTAAACCTTATCTGCATGGGAGATTGCCATCTTTAATATATAAAAGTATTTTTTCATGCTGAATAGTTTTAAGAGCATCTGATCTTTTATAGAAAGTCCTAATAGTATTTATAATTCTAGAAGTAAACTCAAATAGATGTTTTATCTACCAATGATGCTTTACTACTGCTACCAATCATAGTTGGAGTTGATGGGCGAAATAGTGAACATAAAATGCTTGAGGATTATCATGAAGTATAAGTGCCTTCAAACTATTAAATTATCCTCGCATATTGGATGCCCCATCGTAACACATTCCATAAATTAAGTCCTAAAAAGATATGTAGGACCAAATTAAACATTAAGTATATTAAGTATATATTATTAGTCAAACTCCCCAATAGCACAAAGAGGTGACCAAACGAAGCTTTAAGAAGTAGTATAAAAGATGTCCCCAACAAAGTCTAATTTGAGGGCAAGAAGTTAAAAATAGTGATAATATAAAATGAATTTTTGATAAAAAACTAACATGTCAAAATTAAATCCTAACAACTTATACAAAGAGGATGCAAAAAAAAAGAAATTAAAAAAGTAAACAAATTAACGGATGTTGATTTAATAATCATTATGAACAAAGGTAGCATGAATATTTTCTAGATTCTGTAAACTAAAATAACATTATAAATCCAAAGTGTCTTACAAGTCATAACAATAGAGATGAGCGCTCAAAAAATATGAATCATAGTAGAAAATATTTTTGACACTGAATACTCAATTAGAAATAGAAAAGATGAAATCGATTAAATTTCGAAGGGGCGTTAAATTTGTATTACTATGATGAATGATGTTTGCTAAATTAGTTAATTGATGTGTTTATTACTTTAATTATAATATATGAATTAATGTGATGGACGTTAGATTACCCCTATGTTAGGAACGATTTAGTTGCTCACTGAGTTTTTTATAGGTGGCCGTGCTCGAGTAGGGTAATAAAAGAGGGCTAAAATAATATAATTATTATTATTATAAATGTTACAGGTGCTTCAGTTGCTTAGCCCCCAAATAAATAAGAGCACGACCAAGCATGGCTGGTTTGAGTATTTTAATGTCATTATATATAACTACTTGAGATTGATTTAATATTTTAATGTTTAGGATAATGTTGCAAGAGAGTCTAGATTTTTCTTTTCAGTGTCAATGTAATTTGTTTAAATGTTGAGTTGTGAAAGTTGTACTTTAAGTCGGGATACATAGATCCAAAGTTGGATTCAAAAGAGAAAATGATACTTCTTAGAGGGTAGTCCTTTTTCATTTGGAAGATCAAATTTGGATCACTTCACTACACAAAATGGAAAGAATAACCTCCCCCTCAGGAGAAGAGTTTTCTTTTTCCATTTGGGTATCTTGGTACGACGAATCTAAGGAGTTCGAAGGGTGAGAAGGATGAAGAGTTGAAGACAGAAGAGTATCCCACTCAAAGTCCACTTGCGCCTATTTAAGGATTAGAATTCGGGTTTGTGGTTAGTGGTGCCTGGCCACTCTTAATTTTTTTAATTCTGGGTTGTAATAAATGGCATTTACCTATGGATATTATTTTAAAGAATTAATTATATTTATTGATGTTTGATTTGCTTTGCTTGCGTATAGGATCTTGCCTATTTTTTCTAATTTTTTGGCAATTATGTATCGATTTTATTTTAGCTTAGATACACAGAGGCTCGTGAGGGTAAGATAAAAATTCTTCTACTCAAAACTTAAATAAAACTTTTAGCTCACATAGAAACTCTAATGATCTAAGAAGTAATCCCGGGACCATCGGGAGTCTGTATAATCATATTAATTGCTTCTCTTCTTTATTAGACACCTCCCCTCCTAATTTTTTGGCAATTGCTTGGATACACAGAGGCTCGTGAGGGTAAGATAAAAATTCTTCTACACAAAACTTAAATAAAACTTTTAGCTCACATAGAAACTCTAACGATCTAAGAAGTAATCCCGGGACCATCAGGAGTCTGTATAATCATATTAATTGCTTCTCTTCTTTATTAGGCATCTCCCCCCCTGCGGGTTCTGGCAGACCACCCAGCATTTGAGGGTGCAAATCTGTCAATGAGATGTTGTGAAATCTCTAAGAAAAAAATATTTTTAAGCCTTTTTCAAAAACTGCTTCATACCCATTTATGTATTTAATCGAGTTAATCAGCATGCATTACATTAAAAACTAATTAAAATAGTCTAAAATTTTAATCGCATCATCTTTTAGCATTTTCACCCAATATAAGTCAAGGGATCAAGTAGGATCTGCTCTAGATATTAGTCCCAATTCTAAAAAACTTTAATAACAATGTCCTACCACTCTTTCATTAAAGATCAGACTCATGGATTTTAAATCGACTAGGTGGTTAGTTGGCTCCCCAATCAAGGCTGGGGTAAGACCAGGCTTGGCACAATATTAGCTAGGTTCGAACTATTATGGTCCATCGTCCAATTTAGATTTAGGATCCGGGATAGATTCTGAATCATAAGACCCCAACCTCCAGAAATATAATCTCAAATTTCTAACAAAATGTTCAACTCAAATTAAAGATTCTCTCAAGCTAAAATTTAAAGCCCAACACGTAGATTAGGTTGGAACACTTCTGAATTGTTTCAGAATCTCTAAGTATCTGCTACCTTTCTTCCTTTAACTCCAAAATAACTGCTCAAATTTGATCCAATCTCTATTCAAATTCCAAATTCACCTCTTTTGATATCCAATCCTTGAAATCTCTAAACAAATTTCTGTCGTTGTTTTAATCAAGAGTTTTTAGAAGAGGCTCTGATTTTCCTATGATGTAATTAACTACAAGGGTTTGCACTTGTAGGAGATTTAGAACTCACATCAATTTTTCAAAACTGTATTAATATTTCTTTTGGGAAATTAAATTTATAATGATCGTCACTGTCATAATTGAATGACTGCTAACGACTGATATCTTCTTTCTTCGGGGAGATATATCATGTGTTAACATCGATTCAAATTTAAAATTAACGATTACTTCTCTTGATTATCATAGTCGGATATCTGACTAAACTTTATTTTGACCCTCCGGGGTCATATGCGGTTCTCCCTTAAATCAGGCTACGACACTTAAGAGAAAATCTACAATTATGGATCTGAACCCATTATGAGATTTTATCTCCGCCTTCTGAGGCGATATATTATCCCAAATGATCGATTCGATTACGGAATTGAAATTTAAATTTAATTCTCGATTTTTCCAAATAAATTTAATTTAGATTTATTTTTCACTCTGCAAGGCAAATCACATTTTTAGAACTTCCACCAACACCCGGGAAGATGAAGAAGCTGTACTCCCAAAAAACAAATTTTATCATACAACGTCCAATGGAAAATTTTTAAATTTACAACATTCGTCCAAAATTAATACTCCCAATCTTGCACTCAACTCAATCCAAGTTGAGATCTCTTCATCTATCTGGACTTTTCACTCCTCTATGAATGACTTAAGCTAATTCCCCCCTCCTACACCCCCCGGTCTCCCCTTTGCTCTAATATCAGAAGTCTATCCCCCATTCAAATCCCCACCCATAAAAATATCATACTATAGAATCTCCTGATGACCATCTAACCAATACAACAATGACATCAACATCAAACCTTATCCCACTATGCACAGTTGGTTACATGAATCATTATTCTCTATTGTGTTCTACTAAGAGTCAATGTGTATTATATTTTAGATGGTCATTCTTTGCCATCTACACTACAGGAAAAACACTCATTACCAGCGAAAATTATTAAGTTTCCGGCGGAAAAAAATTCGATGGTAAAACGGGCGTCGGAAATTTTTTTCCGGCGAACGAAATCCGTCGGAAAAATTTTCCGGCGGAAATTTCGCCGGAAAACTTTCCGGCGGCTGCTCGGCGGAAAAAAAGCCGACGGAATAACCAAAAAAATTAATTTAAAAAATTTAATTCGGCCTACCCGGTTGCCCGCCAACGCGCTGCCCAGCTGCCCCGACCTGCAAGCCTGCCCGCGAAAGCTGCCTCGCTGCCCCCCGCCAGCCTGCCCGAGAACGCTGCCCAGCTGTGCGGAGAATCGAACCCGGGATCTGTTGTTCGGTTTCAGCCCGCCAACCACTCTGGTGTGATGCATATTACATTAAATACAGAACTATTATATATTTAAATAAACTAGGTCGAGAAATTTTTTTTAAAAAATTAAAAATAAATAATTAAAATACGTTATTCATAATATATTATTAAATTTGTTAATAAAATAATAAATTAAAATAAATTATGGATAAATAATTAAACTAATTATTACTTTAAACAACTAAAATTTAATTATTTAAAGTTCTTAAATTAATAATTAATTAAATTAGGCTATGAAATTATTAATTAATGAAATTACGAATTATTAAAATCCGTCGAAAAAATCGTCGGAAAAAATCCGCCGGGAAAATCTTGCTAAAAATTGGTCGGAAATATTTCATCTTTATCCTTCGAAAAGTCGCCGGAAAATCCGCCGGAAAAGAGTCCGCTGGAAGTTTCGTCGGTAATAAGCGATTTTCCTGTAGTGCTATAGTTGGTGCACATACCAAATCCAAAAGTAAGAAGAAGAAAAGTCTACAGCTGGTGAGCTGCTAGGCTGTGTTACATACACTCATTTGCCAAAGTTCAACATACATGTTCAACTCAGCATTAGGTTCGACCATATAATTTGATCACATTATGTGTTCTCTTGCAACCAATGTTGGATGGAACATTTGCAATGATATTTTTTTTCAAGTCTGAGCCAAACCCTCCCTTCGTTTAATGTTGGACGTTGCTTATTTGTTGTTCTTCTTTTTACGATTTTGTAAACTTTTAATAGAGCTTTAACGTCGCCAATTTTGCCCCAAAATCTTTTAACCCTAAACACTTGTAGGTAATTGCATCATTTTTATAATGCAGCTGCAGCTGGGCTTATTACTTCACTTCCAATAAAAAAAGTGCTTTATCTCTTCATATGTAGAGACAAAAATGGGGAACAACAACTTGTCATTAATTCTTATCATGGAGAGAGAGAGAGAGAGAGAGAGAGAGAGGGGAATGAAGGAGGAGGGTTAAATGTGAGTATGGAAGGGCGGTTGCAGCAACTAAAATTAATGAAGGAATCTTTGTCTGCCAAAGTTTTAAAAGCCCAGCATGTCTCTCATCAAGGCTTCTCTTTCTCTCTCTATCTCCTATTCACAATCTCATCATTTATTCACATTAAGTTCTACCTTCCCCACCTATTTCTTTCACAATTTATTAATATAACTCCAAGTCCAAGCGCATCCAGACGGTTCATTCGATTGTATGTCTGAATATCTAATAACTAGTGCAGCTTCTACAAATCTTCAATTCAAGATTAATTTGTGGCCATGAATAATGGTTTTTGAGGAGTTCAATGTTCTGATGCGCAAATGTATAAATGATGCAATTGTTTCAATGTTAAACTTTTTTTTTTAGACATTTAGGCCAATTAAGACAGACTAACACACACATCGCATACACAACTCGAACCCAAGATCTCTTAGTTGGTAGCCTAAGCTCTCAACCAACAGACCAACGTGAGCCGTGTCAATGTTAAACTTCATTAACAATTAACTTGATTAGCACAAATTTCAATATAAAATTGATTGAAAATTTTTAGAGTTAAATTTAGGATCATTCGAATTCGAAATCATTAGCACGAAAAATGATACTATACAACTCTAGAATGTGCTCAAATTGATCACTCTAAGCATAATTTTACACTTCAAGATATTAGTTGAAGGGCAACATGATCACTACATCTCACATACTTATAGTCGAATTGAGTGTCTCGATGAGACAAAATCCAACAAGTCCAAAATCATCTAATGCCAACATTATTAAGAAACTTAAAACTAAAAGAATGGTTTATGATCAAAGGAATCAATGTTACTTGTCTGATTGAGTGTTCCAAATTAAATTTAGATACATTTATATAGCATACCACTATCAAAAATTTCTATAGAGCCCCACTCTCTAAATGAGGAGGGTTTGGACGCTTAGCTTAATATTCTTGAGAGATTAAATGTTTGAATAATCTTAGAGCTTCATTAGGCCATTGCTTGACTGCCGCAATCATACCTCTGCCGTCCAACCATTGCCATCGAATTACCATTGTAAGACTATCGCTCGACTATTTATGGTCCTTCGTGCAACCACTATCATCCGACTATGCCCCTCTGACCACCATTGCATAACTATAGTCATCCAATTACTTTCACTCAACTACAGTCCTCTGCCCACCACATCAGACTATGATTCTTTGAGCAATGTCACTCAATTATAATCTTCTGACCATCATCGTCTAATTACTCCTCTGACCACCATCACTCGATTATGGTCCTCTAAGAACCGTTGCATTGTTATGGTCCTCTGACCAACGGCCCGATTATGGCACTCCAACCATCATCACTCGACTAGGATCCTCTGACTACCATCTTTTGATTACATTCTTTCAACCACCATCGCTTGATCGTCCTCTTATCACTTTCGCTTATCTATACTGATGCGGCGATGCTTATCGACTTTGTCACCTGCCATCGCCAACAACATCAATGTACACCATCATTCATAAGACTGATGCACGTCATCGACACTAACTTGAACTCCTAATGTTAATACTAAGATTTATGCTAGGCTTTTTAGCCTCTGATCTCCTCTCCTTAAGGCAAACAATCAAACAAAAAGTAAATTATATATTGAAGATAACTCTCATGTTATAAGGCTCTACAATTACCAATTTTCATCATGAATTATATTCTATATATTATGTCAACTATATTTTATGAACTCTAATCATAAAGAAAGACATCATTTATAACCAATGACAAATATTAGAGAAATAGTTTTTTCTTTTTTAAGTTTTTGATATAATTCTCTTATACGTCAACATCTGCATCACAACTCCACTTGCATCATAGTTATTGTCACATAAAGACTTAAATGGTAACCTAAGTTGTGTCACAACCATGACATATCCTCACTTGTGTTGTAGCCTTCACTTCCTCAAGACTTAAGAAGCAAGCTCACTAATACCACAATTGTCACCTTCAAAACCTATGCAATAAAAATCTTCTTCATGGGCTATACCACAACCTCACTATAATCATTGCCTTCAACACACATATTGAACCTTTCATGCCCTGTAGTAATATGCTTCGAAATTTGCACCACAAACTTATTAGTACTATAACCATCTCTTTCACAGCCAATATCATAGCTTTACTTATGCCTAAAATCACCACCTACAATCTCACTTGTGCACTTCCATCTCTTTCAATATTCATCATAAGTATTAGTGATATCTCATCAAAAATTTATCCTGACCGATCATGAATTTTGAGGTAAATTCATATAGGAAACTTTCAAAATTAAATTCGGGGCCATCTAAACTTTGAGTTAAACAAAATTATAGTCGAACTAAACGTCTCAAAAAAGCGAACCCATTGACACCAAATACGATCCAATCTGAGTCCAAATGTGTCAAAATCGAAGGCTCGAAGCACATATGGATGGTTCAAAGTGTAAATTGGATGATTAAATGACATCCAAATGTAACATGCTTATAGTCGAATTAAGCGGCTTGACGAGACCAATCCAATGAGCTCGAGATCACCAAATTCTAACATCATTAAGGCAATTAAATATTTGATAAACATTCCTTGATCAAGAGAATCGATATTGGTCATCCATTAGAACCACTCCCAACGTGCCCTTAATATTCTCCTTATTTACTGGCCACGCCACTCCCAGAAAACTATAAATAAACTCCTCATTCTTCAGTAAAGAGAGGGACCAAGCAGGGGAGGGGGAGGAGAAGAGGAAGAAGAAAAAGAAATCTGAGATCTTTCTTGCCACCAAGCTCCTCCTCGACTACTGCCCTGCCACTAACCTTCGCAAGACTACGGTCCTTCCAAGCATCGTCGCCTGCTGACTACAATCCTTTCGACCACTGTCACCGACTTTGGTCTTTTCGTTCTCTGTCGCCCGACTACGGTCCTTCCGACCACCGTCGCCCGACTACGATCTTTCTGACCTATGTCGCCCTCCGACTACGGTCTCTCCGACCATCATCTCTAGACTATGGCCTCCTTGGACCGTCGTCGCCAGACTACGGTCCTTTCGACCACCATCACCCGACGATGATCTTTCCGACAACTATCACCCGACTACGGTCTTTCCGACCTCTGTCACCCGCCAACTATGGTTCTTCCGACCACCGTCGCCCAACTAATGTCTTTCTGACATCCGTTGCCCGACTAGGTCCTTCTGACTACGATCACCCTACTACGATCCTTTTGACATACATCACTCACTAACTATGGTCCTGTCGACCAACCAAACTGATTCTTCAGACTCCCACCATGTAATGCACTCTATATGATGTATATTTTACATCGAGCCAAGGCCTTCCCCCCCAAGAAAGGGTCTCACTTGTAATCAACTGCAAACACTAGTGAATTCATTTAAACTAGGCAATGCCCCGTGATTTTTCTCCCTTTTTAAGAGTTTTCTCATAAAAACTCTGGTGTCTTTTATGAATGATACACCTCTATCTTTCATCTGTTTGTGTGCCAAATCTTCGTGTAAAGTAATGACACTAAACTTTATATTTCTCTACCGCTATAAATATTCTTGGATGCAACAATTAGCAATCATGATTTTTCACATAAAGCTAGCATTTCATGTAAAAAAAAACAAAATTATGCACTCTTTTTAAGTATATTAGTTGTGTTTGAGTATTAACTTAAGTAACTAAGATAATCAATATTAATTTACTCTCTCCACAAAATCAACTTATCAAACACAATAAAATCTGTATCAGATTATTGAAACAAAGTAAACGATGATGATAATCCTAACTTAATTCAATCATAAATATATCTTTTCATGTAAGTGAATATTTGATATCTAATCATATACTAATAAAAAGAAAAAACCATACGCATCTCGTATCTTAATAAAATAAGTCAATGATAAGAAATTACCTATATCTATCATATTTAATAAATTTTGTTAATCCTACTGATCCTTTGTGATTATGTCAATTTGAAATCTAAAGTAATGAAATTAAATTAGGCCTAAATTAAAGCTAGCCGGTTCAAACTTTTATTTCTATTGAAGAGTAAAATGGATTATTTCATTCTTATTTACTTGGTGAAATTTCTCTATTAATTTCATGTTTTTATTGTTAAGGATTTCTGCATATGCATTATAATGAAATATAAATTAACTCTTAATTGGGAGGAGCTAAAAAATTTGTAAGAATGAGATGAATATTTTATTCAACATAAGTCATAAACATTATTGTAATATTTTAAAAATTACATGGAATAAACATATTAACCGTTAAACAAATTACTGCAGGGGGATTCATCAATGAAATAGTTTGAATTTCAATTTATTTCGTTTATGAAACAAGTCATCGTTTAATAAATATATATATTTATAAGAGAAATTAATAGTTTATATATGTGTTTTTTTCTAATGCAGGAGTCGACCTGAAAGATATTTCGCTACAGTTCTTCTATATATTTCATTGAAAATAATAGACGTAATAATCTTATTCATTAAAGAAAATCCTTCATTAATGGGAGGAAAGATTGCGATGGTTGGGATAAGATATAAAAGAGAGAGATATATATTTTTATTAATAAGATGTTGATAGGATGAATAATATGCTATAATGATTAGCCAACTGGCATTAACCAATTGGACTAATGATGAAATCTTTTCTATTAATAAGCATTAATGTCCTGAATTTGAAAGGTCATTTAAACAAAAAAAAATGATATAAATAAATGTGTAGAAATTAATTAATTTGATATGAAAGAAACTAAGGTCTCTATCACTATGTTTAGACTTAATTTGGACAACTGCTATCAAATGGCCGGTAACATCATTGAATAATTGTGATCAGTAAGTAAGCTACTCAGTCACTCGGTCGTAATTAGTCTAAACGATAAATACTTTCAAATTAAAACAGATAATAATAAAAATTTATAATTTCAAGAACTGAAAAAAAGTTGCTGAAGGGAAAGTATTGTTTTGACAGTACTGGAATTAAACATCACTCGCGTAACTGTTAATTCCCTATCGGTAAATTTAAATATATCCCATTATTTTAGCATAACAAAGCTGATCAGATCATAGATAGAGATCCTATATATATTATAAGAAATTTCTGAAAAATAATTTCTTATGATCGTCATCATCACCTATCATTAATAGAAACTTGTGACGGTAAAAGCAGCTGGCATATATATACACAATACATCTCAATTTATACCACGTACACAGTGAGAAAAAAATTTCTTGCTCAGAAAACTCACCTTGATGTGGATAAAAATAAAAGGTTAATTCACATGAAAAAGTACTGAGATATTGGCACGGCTCAATCAAAAAACAAAATCATATTACATCGATGTCACAAGGAGCTATAGAAGCACCAATGCATTTTCTGAATGAACCGAGCCAACATCACAGTAGCCCTTTCAGACATGCATGCGCGCGGCCTCTCATGCAGAAGAGGAGGGAGAAGATGAAGTAAAGAAAACAAGAGTGAGATCAGGTGAGAAAAAAATAGAGAAGAAATGACAAGGATGGACAAGTATGAGAAATGTCTTGCAAGTGTTTATGTACAAGGGATTCATGAATTGGCATTTATAGCGCTTGGCTACCAAACCAAAAAGATGGGCCATGACATTTATTTTATGAGAGCTTCTCCTATAAAAAATATTCTCTCTCTCTTTCTTGTTCTAAAGCTTTATGTATCTGTTATGAAGCATTTATGCATCGGCTTGCCATTTAATGAAAGGGATACTGTTTCTCATCTTTTATAGCTATTTCTTAATGGTTAGGTGAGGAAAGGGAAGATGGCTAAGGATTAAAAAATCGAGTTGGGATAGGCAATGGTTAGCTTTTAATTAGTATTCCATATCCCTTTATAACTCCTACTATAAGAGGTGCACTTAGCATGTGAGGGAGCGTCTGACCTGCTGTGACCCATTGGATGGGACAAATGGTGATTAAATGATTGATATGGTGGATTCAATTGCTTTCTCTCAGAGCTCGTTAAAAAAAAAAAAAGTAAATTTTGTACGTTCAGCTTTAGAGGCATTTACATGCAAATCATTAAATTCTATATATTTGCATATCTAATATCAAATTATTTATGTTTCTTAACATAAAATACAAACATTCAATTCACATTAAAAATAATACATAAATAATTAGTAATGTATATATAATCTTCGTGAACTTATTATTCCATTGAATAAAGGTAAAATTAGATATTTATTTTAAACATGACTAATTTCCTCAAATTTAATAATTTTGTAAACATATAAAATAACTTAAAACCAATATTAGAAACAAGTCATAATAATAATCGCCTTATTAATCTATTAATATAATTGTTGCATCTTGGAAAATTCGCGGCGGTAGAGAAATACAAAATTTAACGTCCTAGCTTTGTACGAAAATCCAGCACATAGACAGATTAATAAGTAGGAGCGCAGCCCTCATAAGAGACATCAAAGTTCTTATGTGGAAACCCCTGAAAAGGAGAAAAAATCACGGGGCCTGGCCCAGTTTGAATGAATCCACTAGTATTTGTAGTCGATTACAAATGGGTCTCTTCCTTAGGAGGAAGGCCCTTGGTTTGATGTAGTAAATATACATCATACAGAGTGCATTACATGGTGGAAACTAGAATTGATGTGTTCGTTTGGTCGGTAGGACCATAGTCGGCTGGCAACGGAGGTCAGAAAGATCGTATTCGGGTGACAGTGGTTTAGGACAGTAGTTGGCGGGCGACGGAGGTTGAAAAGATCGTAATCAGGAGATGGTGGTCGGAAGGACCGTAGTTGGTGGAAGGATTGCAGTCGGCAATGATGGTTGGAAGGACTGTAGTTGGTGATGGTGGTTGGGAGGATCGTAGTTGGCAGATGACGGAGGTCGGGAGGATCGTAGTGGTGGATGACTATCGAAAGGACCATAGTCGAAGGGCAACGGAGGTCAGAAGGACCGTAGTCGATGGGCGACTGTGGTCGGAAGGATTGTAGTTGGCGGACGACTATTGAAAGGACCATAGTCAACGAGAACGGAGGTCAGGAGGACTGTAATCGACATGAGACGGTTGGGAGGAACTTCAGCAGTGGTTGGAAATAACTCTGACGGTGGTCGAGAAGAAACTCTAGTGACAATTAGGAAGAAACTCTGGCGACAGTCAGGAAGAAACTCGGCGACGGTTCGGGAAGAACTTTGGTGGTGGTCAGCAAGAACTCCGGCATAGATCGGGAGAAACTCCGGCGGTGGTCAGTAAGAACTCCGACGGAGGTCGAGAGGAACTTTGGCGGTGGTCGAGAAGAAACTCCGGTGAAGTCAGGAAGAAACTCTTGCGACAATTGGAAAGAAACTCCAGCGCTGCAGGGAAGAACTCCGGCGGAGATCGGTGAGAAACTCCGGCGGTGGTCGAGAAGAAACTCCGATGATAGTTAGGAAGAAACTCTGGCAACAGTCGGGAAGAAACTCCGGCGACGGTCGGGACGAACTCCGGCAGTGGTCAGCTAGAACTCCGCGGAGATCGGGAGAAACTCCGACAGTGGTCGGCAAGAACTCCGGCGGAGATCGGGAGAAACTCCGACAGTGGTCGGCAAGAACTCCGGCGGAGGTCGAGAGGAACTCCGGCGGTGGTCGAGAAGAAACTCCGGTGACAGTCAGGAAGAAACTCTGGCGACAGTCGGGAAGAAACTTCGGCGACGGTCGGGAAGAAACTCCGGCGACGGTCGGGAAGAACTTCGGCGGTGGTTAGGAAGAACTCCGGCGAAGATCGAGAGAAACTCCGGGTGGTGGTCGGTAAGAACTCCGGCGGAGGTCGAGAGGAAACTCCGGCGGTGGTCGAGAAGAAACTCCGATGACAGTTAGGAAGAAATTCTGGTGACAATCGGGAAGAAACTCTGGAGACGGTCAGGAAGAACTCCGGCAGTGGTCGGTAAGAACTCTGGTGTAGGTCGAGAGGAACTTCGGCGGTGGTCAGGAGGAACACCGACGGTGGTTGGGAAGAATTCCGGCGGTGGTCAATGGCAAGAGCTCCTAAACTCCTTCCTTCCTTTCTTTTCTTTCTCCCCCCCCTCTCATGAGAAGAATGTGGGCTATTTGTAGTTTTTTGAGAGTGGCATAGGCTTGTAAATAAGTAGAGGATGAAGGTCAAAATGAGAGTAGTTTGAATGGACGACTGATATTGATCCCTTTGATCATGGACAGTTTATTGATCATTTGAATGTCTTAATGATATCAGACTTCAGTGATCTTGGGGTCGTTGGATTCGTCTCGTCGAGCCGCTCAATTCGACTATAAGCATGTCACATTTGGACACCGTTTTGTAATTCAAATTATGATTTGAACCTTCCGAATGCGCTTTGGGTCCTTGATTTGGACTCATATGGGCTCAGATTGAGTCAAATTTGGTGTCGTTGGGTTCGTATTGTTGAGACGTTCAGTTCGACTGTAAGTTTACTGAAATCGGAATTCAGATGGTCTCCGAATTAATTTTTGAAATTTCCAACTTGATTTTGCTTCGAGATTCGTGCACGATCAAAATAATTTTTGATGACATATCAATAATATATTATCATTTATATTATATGTCTGTCACATCGAACAGCATGGTATTTTTATCATGATTTTATTTCACTTGTGTGCCAAAAATTATGTCAATACAGAAAATTTATTTAAACTTAGTTAAAAGATAACAGTCAAAATATTATCAAAAAAGCAAAGTAAAAAAAAAAATGAAACATGCAAGTTTTACGAGTAATTAAAAAAAAAAAAAACTGCTCAATTGAGATAACTTTCATTAGTAAAAGATATAAGCTGTAATAGATCTATTGTCATTCCCAATTTTATATAAAGTGTTAATTAGAGCAAGCGAAAACGAGCCATTTCAAGTATCCTTTACGATGAAGATGCAAGAAAATTGGCGAGGTGGATGAAAGCAGTCGCTTTAGCTGAAGATTACAACAAACTCAATTGTTCAACAAAGCTTGCCATAAACCTCTAAGCAAATGTTTTCATGATTTGGACATTAGCTTTGTTAATGATATTAATATTTCTTTTTAGCTTGTAAATGGATGCTAATAATTAAGTGTATGCTCTCACACATATCTTTTCAGATATTCAGCATGTAGTAGGCGAGTCATGGTAGAAGTGCTTGCACTTATATAATGGGCCTTGCAAAAGAGCACCCTAAGTATCATGGGACCTATCTCAAAATAGAGCTGCCTCCCAAAGGGTTCTCATGGATTACACAAACTATCACATGCCTCCTTTGGAGAATTGACCGTCAAGGCTGCATGCACCTATCCACGGTGAATTATTAATTGATTATGCTCACCGCTTCAACTACAGGAAAGCATGTGCCCAAGAGGGTCTTAGTTCGCCCTATCACATCCAGCTAATTGTGACGCCTTTCTTCACCATAATTGCAACGCTAAGGGCATGAAGACCATAACATACCTCCATAAAATGAGCCTCAGAGGAGGTTGCATTGACCACCGAATCCAATGGATAGATGTAATCAAAATCTTTATTCCCAATAGAGCATCTATCATCATTCCTTTCATCCTCACGGTAAGTCCTTTTTGTTGGATCAGTTATTCTAGATAGGGAAGCTGGTGGCAGAGCAGGGTTGCTCGACGGCGAGACTGAAGAGGTCGTGGGTGGCAACGACAAAGAACTAGGAGGGTTAGAAGTAGTAACAACTAGAACTGGCGGTGGAGGACATGTAGGAGGATCGGATTGAGCGGACGACAGGAGCTGCGTCGGATCGCGGAAGGAAGCTGAGGCGGAGGCGGAGTCGGGCCATGGGATACCAATTTGGACTCAAGCTGCGGAATCGCTCTTGACGCTAGTCGTGGAATCGCGGTTATGTTCATGTGCTGGAGGCGGTCAGGCGAGAGTGGATGTATCTGATTGGGAAATCTCATACTGGAGCGAAGGGGGTGCGTGGGGAAAGGAGTATGCAGGAGCAGAGGTGGAGGCACGAGTTCGGTAAGCGGAATGACGAGCACTGTTCGAGGATGTTGGTGTTGTTCGGGGTCACGGATTTGGCATTGAAGCGGATGGGGGTTGCGCTATTCTTCGGCTTCGATCGTCGTCGACAGCCCATCTTCCTTTGCAATCCATCATTTTTCGTAAGCTCCAGGCTCTGATACCAAACTGATGTAGTGGGATCGTCGAAAAAATCGGACCTGCTTGAAGGGATTCCTAATCCAGGGATAAACACAAAGCTTAAAAGCTTCAAAAAAGAGAATCTTCATCAATACCCCTCATTCCTGTTACACATTCCATATATATAATACTCAAATAGAGAAAACCTAGAGAATCCTAGAAGATTTTAGAAAACTTGTAACAAACTTATAACAAACTAAATAAAATAACCTAAGGAACTATTTAAACTAAAATGCTCCGCATCAATTATTCCTTATAGAGCTCTCTCTCTCTCTCTCTCTCTCTCTCTCTCTCTCTCTCCATCCTCATATAGTTTTCAATTCGTGCTCTCAGAGCTTGCTTGCTAGTAAGGTTGAGTATTACTCATGTACAAATTTGAACCCAACATTAAGTGAAAGAAAATGAACAAAAGGTTTGAAAATCTTAAAATAATGATCCCAGATTCATAATTTTATTTCATGTCCTCCACTCCCCTTCAATTCAAACAATATGATGAAACAGTTGACCTTTGATATATGGTTGACCCGAATTGAAGGAGGAGAATATACATGCCATTAAAATCAATCTTCATGATGTGAACGAGAAACAAAATGATGATAGGGAACTTGATCATAGTAAATGTGGAGCACAAGCTTAGAAAAAATATAACTAGATAGAGGAAATAAGAGAAACCCCATTTTGGAGTTTAAAGAAGAGAATGAGTGGAGTGATTACACATAGTTATTTCTTGATTTTGATTAGTTGCGTTTTACACAGTTACACCACCTTTGCCATGTTCAGATCTCTAGCATTAATTGACTCCATCAGATTTGGCTAGCTAGCCACCACATAAAGGAGCTTAGCTAGCAAAGACAGTCCGCCTCTTCTCTTTTCATATCAGGCAAGATTTATAACTAGCTATAGGATGTAAATAGTAAATTTTGCATGCCAATTATATAAATTAGTGTTATAGTACTATATATATATATATATATATATATATAAAAACCAAAAAAAAAAAAAAATACAATCAACTTCCTTACTTTTTATCGATGTGCGCACTGCTAATCTCATCAATATATTTTCTCATAAGATCCCATCATTACTTTCTTCCCTTTATTTGTTCTCAACTTTCAAAAACCATCAATCTCATTGATGCCATTCTTAAGTAATAACCCATTGCAATTTCACCTTTCTTTATCGTGGAGAGTTTCTGCAATGTTTATATGCCATCAATGCTATTAATGTTATTGATGCAATATCCCATAAGGCTTGTTGCAGGCTAGAATATACGCGGCGATAGAGTTAGAATTTTTTGTCTCAGCGTTGTATGGATATCCAGCACGCAAACAGGGAATTTAGAAACACAAGATTTTATACATGAAAAATCCTGGAAAAGAGAAAAATCACGGGGCCGCGCCTAATTGAAATGATTATACTAGTATTTAAATAGATTACAAGTGATCGATTCGTCCTTGAAATTGAAGATGATCATATTACAATAGTCAACAGTTGGGTTAAAATCTAGTGAAGAATGGAGATTGGATGGAAATCCGGTGACGTTTGGTGGTCGGGCGGAAGTCTGGCGTCAGTCGGTGGCCAAGCAAAATTCCGACGTCAGTTAGTGGACGGGCTAAAGTTCGACGTCAGTCGATGGCTGGGCAGAAGTCCGGCGTCAGGTTGTGGCCGAGCGAAAGTCCGGCGACGGTTGGCGGAAGTTTGAAGGCGGCCGAGGAGGAGTCTGGTGGCAAGAGAACTCTAGTTTCTCTCTCTTCCTTGCTTGGGCCCCCTTTCCATGAGGAATGAGGGGTCTATTCATAGTTTTCTGAGAGTGACATGGCTAGTAAATAGGAGGAAGATCAAGGGTAAGTCGGAAGTGATTTGAATGGAAGGCCGATATTGATCCCTTTGATTGTGGGCTATTTATTGGGCATTTGAATGCCTTAATGATATCAAAATTCGGGGATCTTGGGCTCTTCGGATTGTCTAATCGAGCGGCTCGATTCGACTAATTGAGCCGCTCGATTTGACTATAAGCATTTCATGTTTGGAAATCGTTTGGTCATCTAATTTATGGTTTAAGCTTTCTAAATGCACTTTGGGTCTTCGATTTGGACCCATTTAGGCTCGGATTGAGTCGAATTTAGTGTCGTTGGATTTGTATTTTCGAGACGTTCAGTTTGACTACAAGTTTGATTGGAGTTGAATAACCCTTGAAGAGCTCATTGGTACACAATTCATCTTTATTAGGGCACGCTTGCCACATGGCCGGTTCTCGAGATCCAATCAAGATCACATGAATTCATATGATTGATGAGCTTGCGTTATGCAACTCATCTTAGTTTGTTGGTTAAGAGTTTTGATTGTCAACTAAGGGGCCTTAGGTTCGAAGCGTGCGTATGTAATGTAAGTGTGAGTTTGACTTAATCGACCCAAATGTCCCAAAAAAAAGAGCTTCCTTTGGTAGTATCTAGCCGACACTTTATGATGTTTTTTTTCTTTTTTTTGGCTGAAAGTTACATTTTAAGATATTGGGTGACGATTGCCAGCACAGTGAATTCGATCCCTATGCATGCAATAAAGTGATGATATTTATCACCTAAACTATAAGTTAGAAGCTTTTAACTTTAGTGGCAGATTGTTGTAATTGTTTTGAAATTTAATCATAATCTTCAAACGTTGCCCCATATGCAGGCGGAAGAACAGCCACCAAAAATAAGTCTACTAATAAAACATAACATCATCATCATAATAATAATAATAATAATAATAATAATAATAATAATAATAATAATAATATGAGAGTCATAGAAAACCACAGACCAATTGTCAATTGCAGTAAATATCAAAATTTCCAATATTTAATTGATCATATTTTGACAGCTTACTCTATTTAATTTTAGAGGCTTCCAACAAAAAAAAAGAGGTTATTCTTGCATATTTTGATTAATTTTTAAATTCTCTCTGCAGTTATGCACAAATTTAAAAAACACGTCAACGATTTCTACGCAATACGTGTTTCTTTTACCAAGTTCCCTACAAAATAATGTATTTCAACAAATAAATAAAATTTTAATTTCTTGACCATTTTCTATAATTTTGTCATCAAGATTGCAAAGGGAGACCTAAATTTCAGTAAATGTTCACTAATTTAAAATAAAAATAGAAAAAGTAAGAAAATTTAGTGATCCATCAAAACGCCTCAGAAAAAAAGTAATCCAATTATGAAAATGAATTGTTAATACATAGAGGTACAATGCTTCCATGCTGAAGCTTAAAAAAAAAAAGAAAAGAGAAAAAGCAAGTGAGCCCTCATTCCCCATAATTTCCTTCCTTTGAATCGTAATTAAAGAAGAACTAAGCCTTAGTTTCCTCAGCTGAAGCTGCATTGCCTCCCTCGCTCTTCTGGTCATCTTCCTTTGCTTCATCCTCATTAGTTTCTCCATTGGTCTCATCAATCTTGTTAGCCTCCTCAGCCGTTGGTTCAGCTGAAACTTCCTCCTACTTGCTCTCCTCTGCTACCTCTGCCGCTGTCACCTATTTTAATAGATCAAAGTCAGAATGAGATGTTATACTACACAAATACGATGCATTTATATGATAGAATTAGATTGATATGTAGAATTTTGCTCCGAGTTTAGTAAAATTTAAGCGAGATTTGAATCAAAATACAATAACTTCCAAGATCTTCATCATCAGGACTAATTAACATGTGTTATAATAGTGTGAATACAATTGCATACAATTGCAATATAAAGCATTCCTTAGAATTTTTTTTAAGCTAAAAGTAGAATCATGACTGACTGATTGGTTAACCTCGACAGTTTTGTTTTTCACATGAGTGGTGGTCATGGCCTCAACAGGGGCATCCTCTGGAGTTTGTCCATTAAGGTCTTTGGATCTGCTTGCACAGCCACCCATGGACACGGAGTTAGAGGAGGAAGAGACGGAGGTTAATATAGCTTACGTTTTATTGTAATGCACAGAATGCAGGAGTAATGGAAATGTTGAGGCATTGAGTCCATTTTATATCAGTTTCCACACGGTCATGGAAATATAGCTTTTAATGGTTACCAATGATTTGGCAGGATTTCTGTTGTGTGTTTTGGTGGTTTGACAAATTTGTAGGAGCGAATGGGCCGGCCATTTCAAGCGGAATAGATTTAGGAGATTTAGTTAACTGTAGTCATGTTTAAATTCAGAAAATGACTTGTCTTGACCTTTATTTAGGCTTTCTATTCTATTATGTCTCGTTCATATGTAAGTGTGCACTGGTGGTTATCGAAGGTTTTCATGAGCATGGGGGAATGTTTCAAGGGCATCATGATGTAGCAGGCAACAAAGAAGGGAATACAGAGAATTCTTAAACACAGAACAAAAATGATAAAACCAAAATGTAGTGCATGGTATTTTGTTTTTCTTGTTTTTAGACTCTCCTATATATTACTATCAAGCTGCATAGTGCTGATTGCTAAAAATAGGACCCAAAAGACTAAAAGGCGTTAGTGTACTGAAAGGAAATTATAGTAGTGGGTAGTAAATGAAGTGTTAGTGTACTGTTATAACATTGTACAATTTAATGAGCCCTCCTCAGCAGACCTTCCCCTATCCTTCTTCCCAGACGAAACTGATATCGTTCCTTTTACTGGAGATTATCTTTTGGAGCTAAAGATTGGAAGCTCTGCTTGGTTGGATACTCTATTGGTCGCAGGCCATTTTACGAAGCGTTGTTCAAAGCTATCCGGAATACTTGGTCCCTAAAAGGTTCGTTTCAACTTCTATCCCTTAGCAACGGGTTCTTTCTTCTCCGTTTCTCTTCGGCTGAAGATTATGAGATGGCTCTTTTTAGAGGAGTTTGATTTTTCCTGGGAAAACCCTTTATCCTTCAAAAATGGAATCCCAAATTTAGGCCCAAAAGAGAGAACTTCTCCTCTGTCCCCATCTGGATCAAGATTCACGATTTGCCTTTGGCTTGTCGGAATTCGGAGGGTATCTTCAGGATTGCGAGTAAAGTTGGTATTCCACTTGCTGTGGATGGCCTCACTGCACAAAAAACCTGACTAACCTTTGCCCGTGTTTGTGTGCAAGTCAATGATGCTGCTACTTTTCGGAAGAAATACCCATCTCTCTAGACGAGGATGTTTTCAGCTTGAGGGTGCAATACGAATGGAAGCCCACTCCTTGTGAGCACTGCAACTCTCTAGTTCATTACTCATCTTTCTGCCATTCCAAGCCTACTGAAGCCACTGAAGTTACTAATTCAACCTCTATAACCACCCTCCTCGTCGTGGAAGAAGTTCCTCTAGGAGACCGAGAAACTGCATGCCCTCTGCATCCCCACATAATAGACCCAGCCAGAATCGTCCCAATCCAATTCCAACCCCCCTACAGCTCCAGAGGATCCTCCCTCTCAATCCAATATGAATCACCTGTTCCTATACTGACTACGAGCAATTGCACCTTCCATCTACAGCCCGTGAGGATAGGGAGGTACATGCACAATTACTGCCCATTGTTGAAGTTCCCCCTCAACTTCCTTTTTCTTTGAGTTTAGACGTTCCTACTATACCAAATCTCAATTCTTCTATAGATGAGGGTCTTAGTTCCAACATTCCCCTAGATTCTTTATCAAGAACCTGCCCCCATTGCTATATCCCCCAACAAATTCGCTGCTCTTCAGCAAGCAGAGAGAGGCCTTATGTTGTCCCTTCAGAGCAGCTTCCTCCACCCATTAAGGATACTGTTAATGTGGTTCACCCTCAAAGGTCAGCCCAAATTTCAAAATCCACAAGGGGGAAGAGAAACCCCACACCCACCTAAACCTTAATGTCCTTGCCTAAACTAGTGGTAAGGAATATCAGGGGCTTTAATAATCCTGATAAAGTGGTCAGCTGTAAGCGCTTCATAAACTCCTTTAAACTGGACATGATCTGTTTGCTTGAAAACAGAATTCAAGACTCCTCTTTGTTGGACCCTTTCTTCCAATCCTCTCATGCTCTCTTCTCATCTGAGGCTAGTTGCAATAATTTTTGGCTCTCTAAGTCAGGTCACATCTGGATAAAGTGAAATTCCCAAAAGATGCATTTCTCTCCTGCGGTTATTACTTCACAGTTGATCTCTAGTCTGCTATGTATTGGCAATAACGTCCCCTTCATCCTCTCTATAGTTTATGCTTCAAATTCTCCCCCTGGAGCGTGTCACTCTTTGGAATCAAATCAGAAGTCTGGAAGTCTCTAACCTAACTCCCTGAATCATAATTGGTGACTTCAACTGTTGCAGATTCCCGTCCGAAAAAGCTGGCGGTTCTACTCTTTCTCAAAACAAATTATGGGACTTCAATTCCATGATTTTTGACTCGAACTTAAATGACATGCACTCTGTGGGACACTCTTACACCTGGTTTAACCAACATGTGGACTATCCAATTCATATTAAATTGGATCGTGCTCTTGTGAATGAAGCTTGGCTCTCTTCTTTTCCTACCTCTTTTTACTCTGTTGAAATCCTCCATGCTCAGATCACTGCCCGATTGTCCTCCATTCTGGTTTTTCTAGAAGTAAAGAAACACAAGTTCCTATTCAAAAATTATTGGACCAACTTGGATAGCTATTGGGAGGCACTTCTGGATGTTTTTTCTATCCCCTGCACGGGTAACCCGATGTTGGATTTATGCGCCAAGCTCAAGCACCTCAAAGGTATTATTAAACTAAAACCTTGGGCTAACTCTTCTATGCTAGATTCTTACATTACCAGTCTGCACCGTGATCAAGCTGAATGCCTTCAGAGGCTCTTTGTGGACCCTTTGAATCTGGAGTATAATATTAACCTTAAATCTGTTAATGTGAAAATCTCTGAATTCACCTCTATGCAAGCTTCTTAGATTATTCAGAGAGCAAAATCCAACTAGCTGACCAAAGGGGAAGATGACCTCAAGTTCTTCTATGCTTGCATTAGAAGGAGAAAGAGTTGTAATAACTTCGCTGTCGATCTCTCCTTATCTATCCTTAATACTTCCAAAGAAGAGGCCATTTCCAATTTAATCAGTCACTTCCATGACCTCTACAATCCCATGCCCCCCTCCAACACTCCACTTCTTCCTTCCCTACAGGCTCAATTCTTGACCCTAATCTTGCCTCCTCCTTAACCCTCCCTGTTTATGATAAGAGATCAAACAGGCCATTTTCTCTAGGTCCTCTGGCTCTGCCCCAGGGCTAGATGTTTTAACTTCCATTTTTACAAATCCAGTTGGCACATAATTGGCCCTACGGTCTGTAATGCTGTTAGTTCATTCTTCACCAAAGGGTATATGCCTAAAGGTGTTAAAGCTACTGCCCTAGCTTTGATCCCCAAGTCCAATCATGTAGCCTCTTTTGCTAACTTCAGACACATTGCCTTGTGTAACACCCTTTACAAAATTATTTCCAAAGTTCTTACTTGCAGGATGAAAAACATCATGCCTTTACTAGTGAAAGAAAATCAAGCTGGTTTCATCAAGTCTAGAATATCCACTGACAACATCATTCTTGCTAATGAAATCCTCAATTATGTTAGTCGTAAAGGCAGCAAAAATATTTTATGTGCTAAACTGGACATCCAGAAAGCTTTTGACAAGGTATCTAGGAAATTTCTTCTTGCTAGGATGGCTCAAAAAGGTTTTCCCTCTACTTTTATCCAATGGGTCAAAGCTTGTATTTATGATGTTTATTTTTCTATTACTATTAATGGGCATCTGGAGGATTTTTCCCTTCCTCTGCTGGTTTATGCCAACGGTGTCCCCTCAGCCCTTACCTTTTTTGCCTTGTAATGGATGCATTCTCTTGTCTTTTAGATGATGGTGGGTTTAAGGGTATCTCTGTGGATGGATTTAATATTACCCAACTTCTGTATGCTGACGATCTCCTTATTTTTGGCTCTTCTGATGTTCCCAACTGCTATAAGCTGTCTTCCCATCTTAACACTTTTGCTAGCTCCTCTGGCCTTCAGGTAAATTATGAGAAAAGCTCTATCAATTTTGCTGGCAGTCCCTCAAACTGTGAGGTCATTTGTAATGTACTCTCTATCTACAACACTGGCAATAGTGTCAATTATTTGGGTATCCCTATATCCTTTTCCAGAAGGAAGGTTGCCCACTTCTCCCTTTTCTTGAGAGCATCACTAAGAAACTTCTGGTTGGAAGGCCAATCTTCTCCCTTTAGTGGGCAGATTGCAATTCCTCAAATACACCATTTTAAATTCTATTGCTTATTGGATTAGAGGAGCAATTATACCTAAAACTATTATTAAAGCAGTGAAAAAATTGTGCTCTAGCTTTTTGTTTTTTGGTGATCTGAGAATGTCAAAAAATTGAGGTTGGTGTCTTGGGATAATGTTTGCAAGCCAAAAATGAAAGGGGGTCTTGGTCTGCCTTCTATTGATGCTCTTCAATTTGGCTATAACTGTTCTTTTATTAGTAGAATGTATAACTGTAATAGCCTCTTATCCAACTGGTTGATTCAAAGATACTGTTCCCTTGGCACCCTCCTACTGGTTACGTTTCGGTTTTCTGGAAGGCTATATGTGCAACTGCTGCGTCTGTTTCTCACTGTTTTAGCTTTAAAGTCTCGACTAATGCTCCCATTTCGATGTTCTGGGATAGCTGGTGTGCAGGGGAAAAGTTAATTGATAGATTGGACGCTGCTCTTGTTACTACAATATTTTGAACCAAACGCCAAAGTTAATTCTCTCCTTTCTGCCAACTGCCGGAACATTCCCTATCCTATTCCCACATCTCTTGAATCTTCTATTCAGCAAGTCACAATACATGATGGTGATGGACCTTGTATTATTTGGAAAGGTTGGGGTTGGTAATTTTAGCCAATTTGTTTCTGAATTCTATGTTGATATTCCCACTTTTGCTTGGGAAACGCTTATTTGGCACAAACGCCACGTTCTAAAATTTTCTATTTTTGATTGGTTGGCTTTAATGGGCGGTTTGAAAACTGCAGATGCCTTACTCAAAAGAAATATATTTATTGATGTCGTATGTCCTTTTTGTTTTTCCAGCACTGAGAGCATTAGCCACTTATTCTTTGAGTGTTCTTATTCCTTCTCCATTCTGAATGAGCTAATCCATGGCACCTCTGCTTTGCTGTTAAGGCCCAACATCACCCAACTGTTGGTTTGGATTACTGATTTACCTAATTCCCCTAAGATTATCAAGAACCTTTACCTTCTTATTACTTGCCTCATTATTTACTATGTTTGGCATGAAAGGAATGGTAGGAGATTCAGTAACATTTTGAACAGCAAAAGCTCAGTCACTCTTATCATTAGAAGAGCTATTTTCTCCAAAATTTGCAAGTGGAAGCATGGATATAAACTTTTGGAAATTCTGTGATATCTGGAGGCTTAGTCGGTTTACTGTTCTGCTGGCCCGATCCGAGATATGTTCTACAAAATGATGATGTATGCCTTCTATGGCTCTCCCTTTGGACGGTCTTATGGCAACCAAGGGAGTTTTCTGTGCTCTTCGAATTCTGATTACTGAGTCCTATTTTTTGGGTGCCTTCCTTGGTGCCTTGGCGTTCTAATGCCTATTTTCGGTGTCCTTTGAGTTTATAAGTGTTTAATGGTTTTTGGTTTAATATTGGGAGTTAGCTCTCTTTTTGTTTGAGCTATCTCCTCTCTCTTTTTCTTTCTACACTTGTAACTTTGTTTCCTTTTTAATATACGGGCTAAGCCCAAATTTTCCCACAAAAAAATAAAGTGTTAGTGCTATAAGAAGAATTTGGGTAAGTGGTCCAGCATATGCAAGATGCATCAGAATTCCCCTGCCTTAGAAGAGCTCGAGTCCAACAAGAGGGTCGCTGTGTTTGGGCCATCAGGAGGGTGATATGTATAGAGATCATCTAAGTTGAAGGTGGGCGATTTATTACAATTAGCTGGAAGATCAACAACATATTCATTGTTGTTGATTCGTTTAAAGATGGGAGAAGACCAATTTTTCGTTTGCATTTTTTGTTTGCTTAGTGTTGGAATATATGTCGGCAGGAAACAATCACGTTGTAGACGTACGGACCATGATTAAATCACTGGGGTAAAAAATCTTCTCACGGTGATGAGCATCAGCAGCAGCTTTGTATTTGGCATTTGAAGCAGCAATCTTGTTACGAACATCAGTTGGCATTTTTGTGATGTGATCTATGAAATCAATAGGCCTTGCTTTGATATTTAGAAATAAGAACATCTATTGTATGATTTGGCACCTTAGTGTAAACAATACTAAAAGGCAATGATAATTTAAACGGTTAGTCATGGAATTGTAGGAAAATTCAGCTCGGCTTAACATTTCATCCCATAGTTTTGGGTTGTCTTGAACAAGGCAACGAAGCATGTATGTTGCCTAGAGTTTTTTTAACCACTTCAGTTTGACCATCCGATTGTGGGTGATATGTTGAACTCAAGTTGATATTACTATGCAAGCGTTTCCATAACTCATGCCAAAAATGGCTGATAAATTTGACTTCTCTTTATGAGGTTAGACTCCTTGGGATGCCATGAAGACGGATAGTTTTTTTGAAGAAAAGACGAGCAACATTGAGGGTATTAAAGGTTCAGCAACAAATAATAAAGTTAGCCATTTTAAAAAGTCGGTCAACAACAACCATAATGGAGTCATGCCACGTTTGGTGTGAGGGAGACCACGTTTACTGCAAGGGAGACCCAGGACAAAATCAAGACAAAAGTCTTCCCAAATAGTATCAGGTATGGACAGCAGGAGG